>VXBT01006011.1:0-41714 GCA_013400235.1 Oriolus oriolus
ACTGAGGGGATTGCACTGAGGGGTACCTGCCGTGCCACCTCTCTGTGCAGCTCCCCGGCAGGGCTGGGCACACTCTGGGAATCAGGGAATGATTCCCACTGGGAAGGCCGGTGCCCGGCCCTGCTCCTCACCCTGCTTCCACCTGCAAGGTGCAGGAGAGGTCCAACCACCGCTGGCTCTGCGGTGCTGATGCTTTACTTCCAGGAGCCACATGGATTTTCTTGTAATTAAACTCCAGAGCAAGATGTTCCAGTGGATACCGTAAGTTTGGGATTTTCGGGGAATATTCTGTCAAAGCAGGAGGCCAAAGCTGAGCAGCAGGCACGTTTTGGGAGATGCAGGTGATGCAGCCAGACACACAGAGGTCAGATTTCCATGGAGCTGGGCTGCAGGTAGCTACTGGCACTCGGTTTTATGATGTGCTCTGGGTGTTGGGCTGTCGTTCATATTCCGGGTAAGGGCTTGATCTCGTTTCACAAAGTCGGTGATAAAACTCTTCCTGAGCTCGGCAGGACAATTCCCATCTCTAAATGCACATGTTACTGGCTGAGGAACATTTATCTGCCCCTGGAAATGCTGCCCAGCAGTGGGGAGTGCTGCAGTGGGCTCTGTGAATGAGACGAGCCGCGCTCCATTCGGGGTGCAGGTAACACAGCTGCTGGTGGAGCACCTTCAGATCTGGCAGGTGGATCCTGGGCTGGGAATAAGCACCAACAGCTCAGACCCCAGTGACTGTGCTCTGCTGTTTCTCCTCGCACTGCTCCAGGTCTGCCTGAGCTCTCCATCCATCCCCAGCTGCTCCTGGAGACACGGGGCGAGCGAGTGTTGCTGTGTTATCCCCGTGGGATGGATATCCCAGCTCTCCCTGCCCTCTGGCCCTGGAAGCCGTTCCCCTCGTGCTGTCACTCCCTGCCCTTGTGGCAGGAGCTGCTCCGGGAGCTCCGTGCCTGGCGGCTTCTTTAGGGTGCTGCAAAGCGCTCAGCAATTGCTTCCATTTGCTGCTGCAGTGGCAAAATGGAAATGGCTAAGGAGGAAAAGGCTGGGGAGGGATGTTTTCAGCATTTTTACAGGTCCTTTGTGCCCAGAAGAGTTTTGATCAGAACACTGACAAGGTCAGCTCTTCCTGCAGTCAAACCCAACGCTTCAGTTTAGGCAACAAGCAATGCTTTTATCTCTTAATTTCAGACCTGTCTCTGCTCTCTGTGCACCTGAAATCTCCAGCTGACAACACAGACCCCCAGAACCTCTCTTACAAATGCTCTGTTTAAAATAGATGACCTTCCTTTCTGTAAGGATGCTAAACTATCTCAAACTGTCTTTTTTTTTTTTTCCAAATGGATATTTTTATCTTCCTTGATTTTTCTCTGATGTTAGCAGTGACCATGAGCCAGGTTAGCAGCAGAGCAGTTCATTAACCTGTGCAAGAAGAGATTTGTATTTTTATTTATTGTTACCACTGCTGGTAGTAGAGTCAGGGAACCCAGAACATTTAATAGCAAGTCAGTAGCTCCTTTTTCGAGTTTGTAGTGGTTTCAAGAGGTGCACACTCAGCAGCCAGCACTTTGTTCTGATGTGTGTGTTTATGGGAAATGTGGTTTATTTTTATGTCTTCCCAGGCATCTGGTTAGAAAGCATTTTGAGGGTGTATTTCAGAGGAGAAAGCACACTGAGCAGTGCTTCATTCAATTCGAACTTTGTGTCTTGGAGGAACTTTTTCACCTAAACTGCTGAAAGCTGTGGCTGAAGGGTTGTTTGCTTTCGAGCCAATTAGCAGTTTGAGAACCTCAGTGGCCTGAAAGGAGCCTCTCCTCTCGTTTAATGCAGACAAGCCTGCAAAGAAAATTTGGGAATTAGCAATATCAGTGAGAGGCCTTCCTCCTTTCTCAACTAACTGTAACAAATTTCCAAGTGTTCAAATAATTATTTGTTAACTTTTAACACATCGGATTCAGATTAGAGGACAAAACGTTGGCTGTAGAAAAGCAGCTTCAGCAAAAAGAGCCACATAACCGTAAGGCCTCCTAATCAATGAGTCGCAGAGAGGTTTTAATGGTCTGATTTATTTGGAAAAAATCAGTTAACTTGTCCAGCTATCTGTCACTTTTAACGCTGCTCGTTTGCAGGAGTGTGGAGGGAGTGACTGAGAGACCAGACCAGGATGAAACATGCCTGGAGGCTCTCTGGGGAAGGGGCTTGGAGAGCCCAGGGCAGGTCCCTCCCGAGCTCTTTGCAAGGCGTTCCTGGGGTTAAAGGATGTCTGTGGGCTCGGGCTGTAAAGCCAGGGACCTCAGTCTCAGCTTAGGAAGGCAAGGAAATAAAGGCAGCACAAGCTCCCTGAGATGTGCCAAGGCTGGGGGTGGATTGGCTCTCCTGATCCAAAGGTGTCTCCAGGGCAACCCAGGCCACGTTAACTAAAAACCAGTCTTACACTGGGAATAAAGACAGCTTAGAGGGAAACCCATGGCAGGAGAAAGGCAGAGACAGAAAAGGCATTAGAATTTGAAATTAAATCTGGCCTCATCAACAGACACAATTAAAATGATCTGTGGAAGAGATTAGCCAGTAAATAGCTTTCAGCCATATGGCTGAAAATAAAGCGTAAATAACTAAAAATAAACTCTCAACTGTACAGAAATAATCTAAAACTGCACTTTTTCTGGGTTTCCTGAGGTGGCAGGGAGGGAGGGCAGAGCCTGGTGGGGCAGTGCTGGAGCACCGTGGTCCTCCTTGAGCTGGAGCACAATGCTGAGCTTGCCCTGGTTCATATTGATTGGAATTTTAATGCTTACCAAGGGCACCTTCAGCTTTCAGAAAGGCCCTGCTGTTCCTGAAGATCTGGAATTGATAAGAGCAACAAATAATTCCTGGGGAGCTGCTGGTGGTGCCCAGCTCCTGCTGGAGGCCGGCGTGGCCACTCCAGCTCAGGTTTAATGCAGCACGAGCACTGACCTGTGCCCATGGGGTGCTGAGGATGAGACCAGCAGCTCTCCACTGCTCCCTTCCAATTATTGAGCTGCAGCAGCTGCCACAGAAGCAAATCTGTGGCACTGGCGTCCCTCAGAAATAAATGACAGCAGTGAGCGTTACTGACGGCAACAATTTGGAGACCATGAGCCGGCCAAGGAGCTCCTATCAATATCCCTGCTGCTGATGGGTGAAATATCAGCCCTGTCCCTGCTCTCTGCCAGCTGGCCTGTGGCTCCTGGGCTGCTGCAGGAGCAGGGCAGGGAGAGCAGAGCCAGGGCAGAGATGGGCTCTGCTGTCAGAGCATCCTGTGCCATCTTGCTCCTCCTCACGTGGCACGGTCACTCACACTGTGCCATTTGCTGAAGCAGGTCTGTGAATGGGGGCTCTGCGGCTCGTGTGTGCCCACCAAGAGCCCGTGGAATGACAAAGGGCACCCGCAGCAGCTGCCTTGGGTGAGCTGATGACTCCTGAGGGTCACTGGAGACCTTGCCCAGCCCTGGCAGGAGCCAGGGAGCCCCAAGGTGACCTTGGTGCTTGAGTTTGTGCCTTGTCTCAGGCTGGGCCTTTATTCAGCTGTCCCAAGGTGATTCCTGTTCCTTAAAGCCTCCTCGGGAGGGAAGTGCCCCCAAGCCCTCCTGCAGTGGTGCCAGTGCTGTTGCTAAGCTTCTGTCCTCCCAGTTCCTCAGTCCACTTGTGCAGAGCTTCATTGGAATTAAAAATGCAGGAAGGCTTCTTCATTTCAGTGAAATTGGGAAATAATTGAGCAGGACAAGGCAGGAATTAATACAAGATTTTCCATGAAGGTCTGCAAGTGGCTGAAGGCGAGAAAGGAGATTGTGCTGCAGGACGTGATTCGGAGGAGGCAAAAATGTTGCTGAAAGAGGTGATTTTAGGGTGGGAGAAAGGTTTTTCTGGAGTCTCCTTAGGTGATGCCTCCACAGGGCGTGAATCATTCATGTTTCAGGGATTTACTGGGCAAAATCAGATTTTCTGCATTCACTGACTGAAAGCAGAGCAGAAAAAAAACATAACAGCAGGCAAAGCTCACTGAGAGAACAAGGGGAGCCTGAAGTGCTCTTGTGCAAGAGGAGCAGGTGGGGATCACCCAGGAATTACCATTCCACCCTCACCTGCCCCCTGCCCTCAAGAGACTGCAGGCACCAGCCCCGTTCAGGTGGGGAACACGCAGGTGAGCAGAGGACGGGAGTGAAACAGGGTTCTGTAACCTGCAAGTGCCGCTGCGGATAAACCCCGCGGGCTGAGCGACACATGGGCACAGAGGTGGAGAGCGAGCTCGGCAGCGTGGTGCCCTCAGCAAAAATCCATCCTCCTGCTGGAAAAGCCTCCGGAATACAACACCTGCTCCAGCGCGTCTGCTCGGCAGCAGCGCCTGCACCGCGCGGCAGCGAGCGCCGGGGTTTGCCGCGGAGCCGGAGCACCGCGTGCCGCAGGGGTTGTCACGGTGAGAGGGCTGAGTATCAAAGCACAGAGTGTGGAAAACCTACACGAGCTGCTGATGTGTAAATGAAAGTTGCCCTCGAGTAAAGACACGGAAAACTCATGTAAATGACGCATTCAGTATTTATGAGGCGCGTCCGGAGAGACTCACGTCGGCTCAGCTCCCCGCGCAGGGCAGGGCTGTCTGCTGCTCTCATCATCCATAATCAATGCAGACTCTAAAGGGCTTTATGTTTTAAAAAAAAAACCCCAAAACAAACCTCCTGTGTCTGCTGTCTTTGCAGGATCACTGTTTTGGATGACGGGAGCCTGCGGATCGTCAACGTCACCAAGTCGGACGCGGGAAGCTACACCTGCGTGGCCACCAACCACTTTGGGACAGCGAGCAGCACGGGCAGCCTGGTGGTGAAAGGTGACTAAACCAATTTTTATTATGGGTGTCTGAGGCATTATTTAATATATAAGTAGGATTTATTTTCATTATTCCTCCTCCAGGGCTGAATTTAAGCATTTCAGGAATTCCAAGTGTTTATTCATGTGCATTCACGTTCTGTCAAATGTTGTTTCCAAAAGTAGAAGCTGTAATTTGACCAAGATATTTAAAGGAATAATTTGATAAACAATGAGAGACACTGACAAATGTGTTGAATTAATTTTTGGCCTGCTGATGAGTAGTCCAGTGTCTGATGAATCATTATAGGCCATGAACATAATAGGTTATTACCCTTATTATCCTTCTTATTTGGGGAAAAACCTATATTGGATAACAAATCAGGAAGCATCGATCACAAAGTGATAAATCAATCAGAAAGCTCTAATGCTGTCAGTTTTAATTCTCCCACACAACTGGCAGTGATGGATCAGACTCAGTTAGAGGCTCTCCTTGTCAACTGTTTCTGTGGTATATAGGAAATACTTATAATGTTTCAATGAGGGTTTTAATCCAAGGTTTTCATAGCTGGAACACATCCAGAGGTCCCTTCCAACCCCAACCAGTCTGGGATTTTCTGAACCTTGTAGGGAAGCATCGGCACCCCAACAACTCTTCGGGTTCGGGGTTGTTATGAGCCCCTTGTGTGGTATTTGCCCATGCTGGTCCCTGAAAACAAGAACAGAGACAAGTGAAGACCAGAGTGAGGTCTCTGCAGGAGCTGATTCTGCCTTTCCCTAATCTGTGTTGTCCTAAGAGGCACCTGCAGCAAACAGCCAGGAAAGGGCTGCTCGGGGAGCACGAACACAAAGGACTTTATCCATTATCAAAATTGTGGAAGATACCTTAAAGCCCATCTTGTTCCACCCCTGCCATGGGCAGGGACCTCTCCACTGTCCCAGACTGCTCCAAGCCCCATCCAGCCTGGCCTTGGGCACTGCCAGGGATGGGCATTTCCTGGGCAGCCTGTGATCAGCCCCTGTCTGTCCCAGAGCAAAACTGGGGAGCAAAACAGCAAACGCAGCCCCAGCCCGTTCCCCAGGCTGCCCAGGGACGGCTTCCAGCGTTTAGCTCCAGCTTGGGCACAGCTGGGGCCATCCTGGTTTTCCATGTGCTGCGAGACCCCGAGAGGGAGAATCTGGAGCTGCAGTTCCGGGACCGCTTCTCCCACCATGAAAAAGCCAGTTGTGGGCAGCAGGAGTGACTGGGTTCTGTTATTGCAGCCAAGCCTCTGCAGTGCCTGGCTTACCCTTCCTCCAGGCCCAAGGAATAGCCCGTGGCTCCCGGGAACACCTCGGCTGCTGTTGTACCTGATCTCCGCGTCCCTGTGCTCCACAAATCACTTCTCTGCACACTGAGGTTATAAAGGATTAGTGAGGGCTTTTTTCCCCCTCAGTGCTCTGTTTTGACTCCATTCCATTTGCATTAATGGCAGCGACTCATGTGCATGAAGCAGAGAATAAACTCTTAAGCCCGAGATGTGGATATTAGAAGCAAACTGAGAAATGCAATTTCGAAGTCTGGCCCATAAAAAGTATAAAAGAGCAGAAACTATTCTGAACTCCAAATGAACTGTGTAAAATATTGCATTATAGAGTGAAATGCTTGAGTTTCTCTGCCCTAAGTGAGACACGTGTGAGTTTGGACAGAAATATGAGTGAATTCCTTGTTTTAACTCGGTGTTGTGGTGTACAAAAAGACTAATTCAACAGCTGATGTGGTCTTTGACCTTCAGATATGCTTACATTCTTTTCTAACTCCTCTTATGTCATTGAGTAAAAAACTGTGAAGGTCAGGACATTTTTTCTAACCTTTCTGTGCTCTTCCATCAATATTGCAGGCTACCCTTATTTTTTTTTTAATTTCCTTTCTCAGGGAGAGACGCCGAGAGCGTCAGAGACAGCGTAGGCAAGGATGAGAGGAGGAGGGGCGTATGTCACACCAGAACCAAGGAGCTTAAAATAACTGTCTGGCAAACAACCAGAGAGGGATGAATAAATATTCATTTTATGCATGAGTAGACCATTTAAAAAATATCAAATTCTGACAGGTGCCCATAGGGCTGTGTATTAACATTCTGTTGTCAGGCTGGGTGAACCCCAGTGGTTTTCTGAACCAGTGCAGTTGTGCTTTGGGTTTGTTCTGTTGGCTGGTGCTAAATGAGAACCTCTTGGCCTTCAAGACCTGAGTTCTTAGAAACGTGCATGTACAGTTTGACCTCTAAATTAAAAACCAGGATTGATTTGTAAGGCTGGAGAAGCAGCTCCTTCTAAGGCAGTGCTCAGAGCTCTGTAAAACACAATGTGTGTTTCCATGTATTGTATAAATATTAATTTTCCATCTTGTTCCCTCATTTTTTCTTGTACTTGAGGCTAAATGTTCAATTCTTCCAACACACACAAAGATTAGAGACTCTCTGAGTGCCGAGGGATTAAGTGACAAATAGAGTAAACAGGCACAGCCTGTACAATATGAGTTTATTTGTATTTAATGCAGTGATATCAACTGGCTGACACAGCAGCAGGCTGAAAGAGGGATCTGATTCCAAGGCACTGCAATAAAAGCTCTGGATATGGGAAGCACCGGGAGAGGCTCCTGTGCTGATATCCCAGTGAGGCGGGGTGTGGAAGCAGCATCCCAAACAAGCTGGTGAGGGGAATGCAGCTGATCACTGTGTGCCAGCACTGCTTCTTTCTGGGATGAGGAAGTCCTTGGCATGCAGGACGTCTTCCCAGACACATTAAATACCTTCCATTTAAGCCGTGGCCAGCTTTGCTTTGGGGACACCGGAGGTGAATGGATCGTGGTCCCACCACTGACACCCACGGCTGCTTCCCAAACATCTGCTACCCTCTGGGCCGTGGGCTCAGCTATAAATCCATCTCTACATCTAAATACATCTATTTAAATACATTTTGATTTAAATTTACCTCTAAATGCCTGGTAGGGTTGGTGCCTGTCTGCTGCTGTGGGGGCATGCAGCCATTCCGGTCACGTTGGTGCATCTCTGACAAGGGCAAGTTCCAATGGCTTTATTTGCCTGTTTAATTATGATGCACCTTTCACATTTTCCTGCTGCTGTGAGCTCGTCTCATTTGGGCTGTCACGGGAGGGCTCAAGGCAGTAAAAGCAGGAGAACTTTTTCTGGCTGGAATCTGTAGCACTTTAGCAGAAAAAGAACACAAAGATAATGTCAGGAGGTTATTTTTCCCTCACGCTTGAATAGACTGATAGTCTTGATTTTGTCCAGCACAGTGATTCAAATTATTTCCTATAAAATAGCACATTTTTCATTCCGAGCCTATTCCCCTGTGTGAACGTTGAAGTGCTGCATTGCAGTTAAAATTGATTAAATACTGTAAATTCTGGCCCATTATCGAGTAACTTTTCAGAGACTTCAAATGTTGCTGCCTTTAAACCTGGAATTCTCGCTGTGTTTGTTCCAGTCCTTTAGGACACAGCATTTGCCTTCTGCAGAAAGTGGCAGCAGGATGTGACGGTCCCCTCCTGCCTCCTGTGGTTGTCTCTGTTTCAACATCACTTGATCAGAACTGGAACTTCATTGTTTGGAATTTGTGTTGTGCTTGCCTCGTATCCGTGGGGTTTGGTTTAGGTTTTGGGGGTTTTTTTGATCAGTGAATTCCAATAACTGTGAATTTTACCAGCTGTCCTCAGCTCTGGTGAGTTTGAAGTGACTCTGGAGTAAGTGGGATATCAGTTCCTTCGAGTGGGGCTTTAACTTTTTCCCCAAGAGGAAGAGCAAACCACACATTAAGATGTTGAGGGGTTTTTTAACACGAACCAAGGGAAAATTACCACAGACACTGAAGTCTATGGACCTGTTTCAGCACTGTCCACATTCCCAGGAGCCCCCTCCAGAACTCCCTGATTTTTGCCCCGTTGCTGCTGCTTTGCTGCTATGGGAAGCCGTCCCAGAGAGCTGCTGCAGGCATTTCCCATCCCACCCATCCACGTTCTGGGTTCAGTGGTTGGTCATACTGAAGCACGAGCGGCCCCTCTGTCACTGAGCTCTGCCTTGTTCCTGCAGTGTTTAAGGTCATGCAAAGTCTTTATTTTTCTCTCCTCATCATTCAACATAATCTTAAATTCACATTGGTTATGCCTCAGCCCTTAAAAAAGGGCCTGGTTAAGTGACACCTGCTGTTGAAAGGACAAAATATAATTTAAAAAAGAGAGGCAGAGTTTAAAGGAAAAATCCCAGAGCAGAACTTGAGGGTTGTCTGTGTTTTCTGGGCTTTTTGTAATTTTCCTGGATAGCACACGAGGTCTGTGTTCAGCTGGTGTCAAAACCAAGATAAAGACTCAACTCTGAAACCATCAAAAGAAGTTCCATTATTCTTAAATTTTGTTTTAGCATTTGCTGAACACAGTTTTTATGTCTAGTCCAGACATGAATGTATATTCCTTATCGGGTCTAATAGTTTTTTTTTAAAATTTCATGGAGGAAAAGTCAATTTAGAGTATGAACTCGTTCTCCAGAATCTCTAAATCAGGGATTTGTAGGCAAAAAAAAGCTCAGAGAGTGCCATGGAGTTATGCAGGCTCTGATTTATTCATGAGAACATGTTATGTATTCTCATGTTTAAGAAATAAAACTTATTTCTAAGTTAGGAGAAACCTTTCATGACTTCTGAGTCACAACCAGCAGCAAAGCCTTGATTTTCACAATTGACAAGGAAAGCCATAATCTTTGGCCGTGAAATTGCAAAGGAAAATATTCCGCTCTAATTGGACTATTTCCACTGACACCAATTATTTCCAGGACACAATTAAGGCTCTTTTGCTGGGTTTAAGTAAAATTATGACCCAGAGCAGTGCACAAAAGGCACAATTATAAACGAGAGAGCTGCGCATCCACCACGTCTGCTCCTCCCTCCCTCAACCGTGGCAGCCCCAGTGCTCGAGCTGCACTTTGCTGGATCTCCCTAACCACCCCTGGGTGGGAAATCCTGAGGCAGGAGCTGATGATGGGGCTGGAGCCCAGCAGCTCCTCAGGCCCCTTGCAGCCTGCACGAGCTCTTCTCCATATGGCACTGGGAACACAAGCTTTAATCAAGCGTTTTACAGTTTCAGGCAACTTCCCCGTTTATTGCAGCCGCCAGGCAGCCAAGGTTGCTGTGTGCTGCTGAGCCACATCACCTTGTGCAGGCGTGAGGGGCTCAGCTTTGGGTTTCAGCACTGGCAGGTGCAGCCCCTCCAAGGTCGTTACACCTGAGACCGGTAAAGCCTGGATTTCCTCCCAGCTCCGTTCAGGTGAGGACCTGAGGTCATCAGAAAAATCAGGTCAGGCCCAGAGCACCCGAAGGAAGATGAAATAGCTGTGTATCCTGCCAGCATCCCTGTTTTCCTGACAGTTAATTGAAGTGAAAAGGTTTGATTATTCTGAGGTGACGGAAGTGGCAAAATGAGAAGCAGACTCCTCCCGTGCTGTCGAGCCCTCCCCAAAGCCTCCCCTCCCTGCACTGCTCAGAGGCACCTTTGGCTTCTGATTTTCTGAATGAGAACTTGTCACATGCAACTGATCCTGCTCTGTGACAGGGACAGCACCCAGGGAACGGCTGGAGCTGGGCCAGGGCAGGGTCAGGCTGGATATCAGGGAAAGGTTCTTCCCCCAAGGGTGCTGGGCACTGCCCAGGCTCCCCAAGGAATGGGGCACGGCCCCGAGGCTGCCAGAGCTCCAGGAGCGTTTGGGCAGCGCTGCCAGGGATGCCCAGGGTGGGGTTGTTGGGGGGTCTGTGCAGGGCTGGAGTTGGACTGGATGATCCCTGTGGGACCCTTCCAGCTGAGGATATTCCCTGGTTCTGAGATTCCACAAGTGCTGGGATCTGTGAGCAGGGGGAGGTCGGTGACAGCCTGAGGAGGATGATGAGGCTGAGGGTCAGGGTGAGCAGCTGTGGCCCCTATGGGGACTTGTCCTGTCACAGGTTTGTGGCCAAACACTTGAGCCAGCCTTGAACCACAGAACTGTGAATGAACAGCACAGCGAGAGCTCTCCCTTTCCTACCTGGGAGAGGAAAAGCCCGGTCAGCTGCTAAGGCCAAAACCAGTAAATGGCAGAGAGAGACATGTAAATGAAATCAAATCCCAGTAATAAAATCAAACCCCAGTGGGTTGCTCTTAGGGCTGGCTGAATGAAGTAAGTTCGGAGTTTCTTTTTTTCTTGTAAGCACTTACTGCACATAACAAATAAAACTTGTAAACATAACACAAGTGTTAAGCTTCATTAAATTTGCAGCAGACAATTAATTTTTTTTCAGGCAATTCAGAGGTTCTTCTGTAGCACTGATTTAGTTTAATTGAACATATTACCACAAGCAGACAATAAGAAATATATTGAAGATATCCATCTGGCTCCCACTGCAAACCTCGTGTGTCATTGGCTGGGGCTGTCTCAGGCCTTACTAATTGCCTCATTTTGGCTCTTTTACAATCAGTGTGATTTAGGCATTAACATGATAAAAGTCATCTTGGTGAAGAGCTTGATATTAAAAAGCATAGATCTCCTGCCTCGCTCTCGTGCCAGTTTTGGACTGATCTCCAGTGGTATTGGAGTGATATTTTAAAAAGCAGGAACACAAAGAGATCAGCTGCCACAGAACAGCTTCTCCAGGTGCCTGGCTGGTTGTGGTGGAGGGGGTGCAGCTGCCGGGAAATGTTGGCTCTGCATCGTGGGAAATGCCACAGATTCTTCCCCCTCTTCCCTCCCACCACCTTCTTTCTCCTCACCGTCCCTCCAAGCCCCCGCACAACCTTCAGGCACATCAAGGGTCTTAAAACTGATAATTGCTCAGGTAAATAACGGAATCAACACAAGAGCAAGTGGCTGATGCCTGTAGAAACACCTGATTCAGCACAGAAAGTGTAAAAAAAATGTATTTTTAGAAGAGTTCAGCCATTATGTCTGAATAACCTGTAGAGGGGGAAAAACAGTATTTTTGTTCTGTATTTTACCTTAAACCCACGATGTATTGCAGGGTCAGCATTATTGCAACCTCTCCTGCCACAGGAAAAAAAAAAAAATTAGAGTAATGGCCTTAAGAGCTCAGCACTTTTGTTTTAGGAATTTTTCTGACCTCTCCCAAAAAAGCAGGAGGTTCAGGAGTTCTCCATCCTCAGTAAAAGGCTGGGTTGTTTAGCTCATCACTGAAGATCAGATCCATACATCAGCCGCAAGAGGAGACGACCTGTAGGTTAAACACAGACTCTTAATGAGACAAAAGCAGGTTAATTAACAGTTTTCATCAACTCGCTGCAATTTATTTTAACACGGTGCATTTCAGAAAGGTTAAAATATTTGTCAGGTTTTGAATACAAATGAAAGCCCGGCGTGGTTAAAACGAAGCCGTAGATCACATTTAAACCCAAGTAAATGCAGTATGTGTGAGTGTGGTTATGTTTGGGACTGGACATAAATCATAATTAACAAATTATTTTGCAGTGAGGCCCTGGCACAGGGTGCCCAGAGAAGCTGTGGCTGCCCCTGGATCCCTGGCAGTGCCCAAGGCCAGGCTGGACATTGAGGCTTGGAGCATGGTGGGATTAGTGAAAGCTGATCCCTTCCAGCTCAGGATATTCTCTCCTGTGCCCAGCTCTGGCCTGGACAGCTCAGGCTGCTGTTCCACCCCTGGGCTCAGAGATAAGGGGCCATATCTCAGCTCCTGCAGCTCTGTGTGTCCCTGCAGCCGAGTTACCAGGAGTTTCAGGCAGTAGAAAGTCTGTCTCCTCGAGCTTTTAGCTCCACGGAACTCCTCTGGCTCCCAGAAAATGAAACATGACAGTTGCACTTACCACTGTAAGCTGTGTTAAACATTACATGGGATGCAATCCCACGTCTCCTCCTTGCAAAGGGGATCCCGGGTTCTGAGCCTGCTGGCATCGTGGGTTAGGTGCACTGATGTCTGAATCTGGTCCTTGTCCCAGAGGAGGGTACAGAGAGCTTGTCCTTGTTCCAAAGCACGCGGCGGGATGAACGTCCAGGCAGGAGTTCCACGGGAATTCCACAAACACTGGGTGAACTGGGGTCATGCTCAGAGAGAAGACAGTAGAACAGAGGAACCTGAGGTCGCTGTGGCACGTGGTGCTGCTGTGGCTGTGGGGGAAGGTCTCCCCAGAGCCGCTCCCCCCATCCCAAAGGAATTCAGTGGGGCCGGGACAGGGATGGGGGAGACGATGCTCTAAACACGAGCTGCACTGGGAGTGACTGGGGATCCCTGTTTCAGGTGAGGATGAAGGAAGAATAAAGAGGGAATGTGAGCTTTATATCCTTGGAATGGGTGGAGCAGACTGGCCTGAAGGTGTTGTTTTTAACATCACAGAGACAGGGGAAGTGTTTAGAGAGCACATTTTCTGTCGGAGGAGGAGGAAGTGTGAGAGCGTTGAAGACAAGAATCTGGGACAGTGTTTGTGGAAATCCCAGTCCTTTTGTGAATTTTCTCAGGAGCACTTTTGGAAGCATCTTAGCAGAGGATTTGAGCAGATGGGAGTTTGTCTCCCTGAGCCTGGATTGCCAACAGGTTACCCAGAGCTCCTTATCAGATGATAAAAGCCAGGTGGCACCCGGATAAAGCCTGGGACTGACAGATCAGGGGCTATCTACAGCACTGCCGAGCAAGGGCGGGGAGGTGCTTCAATATCAGGGACTCCTGCGACCTGATTTTCCCTTTTTTTAGTGCAAGATTATGAGCAATCCCATCAGAGATCACATGGAGACAGAAGTCTCCTGTCTTTGTCCCAAAATCAGGAGGGCAGAGAGAACATAAATGGAATAGGTTACGTTCTCGGTGTCCTGGACCACTGTGCTCCAGCCAGGCATTTGGGAATACGACAGAAATACAAATGGTCCTGGCCCGGAAGCAGCTGGACTCTGAAATACATGGAATTTTGTCACTGAACTGGCTTGCCATGGCTTGGGTGGGTTGTCTCGGTCTCCATCAGTCACACACACACACTTGGAATTTGAATTTTGCTTTCATTTGAAGTTTTTAAGTGGGCCATGAAGAACCAATCCGATTTGTAGGGTTTAGTGCTGTGTTTTCTTCCAGCTTCATTGTGAATATATCCGGATCTAGAGTTTGTTTAGGAAATCAGCAGCGTTTCAGCAGTGAAAAATTCAGTTCCTGTCCTAGGTGCACACTATAAGGTCTCTGTAAAAATCCATTAATCCTGGTAACTCAGCTGCGTGGTGCAGCTAACAATGGACACCATTCCCTGCAGGAGAGGGCCACGAGTGGAGGTGTCTGGGAGAAATGCTCCAGACCACGCCTGACCCCAGCCAAGCTCACCCAGCGCTGAAACCAGGCTGGAAGGAGAGGTGGAGCTGCTGTTCCTTCACCTCTCCGCGTGTGTCTGTCCATGCTGGATCTCGATTCTGGCCCTGGAATTATTTACATAAGAAAAAACTGGTGGCTAATTTGAGGCAAAATGCCACGGAACAGGAGAAATGTCAGGGACACTTTTTAATGATGCTCTGTGGGGAAGATTTATTCAGGAGAGAAGGAGCTGAGGATTTTGAGCAAGTTATAATGAGGGATGGTCTTGGGGGTTGTTATTTTCATTTCACCTGTGATCCTGCCTCCATCCTGCCCCTGACATCAGAACCAGGGCTCAAGCACGAGGCAGCAAAGCAGGAGCACAGCCCTCAGAATGGGAGGTTCGTCCTCTCTGTGTGCCACTAATTAGAATGAGTCACTTCCTTAGGAGGGAGCACAGGGCATCGTGAGACAATTTCACCTTCACCAGGAAACAAATGAGACCTTTTCGGCCCGGAAAATATTGTTTCAGTGTTTGTTTGGTGGGTTCTGCTCTCCCTGTCACTGGGTTTGTTCAGTAATAGGTGTTTGGGCGTCAGACTTGCTCATGCTGACGTGGAGATCTCAATGGGGATGCAAGAAAAAGTTCATCCTAAATAAAAATATCTGCTGTGCACAGTGGTACAGAGGGACAAAACAGTTTCTAATGCAGGACTGATCCATTTTATAGGCTGGGCAAATAAGGCAGCAGAGACTTTTAATGACTTGCTCAAGGTCAGACAGAAAGTGAGGAGGAGAACTCATTTTATTCCCAATTACTCCAAGTCTGTGCCCATGCTGGAGCAACCTTCCTCTTCATTTGGCACTCTTGCTCCTCTTTTGCTTATCTAATTCTCTTTCTGATGGAATTGTCGAGCTTAATTGTTCACATTTGGCTGTGATCCAAAGTCTAAACGTTCAGGCTGGTGTTTAAGGGGCTGGGTCCCTGCTGTGGGATACAGTTCCTGTGGGAACAGAGCTGAAATCCCCCCCTGCTTTAGCTTTCCATGTCTCCCTGGTGCCTGGCTCCGTTCGTTGGATACTTGGAAAATCCTGAGGGTTGCAGCTGCTGTGCTTCCTTTGACTTAAACTTGCAGGCACGTTTTGATAGTGTGTATTTGCCACAGATTAAAAGGGAACAATAGAAAAACAAATAGTAAAAAAAATAGTAAAAACTTGTCCCGTTTTCAGAGGTATCCATAGGTGCTCCCCTCCAGATCCCTTCCCTGGTACAAGTGGCACGTGGGGAGATGAATGTCTTGGGCTTGATAAACGTCGTGGACACCAAGCCTGGCTTATCCCAAGGCATGGATGACACAAGCAAGCCTTGATCTGCGTGACACTAAGGATGCTTAAGCTGTGGATCACTCACTGGGAAGCCGGGAAGTCCAGGCAGGGATTTTCTGGCTGTTCCGTAAGTTTGACAGCTCAAGAGGCATCTGCTCCTAATGACTCTTAATTTGGGATTTATTCTGGCATGGCAGCTGATTCCGAATGTCTTGGTGCTGATGAGGAGGGTGGGGAACAGGTGTAGAACTCGTAGGGGAAAGGCCTAAAATACACACTTGTGCCTTAAAAATGCAAAGGCTGTGGCAGTCATGCCATGATTTTGCAGTTTGAGGGCCTGGATTGTATTGTTGTATTTTTTTTTTATATTGTTGTATTTTTTTCTGCTCGCTGCTTCCTGAAATGTTTGATTGATGGGCATTACTATTCAAAACATGTAAAAGCACCATAAATGCACAAACTGCACAGGGGGAACTGCTCCAGGGTGGTGCCTGAGGTGGCCACCTAAAAACAGAGACGAGGCAGGAATAAGGGAATAAAGGGAGGTGTTTACTTGAAGGGCCTTCAAAGGCACAGCCTGGGCAGGCCAAGGGCTACACTCAAGATGGACCCCGGGTTACAGATTCTTCACACCTTGATAAGTTTGGTCCATTTGCATATCAGAGTTAATTCTCCAGTTAAAGCTTCAGTTAATGATGTAATTTCCCAAGTTTACCCCCCCTTCTAAGATGTTGATTTCCACATTTTGGGGCCTGGTCCTTGAGGAGCGTACCTAGAGAGGTTTGTTATGTTTAACCAGCGTGAGAGAGCAGCAGCTGACAGGCCACAGGAAACTTCAGAGTTACACACCAGGCAGTGCAGGATTTGAAAAATATAAAAGCTCAAACCTAAGGCATCAAGGGGGCAAAATGTTGTTGGGCACTGCGTGCGTGGGCTCCATGGAATTACATCTGCACAATTCCCCTGGTCTGTGGTACAAGGAGAGCAGTGATTGATCCCTGAGTGACTTGCAATTTATCACAGATTAGGTATGATTTCTCCTGTATCTGATTAACCTTCTCCGTGCGATGGCCATCATTTCTGCAATGACAGTAGATTATTCCATACTTGAGAAGACGGATATCAGCTCGTCGCAATCAATAGCCCACAAAAGGTGACACCTTGAATTCCCTGGGTTATCCACAAAGATTGTCACCAATGCCTGGATCGTTTGTCAAATACAGAGATTTCACTCGAGGCAGCTCTGGAGTGAAGTGGGTTTTATTTTAGTCTGCAATGCAGAGCTGGAGAAGGATGTTTGGGGTTCCTGGTGTAATCAGGCGCTGCTGCATCCTGCTGCAAAGAGCAAGACCAAATTTCCCTGAGTGACAGATTTGATTGTCATCTCCAGAGCCCATTACATGTCATTTGCTTTGTGACAATTGCATGGAGAGAGCTTGATTTGATCAGATTGCATTGCACTGGGTAAAATGGAGGGGAAAGTGGAGGCTTGGGTCCTCTCGTTGCTCCCTGCACTCTCACTGGAGTGGATGCATTTTCATGTATTTTGTCTTTGAATTTGCTCTAATGGCGCAGCCCTCCCCAGTGTCCCCCTGTGCAGCTCCATCCTTAATGTGTTTTCAGATTTTAATGACCCTTTGTTTATTACTCAGCCCCACAAAGAGTGCAGACTGGGGTGTGCACAAGTGCAGCCCCTGCCTGGCTGCCCGCTCCCTGCCTGGGCACGGGGAGGCACTCACTCCTGGGAGGGAGGCTCTGCCATCAGCTCTGCAGAGTTTTCCACGTGTGGGAAGCTCTTCAGTGAAGCTCAGGAGGAAACTGCTGCTCTTGGAAGGAGAGAAGAGACCGCAGGGAGCAGCAGCCAAACTCTCCTCTGAAAACAGCCTTGCCCACCCTCACAGAGAATCCCTGAGAGAGGGGCTCAGGCTCCCAGCTCAAAGTAACCCCGTGTCCCCACACGGCTGGGGGGAGGTTTAAGCCACACAAGTGGCAAGATAAGGATCCTCCTGCAGCAAAGCAATTTTAGCGTGGCCTAAGTGGCCAGCTCAGCCCTGTGTGCTGCTGAATGGAGTCTGTGCTCCTCCAGGAAAGGTCAGATGTTCCATCCCTCCCTTCCCTAATCCCTGCTGAATACGAGGCCACGTCTCACTGCCTCCGCTGCAGAGACCGGCGCTGCCTGGTGGCATGGAAAGCTCTAATCACTAATCACAAATATTTCTAAAATCAGAGCTAAGTGACTCTAGTCCCAGGCCTAAAGTCCCTTTTCTAAACTGATAGTGTCTCCTTTTAATAGGATTATATTTTATTAGGCTGAACTGCCACAGTACACACCAGAGGGTGGAAATGCTGCAGAATCTCCTGTTAAGAATGTGTGTAATAGCTGATTGCAGGGAAAAAAGAGATATATTGGCATAAAACCAAGTGCCTGTTCCTGAAAGCATCTGTGTGACTCATCACAGCCCACAGGTGGGATATTTTAAAGGCCAGATACTGTAAATACTTAACCTTTTCCCCATTTCTTTTTAATCTCAGTTTTGGCCATGCCCCATGAAGTACTCAATCTATTCAGCTGTAATTTGCTCTGCTAATTCCTCTATGTGTTCAGTCATTCACTGGGTTTTAATCTCTTTAATTCAGAGTTGTATTTTCCTCTCTCCTGCACATCTCAGTGTCTGATGACAGAGCACTCAGAGCTCCCAGAAGTTTCCCAGTCAGGTCTCAGAGGCTTTTATGGTCCAGGATAAATATTTCATTCACAAACAGAAAAAGAAAAAAAAATTAGAGCACATTTGAGTATTTTCATGTATTGGACTTTGATTCTTTGGTTGCTCATAGAAACCAGATCCTCCGAGATTGATTTTTATTATCTCCAGACATGATTTGCCTTGGAATCAACACAATAATGTAAAATGTCATTGCAAATAGAGGACATTGATCTGAGATGCATTTATTAACTCCCGCTGATAAAAGCCAAAATGGAATTGGTAAACATGCTGGTATTAAAAAACAAAAAAAAAAAATACAGGAAAAATGAGTCCCAAATGGTCGAGTTAGAGTTCATCTACAAGAAAAAGACATTTAAATATCTTGTACAGGAAATGGTTTATGCAGATAAGGAGAAATATGTCTGGATCTTTAACACTGTAACACTAATCTGAGAGAATTAGGTAATTAGCTGGTTAATCAAACTGGAAATTGCTGCTTATCTGCCCAGGTCCTCCTAAGGAACATCAGCAGTCAGGAGTATTTCCAACAGACTTTCCCTACTCAGGCAAAAGAGGGAAGGGGAGAGGGACATGTACTGCAGACCTCAAAATAGGCTGAAGTTTGGACTTGATGACCTCGGAGTCTTTTACAACCTTAATTATTCCATGATTCTGTAGGATCTTTTACAGCATTCCCATTAGCTTCCCAGCAGCACAGAAGTGCAAACCTGAGTGAAGTGAAGGCAAGGCTGGAAGAAGACAGGAAGGAAAAAGTCCTTGGGAAATTTCCCTTAGAAGTAGGACAGTCTGAAAGAACTGCAAATTTGGGGGCTGGGGGCAGGGGAAGTTCGGATTTCTGCAGGGCTTTTATGCTGGATAAATATGTCAAAACCTGAGTATTCCCTTGTGCTCCTTCTCCTCCTGTGTGCTGGGATAGGTGTCTAAATAAGCATTTAGGTATTAGCGGCACCCAGCTTTGGAAATGCTGACATGATCCCTTCTCTCTTTAATCTGCCTCTGAATGCTCAATTGCACCGAGCCGAGGCCAACAACAGGAGCGGCATCTCCGGAGCGTGTTCCAGTTCAGTCTTTCACTGGCGTCAGCCACTCGGTGCTCCCCCAGCAGCCAGGGCTGGCACAGCAGAGCCCCCTGTTTGCTGAGGGCTGCGATATCCTCACCTGCAAGGAATCCATCCCCTGGGGTGTTTCACGCAGCCCCCGGAGCTGAGCCGAACTGGGGACGGGATGCTGAGTCCGCCTAACACGGGCGGGTCTGGAAAAACCCCTCTGGTCAGTGGGAATTCTGCTGACGGCCGCGGAGTCCGTGGCACCGCGTCCGGCTCTGCATCGCTCAAAAGCTGCTCTGCGCTGACCTATTTTTTTACGGGGAAAAAAAAAAAAAGCAGTATCTGCGAGTGTCAGCCTCTGGTGAGGTTTGTGTCACTCCTGTGGTGCCGCTGTGTCCCGCTGTGTCACATCCTGCAGCTCGCTGTGACACGCACGGCCCCGCGGGCGCGACAAGCGGCGGTGGCGGCGCTGCCCGGCTGTTTCCCCGAAACAAATCATCCCTCCCGACGGACACCCGAGAGACGGCAGGGCCGGCCGGGATGGTTTCCTCACAGATTGTGACCCCCAGGCCCTACCTGCAGTCCTGCAGCCTGGGGGGCGCAGTCGGAAATGCATCCCAGCATCCCGAAATGCATCCCAGCATCCCGAAATGCATCCCAGCATCCCAAAAGGAGCCGGGAGATGCAGGTGGCACTCACGGCTGGTTATAGGCAGCTGATAAAGGAGAGAAGGGAAGCAATTACAGCCTTCCCACGGACGGGAAGTGCTGCTCAGCTCCGTTTCTTCCAAGGAAAGAAGCGAACTTTGTTAAAATCTCTCGTAGGATAAACCAAGCCCATTTAACCAGCCAGAAAGACCCCAAGTTCTCGGCAGTGAAGCCGAGGGAGGGGATGCAGGAAAATCGGGATTTGAGGCAGAACTAAAGGAGGTGAGACAAGCTCGGGTGACCTCGGTGCAGCCCACCAGGGAGGCTGGGTGAGGGCTGGGCACCCCAAGCTGTGCTGGTGCGGCTGTGAGGGTGTCAGGAAAATTAATCCACAAACACCAGAGGTTTATGTCCCAAAAGGAGACAGAGGAGTCCCGTCACTTTATCCGAATAAAGGGAGAGGCCATGGGCTATTTCCCCTGGGGTCTCTCAAGTTGCTGGAGGATGCAGCCTCCTTTTTATCCCAATTTCCTGGCCGCAATTCCCTCTCTCTTTTCCCATTAGCTGAGGTAGTTGAGAGGTACAGGCTCCCCGGATCGCCTGATACAGACCCCCTTCTAATGGGTACCTGCCCCCCTTTTCTTTTTCCTTGTGTCTCTGCTCTTTTTCTCTAAGTCCAGGGATTTAGCACAGCTTTGGGTGAGCAATGGTGTCAATTAGTGGAATTCCCATGGAATTTATGGCTCCTCCCATTGCTTCTTTCACCTCTCAGTGTCTGGCTTTACCTACAGCAGGCCCCCAGGCTGTTTGGAAAGACGCTCCAGCCCAGGACCATCCCCAGGAGCTCTCGGGCTGCTCGGGGCCCCGGCGCTGGGAATGATGCCTGAAAGGGCAACCTGGAAACAGAGACCAGCCAGGAGTGAGGGAATAAAGGTGGATATTTATTGGAAAGGCCTTCAGAGGCACACCCTGGGCAGGCCAAAGGCTGCACCCGAGATGGACCCCGAGTCCCGAGTTCTTCACACTGTTACAGGTTTGGTCCATTTGCAGATCAGCATAAATTGGCCAATTAAACTTTAGCTAATGATGGAACTGCCCCTCAGCTCGCCCCCCTTCTCAAGGTGCTGGGTTACACATTTTGGGCCTGGGACGGGCTGGGTGTCCTTGCAGAGCAGGCCTGGAGAGGCTTTGTTATGTCTGTGTGAGCATGAGAGAGCAGCAGCTGACAGGCTGCAAGGCAGCTCAGAGTCACACTGGGTATACAGAATTTTGAAAAATATCAGAGTTAAAACCTAAGGCATCAGAAAAACCATGGGAAACTGGGAAGTGCCGCCTCTGTCACACAAAGAGAGCCCTCCCGAGAGTGCCGCCGTGGAAGGAAGGCTGGGAAGGAGCTCTGCTGCTTCCCCGAGCCTTCAGTGACACCTACAGACGGTCCGGTCCCTGCCCGTGCGCACGGGGCGCATCCAGCCGCGCTCCTGCCGTCCCAGGGATGCGGGCTGCTCCTCCCGGCAGCGCCAGGCCGGCCCGAGGCCGGATAGCAGCGAAAATTCCCCCTGAAGGGGCTGTCCAGCCCTGGCACAGCTGCCCGGGGCAGGGGCGGAGTCCCCATCCCGGAGGGGTTTAACAGAGGTGCGGATGTGGCACTTGGGGACAGGGGACGGTGGCGGCCTTGGCAGTGCCGGGGGAGCGGTTGGACTCGGCGACCTTAAAAGATCTTTTCCATCCTAAAGGATTCCGTGATTCCATGAAACCTGCAGGTATTTTTGGAAGCACCAGGCACTCGCAGTTCCTTCAGGAGCTCTGCTGCACTGCTCTGGCCTTCAGCAAACACACATTTCTTCATATCATTTATATTTATATGGAATATAAATCCTAGAATTCTGTTGTATTTAATATTCTATTGTATTTAATATTCTATATGTTTACATAAACCTTTAATATTCTAACTATATTCTAGAATATAATTATTCCGTAAAGAATATTTAATATATATTATATACCTAATATATTCTACAATATAAGTGTATAGAATTCTAGAATACAAATGACATACCAGAATTCCATTCTAGACTCTATTCTATATTCTAAAATTCTATGCAATTATATATTCTATCTATTCATAGTCTTTATTTTCTTCACATGTTTATAAACACCTGAGAAATATTAAATATATTAATTAATTAAGTGTCATATCCCTTACTGTGGTTGTTCTAAGAGCTCCTCCGTTTGGTCAAACGTGAACACAAAATACAGACGAATTAAATTTGTCCAAGATACAACAGCCAAGTCCCTGAGGACTTGATCTGAAATCTCTATAGACAGCAACAAAATCTTTCTCACCACCTCCTGTACACTTTTGATAAGGCTGAAAATCCAGGAACAGCTTTGCATCCCCTAGATTTCGGTGAGTAGTTCTGCCCAGTCCATCTCTGTGTTGCTGTATATTTATTATTTTAGCAGAGTATGAAGCAGTTGGGCAATAGGCTCTGGAAGAAGTAGTTAAGGTTTTGGTGTTGTGTACCACCGATTGAATAATGCTGGTATTATTTTAGCCTGACAGCTGTGCAAAGTGGATTTTTGGAATAAGCAAAAATATCTATCTCTGTATGATTTTCAGACTTTTGCTCTCATTGTTAAGCAATATTTTTTTCTCCTTTACATTTCCTCTGAGGCCCTGTAGAAAAAAATTGCTGCATTTTTGTCAACAGAGATGGAAGAGAAATGTTAACTTTAGAGGCAGAGGGAATTCACGGGCACATACGAGGAGCGGGAGCCTGCATAATGTGTCGTGGCTCATCTTTCTGTGCCACCACTCTGCTCACACTGAAGTGAAAACCAGACAATGAAACCCGTGGCAAAGGAGCTGTGGAACTCCAGCTGGAGAAGGGAATTGGTGCTGGAGCCTGGGGTGGAGCTGCTGCCTGTGTTTAACACAGAACCTGCCACGTCACAGACCCAGGGCAGGGGAATTCCCTCTGGAAATGTCCTGTTTAGGACCCTTCCTTCTGCTCCAGCTCCCTAAATGCCCCTGTCTGGCACCACATCAGGGTTTGGGTTCCATGCTGTGGAAGGTTCTGTTGAGTCACTCATCACTGATGTTTGCTCCTTGTGGGGACTCTCTCTGCACAAGGAAAGGATTTGAGATGTGAAACCACCCACCAGAGAGTGTGGCCACTTCTCAACAAACATAATGTTATCATATTTATATATTATATACATTATTATACAATTTATTCATTATTACTAAGAATATTTATTATTTATTATTTCTATAATTTTTGTATATTATAGAACAATTTGTATATTATATATTTATAACATTAAA
The DNA here is from genome assembly GCA_013400235.1 of Oriolus oriolus. Lineage (NCBI taxonomy): Eukaryota > Metazoa > Chordata > Aves > Passeriformes > Corvidae > Oriolus > Oriolus oriolus. The sequence goes on from VXBT01006011.1 coordinate 23,198, forward strand.
TATTATGATAACAATTGCAGCCTGATCTTTCCTTTGCCAGGTACAACCAGATTAAAAACTCCTGGTTTTAATACACCCCTTTCATTCCAGTTTTGGAGATTTCACATTTAATTTAGGAACAACCGAACAGTTTTTTGTTAACCATGGTGAGCAATGTATGAGTGTGAAACAACCCCCTGACGTGAGAGCATTCAAATAAGAGAATCTGTGATCAAAAATTTTAACCAGGCTTTTCAGATCTGCTGCACTCCTTTCCAGCCTCTTCTTTTGTCTTTCTTCATCAGGATGGTGGCTGGAAGAGGATTCTGGAGGGTTTATTAATTGTGTTTTAATCCAACAACTGGAGAATGGATAAAGCCAAAGATGGAATAATTCGCTTGTCGATTTAAGGACCTTCCTGAGTGATCCCTGCTTAGGATCTCTCTCAGCCCTCCAACCTCTCTGTTCCTCAGGAGAACAAGAATAACCCTTTTATTTTTCCCCTCTTTCTTTGTTGTTTGCAGACCCAACCCGGGTCATGGTGTCCCCTTTCAGCATGGATGTCACAGTTGGGGAGAGCATCGTCCTGCCTTGTCAGGTGTCCCACGATCACTCCCTGGACATCGCGTTCACCTGGTCCTTCAACGGGCACCTGATCGACTTTGAGAAGGACGGGGATCACTTTGAAAGGGTTGGAGGAGTAAGTGTCAAACCTGACAAAGTGGGTGATGTACAAAAGGTTGCTGACAGAAGGGACTGGATGAAGGGAGCGAGAAAAAGGAGGAAAGAAATGGGAAATTTTCAGCGGAGGTAGAAAGCTGGGAAGGGTTTTGCATGTTGCTCTGAGGGAGGTTTTAGAGAGCCACAGGTCTCAGGCATAGTGACAGTCCACGTTTACATTTGTCAGGAGTGAAATTTAATGCTGGAAGGAAAAGGAGATACAATTGCCAAGCCTTGCTGTTATCCCTTAAAAAAAAAATCATTAAAAGACCAACTCACAGATTGATGCCCAGGGCTCACAGCAGCAGCAACAGCTTTTCGGGGTGACTGCTCCTGTTTTGGCCCACAAAGCTAAAATTACAAACTTTATTAATATTCCTCAGTCCAAAAGCCACAACCACGAGGTTACCCTGAGATTTCCAATGTGTCGAATGCTTTGTGTCTGGAGAGAAATTCAGAGAGGTTCTCAGCATCCAATACATCCACAAACCTAATTAGTTCTATTCAACAGTTAATCAGACATGCACTTGGCGTTTGGAAAACAAATTACTGCTGGTGTGTGATGCAAGATTTCCTCGGAGAGTGCTGTTCCCGTGATCTTTAGCACAAAAATGCTGGGCAATCAAAATGCTGGCTGGGACACAAAGCCGTGAAACTGCTGCTGCTATCTCCAAATTTGGGCTGGGCTTCCCTTGCAGGAGAGATGGAGACACAACCTGGGCCTCTGGATGCCAGAGAGGGTAAAAAATGGATATGCAGAGAGAAAAAGGAGGAATCAGAGTGAACCTGTCCTACATTGTCACATTGCTTTAGTGGGGAGAGTGCTTAACAGCCCCCAGCCCCGCTCTCCTGCCCCTTGGAGGAGCCAGGACTTTGGGAATGCTCCCTCTCTTACCTGCCAGGCAGACTCCCATCATTTTAACGGGCCATGGCTTGCATTTCTGGTGTTTTCATCAGCCAGCATAAAGTAAATCCATTAGCCAGAGTGTCCTTCATGTGATAATGATGTTTAGGGCTCATTAACAAGTGACTGTAACCACTTTTCCCTACTTTATCAGCAGGATTCAGCTGGTGATTTGATGATCAGGAGCATCCAGCTGAAACACGCAGGGAAATACGTCTGCATGGTGCAAACGAGTGTGGACAAGCTCTCAGCTGCTGCAGACCTGATTGTAAGAGGTATTTGAATTTTGTTACTGTTGTTGGTGGTGTTGTAGAATTTCTTTTTTTTTTCCCTGCCTTCTGCAGTCCCTGGGCTCAGGGACAGCCCAGCATCTTGTAATTAATCTGAGGAAAAAGCTCTGATTCACGCTGGGGTCTACAGTATCAGCATGGAAAGTGTTTCAGATGCTCCCAGAGCAGACCCAGCCCACACAGCCCCGGGACCTGCTGGTGTCCTGAGTGCCAGCCCTGCACCCACCGGGCTCGTTCGTGCCATGAACTGTGCAGCAGAAGCAGCACCCAGCTATTGGCTGCATCTCTGCCAAGCAACACTGCTCTTTTTCAGAATAAACATGGTTTAGTGACTTCACAGATATATCCACATCTGTTCATTACCATGCACAGGTGATGTGTAAGTTTGACTTTAAGAGAGCTGCAGTTAATTACCCTGAGCCTGGACCCTTAGGAGAAATATGATTTATATTTTCCCTCTTGTTAACTTTTGGGAAAGCAAACCTGGGTGCTGCTCTGTCCCTGCTACCCTTGGTTCTCATAAACAGGAGGAATATCAAATTCTCACAGGGAAATGACCCTTGATGATGGTAAAAGGACTGATCTTGTCACTCCCTAAAAACATCAAGGGTGTTAAAACATCGGCACAGGGCGCCCAGAGCAGCTGCGGCTGCCCCTGGATCCCTGCCAGTCTCCTAGGCCAGGCTGGACGGGGCCTGGAGCAGCCTGGGACAGTGGCAGGTGGCCCTGGATGGGATTTAAGGTCTCTCCCATCCCAAAGCATTCTGTGATTCTCAGATGGGAGCAGACTGAACCCCAGGCACCACTCGGGCAGCAATGGCCACGGGGTGGGGCAGAGGGGTCTCTCCCTGGCTGGTGTTTCCTGCAGAGCTTCACTGGTTAGAAACCCCCCAGCAGTGGGGCTGAACATCCTGGTCCCTCCCCACCACCGGTGCTGCTGCATCCCCCCAGTGCCTCCCAGTCCCAGCCAGGCAAGGAGACCTGGAGCTGCCCCGGTGGCTCTGCAGGGACCCCGGTACCTCTGGGGAAGGTGACCAGAACGCTCCTTCCTCGCGTCACCCCGTGTCTCCTGCCACCCCGCAGGTCCCCCGGGCCCTCCCGAGGCCGTGACCATAGATGAGGTGACGGACACCACGGCCCAGCTGTCCTGGAGGCCGGGGGCCGACAACCACAGCCCCATCACCATGTACGCCGTGCAGGCACGCACCCCCTTCTCGGTGGGCTGGCAGGCCGTGAGCACAGGTAAGGCCCTCCTCACCCACGGGGAGCTCCACGCGTGGAAAACTGTTGGGCTACACTGTGTGCTGGAAGAGAGCTTAGGCTTTGTCAGCCAAAGAGAGAGCCTTGTTCTCAGACCTGGAGGTGACCCTGGGATCACAGCCAGGTCACCGGGGATGGGCTGAGAGAGCATTGTGAGTTTCTGGACAGTGTCAGCCCTATGAGATGTGATAATTGCAGTTTCTGACCTTGTAAGGTATTGTTTATCCTTCACCATAATAGGCAATGTCTGGGAAATACTCCAGGTGATTGGGGGACACTGAGGTGAACACCTTTCCTGTTTATATGAGGTGATTTCCTGTTAGCTACTGGTATTTAAGGGAATTTCTAATACATAATAAAGTCTTTGCACCTTTTCCACCATGTTGCGGAGTCCTTGCCCATGCGTGAATACTGCAGAAAACCCACCCATCAGCACCCACACGGGGCTGCTCGGACCAGCTCTGGCCCCCGGTGTGAAAAGCAATTTCCCTGGCTGCAGAGCACTGCTCGTATTAACTAGTTTCAGGTTTGGCAACCCAGAGATTTAGGGTGCAGTCAGTGCCATTACTCACCCATTTTTCTCATGAATGTTTAAGGGAAAACAGAATGAATTCCTATCTCTTGTTGCCATGCTGGAGATATACAGCAGTAATTGTGGTCTATAAAGACATCCCTCAGGGACAGACCGTGTCATCCCGCCTATCTTTAAGGAGAATTATTTTCCTGATGGAGGGAAAAATCCCATGATGTAGTTGCTCATTCCGTCAGGGGTTAATTTTGTTCCAGTAACCATTAAACAGAGACAAGAGAGAAAAAACAGAGAAATTTTTACAAAATCTTTAAAAAGAGAAAAATAAAGACCCTCCAAACCTGTTGTCTTGACACTCTGTTTCCAAACTGTGTCAATTTTGGAGAAACTCTTTAATGGCAGGAGTTTCTGGGCTAAAAGCACAGTGGTTTAATGCTGCCTCTTTGACTTCTTTGCAGTAGTTAAAAAGATGAGAAAGGTTATCAGTCCTTATTGGTATTTACGTTAAGCCCTCACCTTTAAGGAAATCAGATTTCCCTGTGCCTGTTTCCCAGCAGTTTTTAACATCCCAGTGGGTTTCCTTGCATCCCTAGTTCCAGAGATCATCGATGGCAGGACGTTCACAGCCACGGTGGTGGGGCTGAACCCGTGGGTGGAGTACGAATTCCGAGTGGTTGCTGCCAACCTGATCGGGATCGGGGAACCCAGCAGGCCTTCGGAGAAGAGGAGAACTGAAGAAGCTCGTAAGTGGTGCTGGGCAGAGGAGCTGAGGGTGAAATCTTTGTGGAATAAATGCTAAGAGTTCCCTCAGTTGTGGGGGAGCCCTGGCAGGTGGCTCCTTTGTTCTGCTGGAGCCCATAATGGAACCGAATATGAAACAGGGAAATAAATAAAAGCCCTTCTATACGGAGGACAAATATTTAAACTAAACAATTAGAGACTGAATGCACAAGTTAATTGACATACTTTCAACAGACTATTATTGATGCACTTCTAATGTGCTGTTTGCCATGGCAAATTAGTCATTTTAACAGTTCCTGGCACCAGCAGGGAAGGCCAGCAGCGTCCTGCTGCTGCAGAGCTCTGTTCCATCTCCATGTGGGTTTTGGGCTTCAAAGTTGTCACATCCATCTTCTGCATCTCTTTTTTTGCAGTCCCCGAGGTGACCCCAGCTAATGTCAGTGGAGGTGGAGGCAGCAAGTCGGAGCTGGTCATCACCTGGGAGGTGAGTCCCACCCAGCCCCCAGTGAACCTGCTGCGGATTCCAAAGGGTTGGCAGTGAAACAGCCCAGACTGTGTGACAAAACCAGCCCAGACTGTGTGACAAAACCAGCCCAGCTGTTCAGATGGACCGAAAGGATGTCCCCAGCCCCTGGGCAGGGCAGCCAGCAGGGAAGTGCTGGGCAGGGACCATGGGCAGCAGGATTTGCCACTGGCTCAGCTCCCAGCAAATCCACACAACAAATTGTGGATGGCCAGGAGGCACCCGAGGGATAAAACAGGCTTGGAGCATCCTGACCTGGTGGAGAATCGCTGTGGCTGGCTCCCAGCTTCCTCCCTCACCCTCTGTGGGGTACAAGGCAGCAAACAGTTAAGAGCCAGCACTCCTCGTGCTGGCTTTCATTGGTGCTGATGGCAGCCAGCAAGAGGAGCTGCAGAGATGAGAAATGTTTAATATTCCTTAAGGCAGACGGGGTTAGAACTTTAGTCATTTGTCTGCTCGTATTTTCATGTTGTGATGCGATGCAGCTGGCATATTTCTCCTAATAATGAACTCCACTAGACATGCTAACACTTCCATTTAGCACTGCTCCTGACCAAGCTGGCAGAATGAATCGCCAGAGATATTTTTAAGGTTATTAAAAACCTATAAATGGGTTTTTGTCCTCACCACACAGCTCAATGTGCTAAATTTCCTCCTCTGTTGGACTAATTAGTTACGCCGTGTCTCCCAAAGATACTGCAATATGCTTCAAAAACACACATGGCCAGAACATCAGCCGTTGGTTTGAGATGTAATTTGCACAAAATATAATTTGTATTTTTAGAGAAGAGAGGTTTTACTCTTTTAAATGTCCAGAGGCCTTTTCTCGATGCTGTACTCTGGGCCTTACAGTGCAGAGTAGGATGCAGTCACCAGTAGTAACCCGTGCTGGAACCCCATGGACACCTGTGGGACAGCGGCCCATAATTATGGCTTATTTTAATACTGGAACCTTTGGGTTTAATGCAGCTTTTTAGAGGGCTGCAAGCCTGAGAGTAAAAAGTGTCAGTGTGTCCAGGGTGTGTTTTTTGGGGCTTCACATGCGATCCCAAAAGCGTGAGAGCAGCTGCACATGTGCTGGGAAAGCAGGAACCGTGTCCTTGCTTCACCCCAGCACACCACAGGCTCTTCACAAAGCCTGAAATTACATCAGCAGTGGAGGCCCCATCTAGTCAGGGAGGGAAGGGAAATCTGCTTTAGGAGAGGTGTCTTGTGGAGGTGCTGCTTCCTGTCCCATGGAGCAGAAAGGCTGTGGTGCAGGCAGGGTGAGATGAATTCAGGTTGGATGTGAGGCAGGACCTCGTGCACCTCCATCTCCAGTGCTGTGTTCACAGAATCACAGAATTAACTAGGTTGGGAAAGGCCTCTGAGATCATCAAGTCCAACCTACGAACGAAGAGGACCAAGAGGGATCTCCGGGGTGCAGCCGGGGAGGTCGGTGTGTGCTGAAGCTGCTGTTTGTCCCTGCCCGCAGACGGTGCCCGAGGAGCTGCAGAACGGGGGTGGCTTTGGCTACGTGGTGGCCTTCCGGCCCTTTGGCACGGTCAGCTGGATGCAGACGGTGGTGGCCTCGCCGGACGCCGCCCGCTACGTGTTCCGCAACGAGAGCCTGCCGCCCTTCTCGCCCTACGAGGTCAAAGTGGGCGTCTACAACAACAAGGGGGAAGGGTCCTTCAGCCCCGTCACCGTCGTCTACTCGGCAGAGGAAGGTAGAGACGAGCCCTCCCCACCTCCTCTCCCTCCTCTGTGCTGCAGGGTCTGAAAGAGTTTGGTCTCCACCTTGACACATCCTTTGATACCTCAGCCCTGCTCTGATTTATAATAAATGGCGAACCGTGATTAATTCTTTTCATAGTCATTAAAATAACATTAATCGTAATGAAATCTTTTGATATTAATGGAAAAGTAATATGTAATCTGGAAGGAATTCCGCGGAGATTTAGCATGAATTAATGTCCACTGATTAGAAAATGTTCCCACTTGTCCTAATTACAGTACATGGTATCCTGGGTTGAGTTTAGTAATGACATCTTATTATTTCTGAGGGAGAGGCCCGGCACAGCCTGACAGGCCATCGGTTTGAAATGTGGACATTTGTTTGCCTCCTTCCTTGTGCAACAAAGGAAACGAATCCCCTGATGTTTGGCACTAATTGAACATAGAATTGAAAAGTCTTACTTCTATTTTTAACTGCCCAGAGCCAACGAGAGCCCCAACCACCGTTTTGGCCAGAAGCCTTTCTGCCTCAGACGTTGAAGTTTCTTGGGCTCCCCCGTGGGAGAACCAGCACAAAGGAAGAATACAGGGATATGAGGTATGGGAGACAGAATGCGGGATCCTTCCAGCAGCACGCCTTGAGGGGACACAGAGATGTCCTGGGCAGTCACTGCGGTGCCGCTGCTCCTGCCATGGGTGTGTTCCTGAGGTGGATTTGCTTCCCTTTGCCTCTTTAGGGCACGGAGATTTCTCTCACGTGGTTAAAAATTCCACCTTTCTCCCACGTGGTTCAAAATTCCACTTTCCTGTGTGGGATCTGGCTGGACACGGAGCCCTGGCTGAGGGTGCTGCCATGGCTGGGCCTGGGGAGGGAGCGCTGCAGCCGGGCTGCTCCCAGCAGGGACAGGGATTGTGGCAGGGAGCAGGAGCTGTCCCTGGGAGCAGGTCTGGGTTAGGGACCGGGACAAAGGGGTGCTGCCAGCCCGGGGCTGGGCGCTGCCACAGCCCTGCTCTGCCTCCCAGGTCCGGTGCTGGCGGCACGACGAGAAGGAGGAAAACGCCAAGAGGATCCGGACGGTTGGGAACCAAACATCCACAAAAGTCAGCAACCTGAGGGGCAATGCCCTCTACCACCTGGCAGTCAGGGCCTACAACACGGCCGGCACCGGCCCCTCCAGCGCGGCCGTCAACGTCACCACCAGGAAGCCACGTGAGTGTCAGCAGGGATGCCCCGGGAGGGTCCAGCCGCTGCTCCCCTCTCTCATTTCCAAGCTCTCTTGAGTCTGAGGATGTCAGACTTCCCTCTGCCAGGTTTCTGGGCAGAAGATTTACCAGGCTCAGCCTTTTTATTTTACTTTTTTTCGTGAGGCTCTTCCCAGTGTTAAGTAAGCAGAGCATGCAAAACCGAAATCACGGCTGTGCAGGCAAATTAAATATTTATCTCAGTGTTCAAGAGGGCCCTTTTCCTCTGGTCTCAGGCATGTTGAGCAACTGACTGAATCCTTTTTTCATTTAAAGTCCCGTGTCGTGTCACACCTCCCGTGACCTTGAGGACGCAGCTCAGTGAAGCAGCTCGTTAGCTTTCCAGAGGGACAGGGCTCTGGGCAGGCTCAGCTCTGCTGGGAGAAGCCCCACTGGCACTGGAAGGGATCCAGCTGGGAACTGGTTCTCCTCAGTAACGTGGTGCTGTGTGTATTTTGGCGCAGCACCGAGCCAGCCCCCCGGGAACATCGTGTGGAATTCTTCCGACTCCAAGATCATCCTGACCTGGGACCAGGTGAAGGCCTTGGACAACGAGTCAGAAGTGAGGGGCTACAAAGTGAGTATTTCCATGGTACTTGCAATATTTCCCAGGTCTAACCTGGGGCATTCCTCCAAAACCAGAGCCGTGCCTGTGTATGTGAGCACATTTTTCCTGCAGCTCCCACCTGCAGGACCTCACTCCTGCCTTCCATGCAAACTTCCCAAAGGCTGTAGTTGGCTCCTTAACTGCAGGTAAATAAAATGCTTTTTTAACAGCTCCCATTTCCTTCAGAAAGCAAAGCCAAGAGGAAAAGAAGGACAATCCTCATTAGAAGCGGTTTTAATAGGACATAATTTAACTAGAGAGAAACCCTGGGAAGAATTCAGCTCCACCACCTTCCACAAGGGTTTCATTTCGCCCAAAGAGACATTGCCCTGGGGGCTGAGTTGTGCAAACATTTCCCAGCAGAGCCTGAGCCAATGTAGGACCTGGCTGTGCTCTGGGTTCTGTTCCCAGTCTGGAATGCCGGCGCCTTGGCGAGCCTGTGCCAGCTCCCCTCAATTCCTGCACCAACTTTTAAGTGTCTTTGGTGCTCTGTATGGGCTTATCAAAAATAAGTAATTCCTCAGGGCTTTTAGTCCAAACCTCAGATGAACCTCAGCAATCTGGACCAGCTTTTCACTACATATTTTAGGTTTGAAATGCAAATTGAGGAGCCAGTTGAAAGAGGGAGAGAGAGACTTGTTACCCTGAAAAAGCATCTCGAAGGTTTCTAAAATGATCTCCTTTAACTTACGGTTAGGGTAGCACAACCAGATGGATTTATTTCCTGAATCATAGCAAAACATTGCCTATTTTTCTTCTTTTTGCCTAGAAATCTTATATTTCATGTCACAATTTATGGTATAAATTAGTACAACTCCCACAGCTCAGAAGGTCATTCACAAAAGTCATTTATTCTGGGAAACCATTGGTGGCACTGCATCAAATATCCCAACTCAGGTTCCAGAAGCAGCATAATAAGGAGTTTCTGACCTCTATAAATAAGTTTTTACTTACACAGGAGTTTACTTTAGCTTGACCAAGGTAAAGGTTTCTCTGAGAGGCTCCACCAGGTACCGGTGCCATGTTCGGTGCTGCTGCTCAGCATCATCCTCCTGCCAGTGTCACCCCCAGCCCAGGGGGTGTCACACACACTGGGGTGTCTGTGCTGGTGTCCCCAGAAAATCCCACGTGTCCCCTCTGTGACCAGAGCGTGCCTGAGCACCAGGGGCAGGGAAAGAGCAGCAGCACCTCTGGACACCCTGAGGGGGACAGCTCTGAGGACAATGGGCGGCTCTGCCCTTTCTGCCTCCTGTTCTCTCCCCCTTGGCCGCAGGTTTTGTACAGGTGGAACAGGCAGAGCAGCACGTCTGTCATAGAGACAAACAGAACCTCAGTGGAGCTGTCCTTGCCCTTTGATGAGGATTATATCATCGAGATCAAACCCTTCAGCGACGGCGGCGACGGCAGCAGCAGCGAGCAAATCCGAATCCCAAAGATATCAAGTAAGGATGGGAGGGATTGGGGTCTGTGCCACAGGGTCCCACCAGCAGAAATTCCAGTCCCTGGCTCTAATTTCATCTCAAAATCAAGATTCAGCCATAAGAAATGCCATCCTAAGTAGTTCTATTTGTATTTAAGGTTTCCAGGCACTTTCCCCTCTCAGTTCCGTGCTTATATATGCACTGAATGTATTGTTTCACTGCAATTCACTATAGCCAAATACAGGAGGCAGAGGCTTCTAAATTTATAAGGCTACTGTACAGCCACATCCCATTGTGTGCTGGATGCATAAATATTTATTTAGGGAAATGAGGCGGTGTAGGAGAACAAACACAAAGAGTATTTTATTACACAACATGGCTTTTGCAAAATCTCCATGTCCCATCTTCCATTAATAATGTCCCAGTTTATAAGCTGCATTAAATCAGGAGCCTCTGCAATGCAGGAATATGGCATTAAAATTACAGCGATGTAAAAAAAGCCTGGGTGAGAGCAGAGTTCTCCCCACCGTGGCTGTATAAGCCATGCAGAGGAATTTAATCAGCAGCACAGGAGAGGGAAGCGGAGCTGGAACACGCCAGCTCCTGTTTGGCTGCAGGCCGTGGGTCACCGAGCAGGTACACGGCTCCTCCGGGCTGGGAGCTGTGCCAGGCTGGTGCCACAAGGAACAGCTGGAATATGGTGCCATTGTGGAAAAATACTGAATAATGATAAGCAGGCAGTGTGTGAAATAACAGAACTGTGAAAGGAGCCTCAGCACAACAGGGACAGGAACTGAAACGAAACCAAACGTTCAGCTGGAGAGGTGACCGTAAAGAGGAGGGTGTGGTGATGCCATGATGATTTTTTGCTTTTTCTTTTATACCCCTTTTTATACTCTCTTATGTAGCTTTTATGTATTCTCAGTGCTTTTAGCCCACACAGTTATAATTCTTTAAGTTTGATCCCTTCCCTCAGACCCAATATCCCGTTAAGCCAAGAGCCCAAACACCCTGGAAACCCCAGACCCCGAGGGCCTCTCCAGAACACATTCTGTAAACAAAGCCAGGCCCAGCCAGGGGAAGGTTCCTCGCTGAGGGGTCTCGCTGGAGTCCCTCCCTGGGCAATCTTTGATAGATGTGCTAATTAGCAAGGCCTGTAATTGCACACACATCACATCGTGGGGGGCCATTTCTCCGGGGGGCATTTCGGGGTGCATTTCGATGTGCATTTCGGCGCCCCTGAGGATCCTTCAATAAACACCGAGGTAAAACCCTTTTTCCCTCTTAACCGTGTTCAGCTCTCTTACTTTTAAGACCAGGAAAAGGCGTCAGTTGAAGAGGAGGAGGGGACTGTGCATGGGGGCTGTGCTTTATCTGAGGAAGGAGAATTTAAACCTTGGGGGAGGTGGGTTAAGGAAGAGCTCAGGGATTGTTCTCTGCTCACCTCTGGCTCCTTCTCCCTCTCTCAGATGCCTACGCCAGAGGCTCAGGCTCGTCGACCTCCAGCGCCTGCACCCTGTCAGCCCTCAGCACAATCATGATCTCCCTCACAGCCCGCTCCAGTTTATGACAACAATGACATCAAGGACTTCTTCTTTATAATATAAGCAACATTTAGCTAGTTGTTTTGGAGACACCCAGTACTAAGTAATATTGTGGTTTGAGTACATCTTACTACTGGAAAAAAAAATGTTTATGCTTCTTTAGGAATGGCATTATACAGTACTTCCTCAAAGCAAATATAGCTTTGTCTGAAGTTTCCTTGGAAACTCTGCAATGCACTGAAAACATCTGTAATATGATGTTACCAAAGCAGTTTACATATGTCCTTATATGCATATTTTTTATTATATATTTAGTGTTTTATAGAATTTTTTAAAGTTAACATATGATGTAGATATTAATTTTTTTCCTCTGCTCTAAAATGCTACGGACGACATTATCACGACAATATTGTTTGGGATTTTTTCCTTTCTGACAGAGAGTTCAAAGTTGTTCTTGGCAAATTGGCTGGAGCTGGCTGTGCAGTTTTTCAGGGCAGAACTGATCCGGACCCGGACTGTAACAGGCTGAGTTCCACCGGCAGTCCCAGCAACTCCTGTGTTGAACCAAGTGCTTCTAACACACGTTTTGTGCAGAGCTCTGAGCAGGACAAGCCCAAACCGCTCACAACAGCAGAGTCTTGGAAAACCCGCGTGGTTTTTGGTTGGCCGCGGACCACAGGACACGTAGCCGACATTCCGGCATCGTGCAGCGAGGAGGGGCTGTGGTGAAATTGCTTTGTCTTGGTCATAATCAGCATCAAATGGGGTGGGAATGAAGATCCTGCAAAGCTGTGACCTCTGCCTGCGGTGACACAGCGGGACGGCCACCGCAGCAGCGAACGCCGCGGGCTCGCTCAACCCAGCTCAACCCTCCTTTGGAGATCTAACTCCAAGGAAATTCCACACCTTCGGGGATTAATTCCAAGGAAATCAGAACACAGCCACTCTGAGACATAAAGCTGCTCTGGGCTCGTTCTTTGGGACACAACTCCTCATCCTTGGTAACTCCACTCTCCAGACAACGCTCGGGAATCCGGCCCGGAGCGGGAGGCTCCAGGTTATCCATGGAAATGTGGGATCTCCTGGAGATCCCTGCTGGAAGTTTGCCTTTCCTTAGAAACTCTTCCCAGACGCCTGGAGGCAGAAGAGAGTCACACCAGAAAACGACAATATCCACACTGGAATAATTCTTCTCAAGAGAAGGACTGTTTGTTACTACGGGGAATTTTGTAAGTTCGGATGGGATAACGCTGGAAAAGGCAATGGAATTTTCTATACAATTTTCAACTTTCAATGCGCTGCAGTGGTATTGATTTTTTTTTTTCTCCTGATAGCTTGAATTTGCCTGTAACTTGTCTTTTTTGCTTACAAAATCATACAGTTAACTTTTAGACCTTCTAAATATATTTATTCAGTAACTCATAATCAGGATTCCACTTGTGTAAAAGTCAGGGGTGTTGACCAGAGAAATATTGTCAGTATTTCAAGCTGTGTTCCTTTCTTAGTTTGATATGGTTACTTCTATGTAAAAAAAAAATATAAAATAAGAAAAACCTAAAAAAAAAAAAAAAAATCCACAAAACCAAGGAAAATTAAATGAAAAAAAAAGCTTCTGTAGTTTTCTCCCCGGTGTAAATGATATTTATCAGTGATCTAGCAGATGTAATCTTTTTTTAAAGGTATTGGTAATAAATATTCTGTCATTTGTAAAGATACCTGTCTTCCAGGAGCCTTTTTCCTCCACTTTTTGTTCTGCCTGGTGAGAAATTTCACCTCGGAGCCTGCTGAGACTGTCACTGATGTGAAGATCCAAGAGTTGGTTTAAGTCAAAACTTTGTGGAGGCAGAAAATCTATTTATACATCTCTGATGAATTCTGCTCCCAAAACTGGCAAAAAAAAAAAAAGTGAGGAGGGGAATTTTGGGTGTGTTTTGTAGAGCCATGAGCTGTCCAGGCTCATTGGGGTGGTGCTGTTGGAGCATCTCTGACCCTGTGGCTGGAGCAAAGCCCCTCCAGGCACTGCCTCTGCTTATCCTGGGGATTCCAGAGGATTTGGGGAGCACGGCTGGAAACCACTAAATCCACCAAAGCCACGTTCCTAATCCTTTCAGGGACAGAGGCTCCACGGTGCTCTCTGCATTTCGAAGGAGCAACTCTGCACTTTGCAGTCGGCGAAGCATAAAAATAAACTGGCCCAGCAGCGCAACTCCACGTACAGAAAGAAAAGTGAAACTGCCATTTCCACAGGCAGGTGAGGAGCAGCTCCTGGGGCCGCTCTCCTGGAGGCAGCAGGGAAGAGCTGGGAAGGAGGAATGCACGGGGGTGGGAGCTGGGTTCGAAGGGAAAAAAAATAGGAATGACTATTTCTGTGCTGTGGGAGTTTGGGGATGGAGCTCCGGGGTGGTGGTGCCAAAACCTGACACGGCCCCGAGCCCTGGCTGCACCTCCTGCCTGGGGTCCTGGACAAATTCCCTTTTCCCTCGTGCTGCCTGGAATGAAGCCTTTGCCCCAGGGATCATGAGCGTGAGGAGGCAGCTCGGCCAGGAATTGTCCTCATCCTGCACCCTCGGTCCTGCAGCGCAGGGGAGATCCCCCCGCACCCCGGCCACCGAAGGTGAGGGGGCTGCACCTGCAGCCTGGCTGGGGAAATGCAGCTACTCCTGCTTTACACCAGCGTGGTTTTACTTACTAGCAGGAATATCACTGTGGCTGCTGGCTCTCCAAGCCATCCAGCCCTGCCTGTCCCCAGGAGGACTCATCCTGGAAGTACGAAGGACCCGACATGTGAAATATATTTAAATATATTGCATTCATCTCTGCAATATCTCGCCATTAATGGGAATGGAATTATATGTAGAACTCTTATTTATTGGGCCACTTGAAGGCATGACATAAAGTACATTCCAGTAAGTGAATTCTCTTTAGTCTCATTTTTAGGATTTCACTAATGAAATTCTGATTTTAGACTGGTAAAGTTGGGCCCCTCAAATCCATTAAAAGCACGTGCAGGAGAGACACTGGAGGCACAAACGTTATATTAATGAGCTACATTAATTTTGATGGAGCAACTTCACCCAGACGAGAACTGGCTCATTTATTATAATTATTTTTAGTCAGTAGTGCCTGGGAACTCCATTTCTTCAGGCACTTTCTGAAGAACTTATTGGCTGGATCAAATCTTTATTTTTATTCTTTGTTAACATGCTTAACCTGGCTCAATGGACAGGAGGTTTTTTGGAATTAGAAGGAACTCTGCAAGACCAGGAGAACTTCAAGGGCCACAGCCAGGGAGATCAAAGCCCAAGGTTTATTTGGGAGCTCCCTCAGTGCATCACAGAACACAAGAGAAATAAATCAGAAACCGAGGCTGTCTCAGAGCCAGGTCATTTAAGGTGGAACAACAGAGAGCAGAGGAAAACAGGCTGCAAAGACTGGGCTTGGATTTTCAGAATGACTGGAATTGCCCACCCAGGAGGAGCCCAGCTCGTTCAGCTCAGACTCTTAAGGGCACCAGGAAGTCCCTGGCACATTTCTTTAATGACGACATTTGCAACTCTCCGTTCCCAGGCTGGTTTGTTTTGCTGGTGCAGTTGAGGAAGTTTATCTGTTTATGCTATTTTGCTCTTTTTTTTCTTTCTTCCCTCTCTTAAGCTTTAATCTCCCATGGCAGGAAGCACAAAGAACCCCTTATTGTCCTCTTGCAGATGCTGCCAGCCCCGTCAGAGCCTGCAGAGGAGCCGTGGGTGGGAAAGGAGCCCCCTGTGAGTGTCCCGTGCCTGCCCAGTGCTGAGGTCCTGGGGAGCAGCCCCTGGGCAGGGGATCCCACCCATCCCTTCAGGATTCCCTCACTCAGGGGTGTAAGAATCACAGGGGAAGCTCTGTTTCCTACTGAAACAGGGTCCCTGAGTGGACAGCAGGAGCAGGCACAGTGTTAGCTTCGCTCACAGGAGCAGCCAGGCTCTAATTGTACCTGAGGTGCATGAGCAAGCTGACTTTTGACTTAAACAGCCTTAAAAAAGCCAGAAGTTTTTGGGGTTTATAAAGTCCTGAGACAGATCACAGAATCACAGGATATTCTGAGTGGGACAGGACCCACAAGGATCGAGTCCAATGGTCCCTACAGGGATCAAACCACAACCTTGGAGGGATCAGCACCGTGCTCTGACCAGCTGAGCTGGTCCCAGGTGTTTCTCTCCATCCCAACTTGGTGCTGTTCACTCACAAAGCAAGATGAGGTGCCTTTGAGCAGTGCAGAGGGCACTGGCCCTGCACAGTCCCCACACAGGGTGGCCTGGCTGCACAGTCACACCTGCCTTGACCCAGGAATTGCATTTCCATGGATGTTTTTCAGGTGGAAATTCACAGTTTCTTTACAAAGTGTATCAGCAAAGGCCAGGCGAGCGTCCCTGCTCTCCTGATGGCTTTGCTGTGCAGCCCTGGGGGTGACAGCACTGGGGTGACAGCCCTGGGGTGACACCACTGGGGTGACAGCACTGAGGGTGACAGCACTGAGGGTGACAGCACTGGGGTGACAGCACTGAGGGTGACAGCACTGGGGTGACAGCACTGGGTGCTTCACAACTTTTTTCTTCTTTTCCCAGCGTTTGACCCCCCTTGGTCACCCCCAGGACCACCCTGCTGCATCCACAGGGCCGTGCCAAACCCAGTTTGCATCTCCAGCTGTCACAGTAAGGCAAAACAAAATTCCAAAAGATTAAGCTGCCACCCAGAAAAAAGGAACCCATCAGCTCTTTTCCAAGCTTTTTTTCCGTGCACAGCCCTTGTCCCACGTACTTCAGTCCTGCTTGAGCTGGCACTTTTTGTCTGGTAATGTCTCAAGGCACCTGGGGGAAGCAAGTTCTCCTCCCTGTGGGAGCAGGGACACAGAGGAGGTGACACAGAGCCCTCTCCAGCGTCGGTGGGTGACGCTGTGGGGACGTGGAGCCTCTCAGAACACGGAGTCATCCAGGACACTGCAGTAGAGCCCCTCAGCCAGGCTGCCCACCTCGGTCTCCGTGGAGCTGGTGCAGGTCCGTGCTCTCTGCAAAGCAAACACCCCTTTGAGCTGGGAGCTGGGAGGGTGCCTTGGGATGGAGGAGAGTTAAGAGTTCAAACTGGTGCATTTAGAAAGGGATTAACCCAAAATGTTTCATGGTTTAGGAGCTCAGAAGCATTGGGTTCAACAGGAGGATTTTCACGCTCCTGCTGAAGCTCTCACAGAGCTGCTCATCCTCTGTCCCCTGAGCCCTGCACCCCCAAATTCCCCATCTGCCACGTTGTACCACAGTGGCCACTCCTCTGTAGCCAAGGACAAGGAGCCCCAGGAGGGGCTGCAGGGCACAGAATTACAGAACCCTGGAAAAGACCTCCAAGAGCACCAAGTCCACCCTTCAATCAGATCCCACCACACCCGCTAAATCCTGTCACAAAGGGCCACATCCACCCGGTTTCTGAACACTTCCAGGGATGGTGACTCCACCACTTCCCAGGGGAGCCTTCTCCAGGGCCTGGCTGCCCTTTCAGTGAGGGAACATGGTATGAGCACGGGAATTTTTCTGAATACACAGCAGCAAAGCCCATTTCTGGGGCCACATCCTGACAGAGCTGCACAGACAAGCGTGCAGGGCTGGTGAGCTGCAGAAGGAAGCAGAAGGAGCTGCTGGGAAGCCCTGCAGGGTGGCAGGTGGCAGAGCAGGGACGAGCAGGTTCCCACGGGGCCACCACCACGCCGGGCTTTCGTCACCTCAGCCCTGTTTACACCGCATTTCAGAACTGAACGTCCCCACCAAACAGCTTCCCTCTCCCTGGTGATCTCAGCAGGGACCTGGGTCATGCCCTCACCTCTCCCTGCCAGCGCCACCAACCTTGTGGCTGTGGTGCCAGCAGAAACCTGAGGCTGGTGTCACCTACCACGCCCAGCTCACTTTGAGTAAAGAGACTGAAAACAAGGCAGTTTTGCATCCTGCTTCTGAGGATGTGAACCTGCCTTTGCAAGCTCACATTTTCTAGCTGCAGCATTGATATTTGCTATTTCTCATATTGTTAGCTGTGATGCCCCAAGTCATGGTATTTTACACCATTTAATTAAAAACAAACATTATATGATAATCTTTTAAGCCTGTTTCCTCGACCAGACCGTGGAGTAAGAACAATATGCAAAAAACCAAACTCCTGTTCCAAGGGGACAAACGAAAATCAAGTTGCTGAGCAGCCCTTCCCCTGAGCAGACAATGAGGGTTTATCTTATCTGTAAGGTAAATGTATTTATCAGAAGCAACAGCAAACGTAGAAAGGCTTAAGTCCAGCTTAACAGCAGGAGCAAAACATTTTGAATCGTTAGGCTGAACAAAACCAGCTCTCCAGGAGTCACCCTCCAGTTCCTGCCTGGCTGTGGAGAAACTGCATTTCCCTGCGAAGGGCAGAGCCACGGGTGTGGCACCGTGTGCGAGCAATTCAGTGTGTATTAACAGAGCACTCAACAACAGCACTTAACCCTTTTGTGCATTTTTAACCCTTCCCAAAACACGACACCTGCAAACAAAGCCGGATCCAGAGCTGCAGCTGGCTGGGGCCTGTCCTGGGCAAGGAAGCAGCCACCAGTGAGGTGAGAACCTACCACGGCAGTGAGGATGGCGAAAACAGCCTCGGGAACTGCTAAATTCCATGGGTTTAGTGGGCATGGGCTTATCCAGTCAAAGGATACGATATATATGAAATGGTCTCGGAGGTCTTACCCAGATTTAACGAATCTGTGATGCTATTTGCTCCCAGCCTCACAGGGAAAAAGCAGCACACAAACACGAGCATTCCTTCTAGTTCCAGGGGGCAAAAAGAAAGGCAACTAAAATGTTATTTTACCTCGTAGTCAACCGGGAAGGGATCTCGGAATTTGTTGCTGGGCGTTGGGATGGGTGGGAACAGTTTGCTCCATACGTGAGTTCTGTAAGAAACAGCAGCGGAGGGGTGAGAGTCGCTGTTCCTGAGGGATGGTGGGCCCAGCAGCAGCCGGCTCTGCCTGCAGCACCTGCAGCCCCTCCTGCC
>VXBT01006013.1:0-15893 GCA_013400235.1 Oriolus oriolus
TGGGCACTGCCAGGGATGGGAAGACTCCACCAGCTCCTCTGGGCACCCTGTGCCNTCCTCTGGGCACCCTGTGCCGGTGCTTGGGCACCTCACAGGGAAAACTGTTCCCAGCTGTTCCAGGGAAGCTCCCGTGTCCCATTTGTGCCCCCAGCCCTGGCCCTGGGCACATTGGGCAGAGCCTGGCCCTGTCCCTTTGCCCTCCCTGCCGTGTCCCAGGGCTTGGATGGGATCCTGGAGCCTCCCCACGGTCCCAGCCCTTCCCCACAGGAGAAGTTCCCCTCCTTTCACCCGCTCTGTGCCACTCCCTGCTGGCTCCGGGCTGCCCAAGGCTCCTGCTCCGGACAGGGAGCTCCAGGTGCGGCCCCGCAGGGCTGAGTGAGGGGGGGATCGCGGAGGGGAAAGGTGAATGTGTCCCAGACTTCCCCACATTCCCCATTTACACGGAATTATCCATCCCCAGGGGCCTCTGATTTCATCTGCGGGGGAATCACCACCAGCACAGACCCAGCACGGTGAGAGGGGCCAGGGCAGCTCCTCTGCCTCCCCCTCCAGAGGACTCCCAGGAGGAATTCCAGCCTTGCGCGTCCCTGTCCCGCAGCAGCACAAAACTCCCAAACGCACCGGCCACAGTCACGGACCCTGCTCGTTCTCCTTCTGCAAAGCCCCCCTACAAAAGCACCCAAATCCCACCCGGATTCAGCACCCAGGGAATGCTCTGCTGCAATTTTATCTCTGTTTCTCACCTGGGTTTCACCATCAGGGATATGGCTCTGAAATAGTAATAAAAACTAATAACAAGGAAAGAAAACCTACTCGATTCTAAATAAATAAAACTTAATAATATATATAAAAAACCTAATCAATGCTAAACAAATAAAACCTAGTAAAAAAATAAAACCTACCCGGTTATAAACAAATAAAACCTAATAAAGAAATAAAGAAGCCCTAATCAATTCTAAATAAATAAAACCTAATGATAAATAAAACCTAATCAATTCTAAATAAATAAGTAAAACAAATAAATAAATGAACCCTAATCAATTCTAAATAAATAAATAAATCAATCCTAATCATAAGTAAACAAGCCCTAATCAATTCTAAAAAACTAAACAAGTAAATCCTAATAATAAAGAAATGAAACCTAATCGATTATAAAGAAATAAATAAGCCCCCAAATAATAAATAAATAAAACCTATTTATAATTCTAAATAAATAGATACTAATAAAAAATAAATAAAGCCTAATCAAATATAAATAAATAAAACAAGTAAACCCTAACAATAACGAAACCTCACCACAGAATCCATTCCAAAGGCAGAAGTCACGGGAAAGTCACAGCACTGGGACCAAACGTGGGGAATCATTCCCAGATGTTGGAGTCCTTGCAGCTCCCAATCCCATCCCACGAAACTTCTGCCTCAGCCCCCTCCCCCTCCCCGGGCCTGGAAGCTGATACTGAATTTATCCCACAATACCAACGTGGATTAAGGGTTTCTGAAACCAGAAACCCCCAGCTTGAGGAATTTCCCTGTTATTTGAACCATCCATAACGAGAATTCCAACCTTGCCCAGGGCATTTGAAAGGATTCCACCGTTAACAGCATAAATCCAGCGAAGAGATCACAGAATCACGGGATCATTTAGGCTGGGAAGGACCTCCAAGCTCATCTGGTAGGGAATATCTTGGACAAGGAAAAGGAAACCACTTCAAGGGCCACATTCCTCAGAAAGGCCTTGGAACTGAACGAATCCATTTAGAGAAAACTCCTTTATACTCCGTGATGAACAGTTCTGTGAACTGTAAAATTTTGGTCAAATCCTTTTTCCAGTATTTCTGGATACATCTGAAAAATCAGAATGAGGCTGACCCGGGTATAGAGGAACTTAACTTTCCAGTTTAAATATTAGATATTAAAATATTAATTAAATATTACTATTAAAATATTCATATTAGCTATTTAAACACCCATTGAATCACGGAGTTTTCCCATCTTACAGTCCTGGTTTTGCTCCTTCTGGCCCCACTGGAAAGAGCTGGTACAAGATTTTCTATAAGCCCATTTAGAGCATAAAATATAATAATAATAACAACAATAAAGATCCATTCATTAGCATCCATGTGGTTCTGCATTCCAGAGGAAAATGTGGATTGCCCGTGAATTATCCTGCCTCTTTCAGAAACATTCTCTGGGTGCTTTGGTTAAAATCCAGCAGTGAAACCCTTCCCATGAATTAACTTTTGTCCAAATCACAGCACCCTCCCAAGACAGCCTTCACTCAACTTACATGGGATATAATTCACATGTGATGTTCCATCATATCCTTCACACTGGGTTTTTCAGGAAGGACAATTCCTGGGAACTTCCCAAGTACCCACAGGGCAGCTTCCACGTCACTACACCAAAAACACGCAGAGCCAAGAAGGGATAAGAAGCAAATGTGCAAAATTTATTATGTTCTTCAATGAACACAGGGACAGCAAATTTATAAAATTAGGTAACATCTTTGAAATTAAAAAAAAAAAGGATATATAAACACCAAGAGTTCCTTGTTAGAACAAACAACAACAGCCCATGGGATGCTCAAACCCAGCTGACTCCAAAGCAATTTCTTCATAAAAAAATAAGGTACTTTAAAAAAATGACTCAGGAAGACAGAGGAGTCAGTATGGAAAATAAGGAACATGGAAAGTGAAATGTTTCTGCAGCACATCCTGATCATTTGTCCAAAGAAAAGTCTGTTGGCAAAACAGGACTAAGCTGGGAAAGCTTTGAGTGCCAAGCTCATCCCTCTGCTAAAGGCATTTCCTAAATTCCAGGTGCATCCTGCTGATTCCAGAATGAGTTTGGAGAGACCTTAAAGCCCATCCAGTGCCACCCCTGCCATGGGCAGGGACACCTCCCACTGTCCCAGGCTGCTCCAAGCCCCAGTGTCCAACCTGGCCTGGGGCACTGCCAGGGATGGGCAGTGAGACACAGAACAAGCACTGGGAGCATCCCCAGCCACATCCCTGAGGAATCCCAGGAGGAATGCCATGGGGAATCAGAGCCTCCTCCTGCTGCCTTGGCACCTTTAGCTCTGGACCTGCTGAGCCAAGCACTGCCCAGGGGCTGGAAGTGCGACGATTCCACAGGATTGTGTCCAGCATGGATTTCCTTTGGCTCTGTAAACACTGCGGGAGTAACTCCACACAAAGCTCAGGAAGGGAGCAGCTCTGCTGGAACAGGAAGGTTTTGCTCAGCTCATCAGCTTCAAGTAGAGGAAGTGCCCAGAGCTGCTCCTGGCGCAGAAGGGCAGCCCTGGGAGGGGTGGGGACACCGGGGCCACTCCCAGCCCAGGGGTCAGGAGCTCCCTCCGGCAAGGGCAGCTCTGGAAACCCAAACACAGCGATCCCAAAGGCCACAGTGTCCCTCCTCAGGATCCCAAAGGCCACAGTGTCCCTCCTCAGGCTGGGACTGGCATCATAAAGAGGACTGAAGTGTTTGTGAAGTTGCCAGTCCCACCCACAGATGAGTTTTGTTTTCCCAAAGTTACACGATTTCTTTTTCCAGTGTTTCTTTGGATCCTTTGCTCCCGGAAGTGTTGTCATCGTTGGAATAATTCCCTGAGTCTCGACTGCTCTGTTTGGAATGTTTGTAGTCTGTAAAATCAATCTGATTTCCCTCTTCTGTGATCATGGATTCAATCACACAGCAATTTTCCACAGATTCCTCTGCAGTGGACAGGTAAGGGCTGCTGAAGGGTTGTGTTCCAAACCCCTGAGGAGAGAAGCAGAAGGGGAGGAGATGAACATTCATAATTAATAATTATACACTGATTTAAGTAATTAAATACTAATTCTGCTTAACACCACAGTCACACAAATCTGATTTATTGGATTCTTCCCTGGAAGGGTGGGCAGGCCCTGGCACAGGGTGCCCAGAGCAGCTGGGGCTGCCCCTGGATCCCTGGCAGTGTCCCAGGCCAGGCTGGACACTGGGGCTTGGAGCAGCCTGGGACAGTGGGAGGTGTCCCTGCCATGGCAGGGGTGGCACTGGGTGGGCTTTGAGGTCCCTCCCAACCCAACCCACTCTGGGATTCCATGCTCATGTTGAGCAGCATCATGTGGTTTTCTACCCCTAACACACCACTTGTTTCCCTAAATTCACCAACTCAAAATTAGGATGAAATTCAGTTCCCAGAACCCCAGGATCCCTGAGGCTGGAAAAGCCCTCCCAGCCCATCCAGTCCCAGCTGTGCCCGGTGCCCACCTTGTCCCCAGCCCAGAGCACTGAGTGCCACCTCCAGCCCTTCCTGGGACACCTCCAGGGATGGGCACTCCAAACCTCCCTGGGCAGCCCCTGCCAAGGCCTGACCTCCCTTTCCATGGGGAAATTGCTCCTGGTGTCCACCCTGAGCCTCCCCTGGCCCAGCCTGAGGCCGTTCCCTCTCCTCCTGTCCCTGTTCCCTGGGACAGATCCCAGCTCCCACCTCCCAGCTGCATTCACAGAATCCAACACCAAAGGGTGGCTCCATTTTATCTCAACTCTTTTCCTGCTCTCACAGTTGTCAATCACCGCAGAGCTGCAACATTTCATGGATTAGAGCCTCAAGAGGCCACACAAGGACTAAAGGAAAACCCAGGTTTAGAGGTTTCAAGACACACCTGAGCGTTGCCCTGTTCATCCCAGAACAGGATCCTCCAAGGCACCACCTGTGCCAAGCTGGAAACTGGACAAAGGTCTGGAGACCACTGTTAGAATTCTAAAATGACCTCTGGCTGACCCACAGGACCACAGGATGACAGGTAAGCATTTTTTTCCATCATAATTAAAGTTAATTTTCCTAAAAAGAAGCTGTTTAATGACTGGGAAGTCAGAGCTCACCTCGATGTTCAGGGGGGGCTGGCAGGAGGGGAAGAACACGTATTTGATTTTGCTGTAGGCTTGGTAGAGCACAAAACCAAGAGGGGCTGCCACCAGCAGGACAACCAGCAGGGCACCCATGAAAATTCCAAAAATGATCAGAGGTAAAGGTGTACCTAAAATCAGGAATAAAAACCATTCAGTCGAGGTATTCAGAACCAGCAGAGATTAATTAAAGCACAGCTCCAAATGTGCTGCAGAACTGATCAAATAATTCAGCATTTCCACATCACCCAGCCACGGGCACCAGGGGAAACTGATGCTGAGATCAGCATTCTCTGAGATAATTCTGCTTGAGCCACAAAATACTGTCCAATACGAGAACACAGAACCCCCAAGGTGGGAAGGGAGCTCCAAGATGATCCAGTCCCACCATGACCCCAGCACCAGCAGCTGGGGGTGCTCACCTGGAGGAGAGAAGGATCAGGGAGAGCTCAGAGCCCCTTGCAGGGCCTAAAGGGGCTCCAGGAGAGCTGGAGGGGGACTGGGGACAAGGGATGGAGGGACAGGACCCAGGGAATGGCTTCCCAGTGCCAGAGGGCAGGGCTGGATGGGATATTGGGCAGGAATTGTTCCCTGGGAGGGTGGGCAGGCCCTGGCACAGGGTGCCCAGAGCAGCTGGGGCTGCCCCTGGATCCCTGGCAGTGTCCCAGGCCAGGCTGGACATTGGGGCTGGGAGAAGCCCTGGGACAGTGGGAGGTGTCCCTGCCCATGGCAGGGGCGGGAATTAAATGATCTTTAAGGTCCTTCCCACCCAAACCATTCCATGATTCCATGATTATCTCAACAAACTGAAGGGAGTTTGGTGATGCTAAAATACCAGACACCAGCAGCCACTTCCCAAGTAACTCAAAGGAGATAATCAGGTCTTATTTTATGATCAAAAATGGAAGATTTTCACACTGGGGTATAAAAACATGGGAAAGACAGGGCATGGTCTGCCTTGAAGGCACTGCTTGGCTTTAAAGAGATTCACTGAAATAGCAGGATAAGGGGAAGAGTAAACCTAGTAAAATAGATTAAAATATTTATCTTATTCAGGTAAAAAGTAGCATTTGGTTGTTTTTAGGCTTGATATGACCCAGCACTGAGGACCACAATACAAATGAATCCTAAATGCGAGCCAGGCATTGCTGTTATTACATTTCCTGAGCTTTAAGGCAGTTTGCAGAGTCAGAAATCTTCCCAGTGTTAATAAATTTTATGTGGCCAATTATCTTCAGCACAGACCTTGTTCTGAGTACAATCCACCCCCTCCCACTTCACACCAAGGTGAGCTTTCAGCCCCAACAAATCTGATTTATCTCCTCACTCTTCAGCACAGGAGATTCATTCCCAGAAGGACTAAGTGGTTTCAAGGCTAAAATACTCCTGGAAACGTGAAATTTAGCGATTCCTTGCTCCCTCCCAAGATCAAGGACTGGGAATGAAGCTCTCTGCCCACCGAGGTGCTCCCAGGAGTTTGGAGCTGGGAGATCTCCAGTGAAGGGGCAACAATCCCACTTGCAGAGGGGGAACAATGGCCAGGCTGTGCCCACCTGCAGGGGTGTGGATGCATTGGTGCTGGCTGTAGGCACTGCTCTTGTTGTAAAGCTCCGAGAAGGCCTGGACTTTGACACAGTACAGCGTGGAGGAGGACAGGTCAGGCACTGTGGCTATGGTCTGCTTCACCTCCTTCTGCTTCACCTCCTCCTGGGAAAAGGGAAAAAGGAGGGATGAGATCACATGGACAGCACAGGAATCTCTCAGACAAGGTGAGAGTTGCAGCCCCTGATGGAGAAGCAATTCTGTGAGGTGTCGGACAGCGCTGCAAGCCCAGAATCATCAGCGCTGGAGAGACTTTCAAGCTCATCCAGTCCCCACATCACCACCCCAAGGGCCACATCCAGATGCCTCTGGAACACTTCCCGAGACTCCACCACCTCCCTGGGTACTCAGATTGAATTAAATTAACAAACCACCCCATCAGCTCCTAAGCAAAACTCAGCAAACACTTCCTGGGCAAGAACCAAGTGCCTCCCCCATTCTGAAACATCACAATTCCACATCTCCAGGAAACTCCTTCCTTCTGCAGTTTGTTTCCTTCTCTTCCTCCCCCCTTTTACCAATTACTGTGAAATATTTTACTCCAAGAGGTATTTAAAGAATGTGGAAAGATCCATTAAAATGTGAGCTAAAAGCACGCAGGGCTTCAGTGTTTGATGAGCTTTTCCAGCACACTGCACACACCCACATCCATGGAAGCTGAGATTTTAACCTATCACTAGGAGATAAAAATCACAGTGATCACATGTCTAAAAGAGTTACATTAAAATCTCAACCACTGGGTGATAAAAGGCACAGTGATCAGATTTTGATAGAATCTTCCAGAAAAAAACCCAATAAATGGACTTTTTTAAGACTGATAACACCACGAATGTGCCTCTTTTGGAAAGGAGCTTCTTAGGGAGAACTGAAACTCAGGATTTAAGTCAGAATCAGTTTTGTATTGTATTGAATTATTTCATACCTCTTTATCTGAGGCATTCTTCCAGTACAGGATCCTGTAGGACAAGTCGTAATGGTCCCTCATGAATTCATCCTCAGCCCCTCCAGGAGGAGAAATAAGGATGTGGAGCAAAGTGTCACTGAGGTCCAGCCTTACACCAGGAGGGCCAATCCCATCTGAAAACAATAAAAAAACATTAAAATCCAACTGAAAAAATACAACTAAAAATATGGCATCAAACACTGTCAGTGAAATCCATGATAAATTTTAAGAAACATACAGTTAAAAGTTTTAATTCATAGTTTTATTCAGAATATCAAGTCCTGAGAAATATTTCAATTATTTTCACTGTTACCTTATAAAATAATTATTTAATTATCAAGAGTTTTGACAGGAGAGATGACATGTGGAATAACTATGGATTCCAACCTCAGGAAGTGGAATGTGACCCCAAATACTACAGCAACATTTCTTGAGGTTTATGATGGACAATTTCATGAAGGAAAACATCTTAGTAAGGTGATGGCTCTCACAAGAACAAAAAAGTGCAAAGCTAAAAATGACAAATTAAAAGATAAAAACTAAAAACTGCTATAATTTCCCTCTGGAGACAGTTACAGATTTTTGACAATGTCACTGTCATTGAGAAGTGATTTTTCCTGGGCTCTCCAGGGTTCTGTGCCCATGTGGCAGAGTCAGCAGGGCTGGAGCCCCAGGAGCGGCTGAGGGAGCTGGGAAAGGGGCTCAGCCTGGAGCAAAGGAGGCTCAGGGGGGACCTTGTGGCTCTGCACAACTCCCTGACAGGAGGGGGCAGCCGGGGGGGTCGGGCTCTGCTCCCAGGGAACAGGGACAGGAGGAGAGGGAACGGCCTCAGGCTGGGCCAGGGGAGGCTCAGGGTGGACACCAGGAGCAATTTCCCCATGGAAAGGGAGGTCAGGCCTTGGCAGGGGCTGCCCAGGGAGGTTTGGAGTGCCCATCCCTGGAGGTGTCCCAGGAAGGGCTGGAGGTGGCACTCAGTGCTCTGGGCTGGGGACAAGGTGGGCATCGGGCACAGCTGGGACTGGATGGGCTGGGAGGGCTTTTCCAGCCTCAGGGATCCTGGGATTCTGTTTGGGTGGGAAGAGACCTCAAAGCTCATCCACGGGCAGGGACACCTCCCACTGTCCCAGGCTGCCCCAAGCCCCAGTGTCCAACCTGGCCTTGGGCACTGCCAGGGATCCAGGGGCAGCCCCAGCTGCTCTGGGCACCCTGTGCCAGGGCCTGCCCACCCTCCCAGGGAACAATTCCTGCCCAAATATCCCATCCAGCCCTGCCCTCTGGCAGTGGGAAGCCATTCCCTGGGTCCTGTCCCTCCAGCCCTTGTGAAATCCCCTCTCCAGTCTCCTGTCAGCTCACAAAGACATTTGGCACAAGTTTGCTGAGCAAGGAACATTTAAGGGAACGATTTCCTTACTTGTTTTCAGAGGATCCACTTTGACTTCTCTGGACAAACAGGATTTGTTGTGTCCCTCCCTGGCCTGCACTCGGAGATAATAAAATCCGGTGGTGGTGATGACGGAGGAGAAGTTGCACCAGGTGCTGGTGATGTTCTCACAGCTGGGGACACTGAGCCACCTGTCTGAGTAATCATCATTGAGCTCCTTCAGGTACCCACTGCAAGAGAGAATTGCAGAGTTTTGATGTGAGATCCTTGAACTCCTAAAAAAAAAAAAATCAGGTTTTTTTGTGCTACACTTGGTTCAGTTTGGGGAAAAAATGCCTCCATTAATAAAAAATAAAAAAACCCCAGCATTTTAATATGAGACATTTCTGAGCGGAACAACGAAGATAAAAGGGCCAGGAAATACAAATCAGGGCTTTAACCAAACCCCACCAGAGAAAATTAAATGTGGGGTGGACAGGTTCTGAAAATGCAAATGAAAAGTTCTCACGTAGCTCTGTGCAGTCCATTATTTTCCTGTCATGCCAAAAGAATTCCCAAGGAATGCCAGGGGGATCCCTCCTCTTCAGTTTGGTGCTGGCCACAATATTTATGCAACAGCTGGAGATTGAGATAGGTTTATAGGTTTATAGAGCTGCATCTCAATGGGATTTTTTGGATGTGATTCAATGGGTTTTTATGGGACACGACGGAGCTTTTATGGCATTCCTTGGTTTTTTGATGTAATATGATTTTTATATGATTTTCTTTATGGGATAGAGTGTTTTTTTCTGTGATATGATGGGGTTTGATGCAATACAAGGGTTATTTCAGGTGACATGGTGGGGTTTTTATATGACTTGATGGTTTTCTAAGGTGATACAACATTTTTTAATGTGATACAACGTTTTTTAATGTGATTCAATGTGTTTTTGATGTGCTACCTTGGGTTTTCTCCCCTATTTGGGTCTGCCCAGAAGAAATCCAAGCTGCTGACAACTGAGACCTCCAACACCTGCATTTTTACTCCCTTTTCCTCATCGAATTTCTTCACATTCAAAAAGCCACGAAGCAATTCAAGTTTCCCAGCATTTAGGAGTCCCTCCCATCAGGCGTTCAACCCTCCCAAAAGCAGCCCAGCCCCCTGAAATTCCAGGATCAGACGTTACATGGAATTCTTTTACCAGCCACATGAGCCATTTCTGTTCCAATTAATACACGAAGCCACCAAACATTTCATTTTAACTTCTAGGAAATATTTGCAAAAACGCAACAAATGGGATTTAAAACGGCAGAGGTGGGAATGGCTGAACTCACAGGAGGTACTGGACGTTGTAGCTCCCCTGCTGTGTGTCCTGGTTATCCCAAAGCAGGAGGAATTTCATGTTCAAAGCCAGGACACTCAGGTTGGTTGCACACAGAAGGTCGTTCACTGCTCAGGGGGAAAAGGAAACCCAAAGTTACCAAAAAACTTCCTGTTATGGACAGAGAATGGACATTTCTCACGTCAGTAACGAAAATATAAAGATTATTCATGATAAAAATTGCAAGCCACAGGCTGTGATGTGTAAAGCATCATATTAAGCCTTTAATTAACAACTCAGCTAAAAATCAATTCAGAAAAAAAAAAAAAAAAAAACCAAAGTGCACAAATGTTGAGAGGAGGAGAAATAAACTGGTTTGGGGACAACTCGAGGAGAAAAATGTATAAAATACACATCTGTATTTATTGCACATACTAATTATTTTTGTTTTAATATTTTATTAAAATGTGAATGTATCAATTACTTTAGTATTTTACTAAAACAATTAAAACTTGCATGTATCAGCTATTGTAATATTTTACTAAAATACACATCTTAAATATTTTAATATTTTAAAAATACACATGTATTATTTTAATCTTTTTAGCAATACAGATGTGTATTAATTAATGTATTTTATGTATAAAGTAATTTTCATTTACCATCAATTACTTCCATTTTGATGTACCATCAACTAATTATGATGTACCACCCCTGTCCAATCTAATTGTTGACTTTCTACAGTTACTTTTTTCCTAAAATAAGCATCTAAAAGCACAAAAGCGAATTTAATTTGATACAACAAGGTGGCAAACTGCCCCCTCGAAGCCTTTCTTTAGCAGCTGGAACAATCAATCCACCAAGGATTATGTAAAACCAGGATTTTTTTAAGCTCAGCTCAACTTTCTGTGCATTCATTGAGTGCCAAGTATCCCAAAGGCTTTTGTTCTGCTTTTCCTCCCGATTCAGTCACCGATTCAAAAACAGAGTTTTCCAAAACACAGAAGGCAGTTTTTGTTTTCACATTACAAATTAAGGGCAAAATTTGCCTCACGGCAAAAAGTTCTTTGTACAGTTAGAACTCTACCCTTGACGTAATTCATGTTGATTGAGAAGGTTAAATGCATATAATATATATATTTTTTATACCAAAATGAGGAGGAATTTGGCCCTTCTGCCTATTTCGTTGCTTCAGAACAACTCACTCACTGCCAGTTTAATCCGAGCCATCACTTGCAGACAAACTGATTTCCTGGGTACCTTTCTGGGTGGTTTTCACACAGCTGATGGGGCTGAACAAGCCTTGCTTTCCCTCCATGGGGAGATTTGCTTGAACTTTGAAGCAATAGGTGGTGTCTGGGGCGAGGTCGTCAACGGTGTCAACAGGGAAAATGATTTTACTCTGGAGCTGGAAGAAACAACCACAAAGAGCCTGTGAGGGGAAGAAATTGTCATTTTGCAGGGCTTAAGCCCACTGTTATAATACCCCGCCCCAAAAGGGTAAAATGGAGAAAGTAGGACAATGTTTGAGCTGGAGAAATCCTAAAGGGAAGTTTCCAGTTTAGCCAGTGACTGACAGGCAGGAGCACTTCAGGATCCTTTGCCACGACCAGGAATTCACCCCACAGATATTCCAAAGTGAACCAGGGCATTGCCATCCCTCAGTCACCCAAACACTCCCCTCTCCCTCTGCCACCTCCCTGCTTTCGGTTTCCCAGATTTACACAAATTGTGGACCTTGTGCTCCCTTGATGTGTAATCCCAAAATCCCAGAGGTGGGAAGAGCCCTTCAGGATCATCCAGTGCCACCCCAGCAGCACCATCACCACCCCAAACCCTGTCCCCAAGGGCCACATCCAGAGACCTCTGGAACACTCCCAGAGACAGTGACTCCAGCACTCCCTGGGCAGCTCCTGCCAAGGCCTGACCACTCTGGGAGGGAAATTTTATTCTGATTTTTAATCTGAACCTCCCCTGGTGCACCCTGAGGCTGTCTCCTCTTGTCCTTTCCTCATCCCTGTGTTCCCCCCCGGCTGCCCCCTCCTGTCAGGGAGTTGTGCAGAGCCACAAGGTCCCCCCTGAGCCTCCTTTGCTCCAGGCTGAGCCCCTTTCCCAGCTCCCTCAGCCGCTCCTGGGGCTCCAGCCCCTTCCCAGCTCCGTTCCCTGCCCTGGACACGCTCCAGCCCCTCCAGGTCCTGTTTGAAGTGATGATTTTGATCTGATCTCCCAAAAGAACACAGATTGCCCTTCAATCCCTACCCTAATTTAGCTGGCAGCCATTTCCCTAAAAAAGACAAAAAAGGAAGAGTTTCTCCTCTGCTCTTCACAGGAGAGCTCTGGGTGCTCTGCAGGACACACAGAATGCCTTGGGAACCAGTTCACAATGACACCAGCTCAAAAAGATCCCTGGGTCAGGGCAATCCCAATAAAACAATCCTACAGGAAGAACAAAACCACCCCACCAAAAAAACCCCACCTCCCCCAGCTCTTAAACCACACAGGAGCAGTTACACAGTGACAGAACCAAACAATTCCATTTCAGAGCAGGAATTCAAGTCCATCTCTGAGGGTTCTGTTAAGGCGAAATAACAAAAAAGAAGTGCTCATACCTGAGCCTGTGATGAGTTTTCCCAGAAGACCAGGTTATATTTAAAACTTAGGTCATTGATCCACATTTTGTCCCTCTGATTTGCTTCTGGAGGAGAAACCCTAACTTTTATGACTCCATTTGTGGACTGCAATTCCAGTCCTGGTGGACCAATCTGAGCTGCAAATATGGAAAGAAAAAAGAAGTGAAACATGGCTACTTTGAGAAAATACACCCCAAAAGTAGTTTACAGTAATAAACCTAAAATACCTGCCTATGGTATTGTATTTTTAATTCTTTTGTATGATCACCTACACCATCTTAAGTTTTCATGATTCTCAGGCAGTTTCTAATAGAAATTTAACCTAAAAACCAACTATCATCACCTAGTTCTAAAAGCAGTTAAAATGAAATATTACCAGCAAATGTTTTCTAAAAAAAAAATCAGTATAAATTATTCTAAAACCTGCAAGGGCAAAAACTTAGCTCAGTCCAAGAAACCCAACACCAAAGGAAGGCTTCAGTGCCCCACTGGAACTGCTGAAAAGGCACAAACTTCCAGAAGAACGGTTCTTGGAGCAACCTGGGACATGGAAGGTGTCCCTGCCCACAGCAGGGGGTGGAATGGGATGGGCTTTAAGGTCCCTTCCAGTCCAGACCAGTTTGGGATTCTAAGAAAATCTACTGTCAAAAAGGATTTTTCCAAGAAATAATCTGGGAAAATACAGAGCAACAGGAAATTCCATCAGGAAACCAGCACCACTTGGAATAGTTTTTCCTTTCCAGAAAAGACAGAACTGTAGCACTCCATGACCTGAAGATGCCTGGTGTTCTGTTCCTGGTGGGAAAACCACCGTGCCCTGCTGTCACCAGCAATGGAAACTACACGTGGTTTTTCCACAACCCCTAATTCCAGGTTTGGGTTGNAATTCCTGCCCAATATCCCATCCAGCCCTGCCCTCTGGCACTGGGAAGCCATTCCCTGGGTCCTGTCCCTCCAGCCCTTGTCCCCAGTCCCTCTCCAGCTCTCCTGGAGCCCCTTCAGGCCCTGCAAGGGGCTCTGAGCTCTCCCTGGAGCCTTCTCCTCTCCAGGTGAGCACCCCCAGCTCTCCCAGCCCGGCTCCAGAGGGGCTCCAGCCCTGGAGCAGCTCCATGGCTCCTCTGGCCTCTCTCCAGCAGCTCCAGGTCCTCCTGCTGTTGGTGTCCCAGCGCTGGAGGCTCTGCAGGTGGGCTCCCAGCGGGGCACAGGGGCAGAGCCCCCCCCTCAGGTGCTGAAGGAACCCAAGCGTCCCAGCGACCCCAGAGCTCGTACCGGCGTGGTACGGCACCACCTCCAGGATCTCGGACCACGGGGACACCGAGGGCCCTGCCCGGGCCCGCACACGCACGTAGTGGGCATCGTAGTACTCGGCCACGGCCGCGGAGAAGTCACACGCCGTGCCAGCCACAGCCTGGCACCCCGGCAGCTCCCGCCAGCCCGCGTCCTCCAGCTCCGGCCTGCGGGACACAACACAACAGCCCCAGGGTAAACAAACAGCCCCAGGGTAAACAAACAGCCCCAGGGTAAATGCAACCCACGGTCAAACCCCTGAGATTATTCTTCTTTGCTTCTTAACTTTAATAAGCGTCACCCCTTTTCATGCTGCTTTATCACCAGTGCCATCGGTGTTATCTCCATATAAATTACCCTGGAACTGCCAAAATGCAGAATTACTCCCTCAGTACCATCACATTTCCTAGTCTGGCAAAGGTTTTGTGATTCATTGGAAGAAATTTTTAAATCTCGACAAAAGCGGTTAAAGGAGCATAAAACCAGCACAAAACCACTACTTGTAACAGGAGCCAGGAATGCAAATTAAGGGAAAATAAAAACACAGAGGTGAGAAGTGGGGTTCAGCCACAATCAGGTTTTCAGCAGCTCTTTTTTAATTAACACACATCCACACCTCAGTAAAGAAAGAGATTTACATAGACATTTAAAATGTCCTGGCCAAAAAAAGGAGGCACAGACTTGAAGCAGTAACTGTTCATCCTCAACTCCTACCTCGTCTTTCAGACCAGTCTTACATTTTTTAAAATAAATGTACCTTTAAAGCAGCTGTTCTCACCTACATATTGGAAAAAAAAGAGCTATTTTTTAAAAATCCAAAATCACAGAATCCCAGAATGGTTTGGGTTGGGAGGGACCTCAAAGCCCATCCCGGTTCCACCCCCACCATGGGCAGGGAAACTTCCACTATCCCAGAGTGCTCAGAATTTCAGTAATTTTATCTCAGAAACGTTCTTCAATACTTCCTTGTCAGGAAAGTGCCACACAATGTCTGTGCTAATGTGTGCAAAAGGATTGGGATATGGAACAACTGAAGGAAACCACAGAAAGCTTTTAAAGCAAAGCTTCACTTGTTCCATCTGGGGATTCAACTTGCTGCTGAGAAATGCGGGTGAAAGAACACTGACAAATGAGTTAAAAGTTACACTGAAAATTCCTTCAAATTCTCTGTGTGTGGCCACAGTTAGAAAAACCCCCAAACAACAAACCAGAGAATAAATAAATCCAAATTCCATTTCTAAGCACGCCAATAAATCTTCTGAAAGAGCCCTTCTGGTAATTAGGCATGACCAGCAAGCTCTGTATTTATCACTGCCTTTATTACACGAGGAACAATCCGATTTTTCACAGGAACTGGACAAATTC
This sequence comes from Oriolus oriolus, assembly GCA_013400235.1. Classification (NCBI taxonomy): domain Eukaryota; kingdom Metazoa; phylum Chordata; class Aves; order Passeriformes; family Corvidae; genus Oriolus; species Oriolus oriolus. Next base: position 15,400 of record VXBT01006013.1, read on the forward strand.
AGGCCAGCACCAGGAGCCCACTCCGTCCCAAGGCTTCACCTTCCCACCCTCCCGCTCCCGGCTTCCCGAAGCCCCTGGAAGCTGCACTTGGCAGGAGGAAGCAGCACAGCAATTCCTGGAAACACTCGGGTACACAGGGAAGGCTCAGACATTCCTGGCTCCGAGCACGGCACTCACCACTGGAATTCTGCTGAAAACGTCACGTTGGGATCACTCCCGGCGTAATCCCAGCTCAGAGTGAAATTGGTGTTCACAACGGAGACCCGGACATTCTCTGGGCTCTGCAGCCTGGTCTGGCCTAGGAGAAACAGCAGAGCAGATAAATTAAATAAAATCTTACAGTAAAAAGCAAATAAAATATTAAAATAAAATTACAATAAAACGAAATTTAAAATAAATAAGATATCCTAAAAATTACAATAAAATGAAATTTAAAATAAATAAAATATTATTTAAAATACAATAAAAATGTAAATGGAATAAAAATAAAATAA
>VXBT01006018.1:0-289835 GCA_013400235.1 Oriolus oriolus
AATCTTTAGTATTTTAGTTATTAATTTAGATCAGTCATGACGGACCCAGGAAAATTCAGAGTGGCACGGGAAAAAATGGAAATTAATCCAAAATAATTGTGAAAGCCATGTGACCTTAAGTTAAAACTTTCACCTGTTTCTTGGGTTTGAGATTTCTGTCCAGATTTTCAATGCCTGTTTAATGGGACAGATTCTGATTTTACCTTGTGCTGGAGTTCTGTAAAGTAAGTAAAATAAAGCTAATGTGCTGTTTTATATCACTGTCAATCAGAGAATAGTCAAACCCTGCTTTCTGGAATTGGAACATGACGATTGTCATTCCAAACAATAAATACTGCCAAATAGAGGGTAGATTATTGCTGCTGCAAGCCAGGAGCAATAGCAGGTGTTACAACACAAAGTGTTGAAGTTTTTGTGGTTTTTTCCACATTTACACACTAGATAATTTTTTTTAATCTAGTAGAACTGGATGTTATTATTATTAATATTACTGTTATTATTCTGTCTATAACTATCTGTAGTTAGTGACAAAATCCAAGTCATCTTGACTTTTAATATTGTAGCCCACTCAGTATTTTTATAGAGTGATAAATTAAACATTTTTCCTTCAAAGATAAATTTAACTGTTGGACTTGATAACCTTCAAGGTCTTTTCCAACCTGAAAAATTTTATGATTCTATGACTCTATAGATTAACTCATTTTCCTGATTAGAGTAAACATTGATAGCTACTGTCTGGTTGTCCTAAATCATGATTCAGGAATTTCTGTCATTATTTGCCAATTCACACAGAATATCAACCATGTTTTAAAAGTTACATATGTGCAATTCACTTTTAAGCCTAGGAGCTGCTGCTTCGACTGGGAAGGCTGGAAGGAAGCTGAGATATAAAAATTATATATAGATTGTGTATGTTCATGAAAAAAAGATGGCATCAAATCTAGTCAGCTTTTCTCTCACCCAAGGCTTGGAATTTCTATGGGGCATATTTCAGGGAAAGGCTGTGGTTGTATTTCACATCTGGCTGCACCACCACAGCAGCAGTGCTGATCTTTGGCACAGGGGAAAGCTGTCATGTCAGACAAACTCCAGCTGTCCACTCCGCCTGTCACTTCCTTCAGCTTCAAGTTTGCAGCCGGGGGATGGAGGGGTCTGTGAGCGCGTTAGCAGCAGGACCCGAGGGACAGGAGCAGGACAGGAGTTACTGAGCAGGGCGGACGGTGGGGGGAAAGGGACATGAGCACATTAGAAGTGAGAAAAGCATTAAGAGAGAGGGTAGGATGGGCAGAAAATAAAAGCCTGGACAGGGAGTGGAAAGAGAACAAGACGATAAAGGGAAAAGCCACTGGATGTCCCTTAGGGATATTTGCTTTCTGGAGAGCAGAGGAAGTTGTTGCACACTCCTTTTGGAAAGTTCTCAGTGTGCAGGTTCCTTTAAGATGAAAGGATGGCCCTTGGCTGGCTGCCACGGCACTGGAACGATTCCTCCCCCAGAGCAATGACATCAGGACGTGCGTGATGGATTCCACCTGATGTCATCGTCTGGGGCTTCCAGCCATGTGGCTGCTCAGGAAGTGCAAAGCGCAAATTTGTGGAAGGCTGTTCAGAGAGAAGAGCAAGAGACATTTGTCTCCTGAATGTGAGACATCCTTTGAGCACCCCCATCTCAAGGTGAATAAAACCTTAAAATTCAGCACATAGGTGTTCTAGGTTCATTAAAATGCAGATTAACGCTCACAGGAATTTTAGTTTCAGGTTCCCTCCAAGTTTATGAAGAATCTGGTTTTGGGATGTTTCTCCAGTTGGCTGAAACAGCCATGAAGTGCTGACAGAAAGAAAAGCCAGGAGGCCTGGAGCACTCTGTGATGCACAGCCATAATGAGTGACAGAGGCCAGGCAATGTCCCCTCCCAGCGTGTGGGGAATGAATTGCAGCATTTCCATATTCTGTAGATGAGTTTTGTGGCTGGGAAAGCTGGGAGAGATTTTGGAGATGGGTGTTCCTACACTTTGTCATAGGGGTAAGCATCAGTCCCCCCTCAAAGATATTACTTCTTTATTTAAAAAGTCTTTTGAAAATAGATGTTCATTCATTATTCAGTCTAAAATACTTCTGAAAAGTATTTTCCCTGTGTTCACAGAGAGGTGGATATAGCATCCATCCACAATCGAGGGCATCTTCGTCCAAAGATAATGGAACAAGTAGCCCAAAGGCTGTTATTCCCCTGCACTTCTTATCAGTGGTCCTGCAGCTGGTCTTGAGAAAAAAAAAAGGAATAAAAAAATTTACTTCCCTCTGAGAATTAAACCACTGAACATTCTTTGCAGCTTTATACTTAGTCTGGTACTTTCTATTTCTCTTATTTTGATAAAACTTTGGTCTATAATTAAGCGCCCCACAGCGTCACCCCAGTTTTCAGAGGTCTGGAATATATTGTCCTGTGTCTTTTTGGGAAATTTTAAATTGCTTTCCCGTCTTTTGTCAGAAGTTATATGTACTATACCACTCAAAAGAGTTTCTTTTCAGTATAAAAAAAATAGTTTCTTAGAAAATAATAGTATCCATAATGCCATTTAGTTTTCTTTCAAGAAGGGTCCTCCCCTTCAGTTTAGCTTTTGTTTAGCTTCTTTTAAGATCTGCAGATTTGCAGACGTACAGTTTTGAAAAGCTGATTTATTACTTTTTTTCCTCTCAATCATTTCATCAACTGATCATACAGTGATATGTGATGAAACTCAGATTCCAAGGAACAAATGGAAACAACCTCTAAAAAATATGAAACTGATAATCAAGAGCCAAATAAATCTTAAACCTACTTTTAAGCTCCAAAGAAAGCAGAATGTTGTGTTTTTGTGTTTCCGTATTTCTGTTTCTTTGCCAAGAGACAGGAGATTAATGTGAAAGGAGGAAATGACCGACCCCGTAAGCTGTTCTGGGACGCGGCACAATGGGCTCAATGATACTGGAAAAAGAGACAAATACTGAACCTGCCTCATTCAAAACAGCTGATGCAGACTACAGGAATGTGTTACAATCACATAGTTTTGCTAAAATCGTGACAAGCCACTCTCTCTCAACATTTTTGTCATTCCTCTAAGAATTTGTGTCCACAGTTAATTTTCAGTAGTTCTGCAGAATCCCAAACTAACTGAATCCTTCCAGTGGTATTTTAATTAAAACATCAGGATCTCATACAGAATATTTTAGCTAATTTAGGACATGGTCACAGTGCTTTTACTGAATTTCATTAAAACTCACTGCAGGTATATTAAAATTTTGCAATTTTATTTTTGTCTACTTTTTTTTTTGCTGTGAGTGATGTTTCAAGGGCGTATCAGAAACATACCAAATCAAGAAAGGCTATTCAGCAAAACTAAGCTTTTCCAGTGCTGAGTAATTAAAGCTCTGCAGGTTTCCATGGCTCTGTATGGAGCTTAATCCTCGCTGAAATTTAAAAGTAAAGAAAAAAAAATCTGTTTACCACCATTAGAGAAAGTCTTCATTAGCTTTGGATTCTTGACCCTGTTGGCGAGAAGTCCTTGGAAATCTGCATATGCAGTGGAGGAGGATGGTTTTGTGAGCATGGCTACATATTCAAAGGGTGACCACAAACATCGGGCTTAAACTCTCCTCTCTATTTTAACTTCTAGTTGTCAAAAGAAGGATGAAAATACCTTGCCAGGGTCCTGGAATTACAGAATGCCAAAAGGTCTGCAAGCACTTGAAAAGGAAAAAAACCCAACCATCAAGGCTTGTAATATTTTTATAGTACATCTAAAATTGGCTGCATATTTACTAAAAGGAGTTTGCACCTCAAGGAACTGAGTTCTAATCTGAAATAAAGAAATTCTGAAGAATACAGTTAATCCCGGGAAGCTGGATGTGGTGAGGTGACTGCATTTGTTATGAAGCATCTTTTATGTCTTCCTATAGATTTCTTTAGCTTTGGTGTTGGCAATTCCACAAAATGAAACCATAGGCTGAGCAAAGGTCACTGGATAAAGTCAATATAGTTTAGTGTGTTGCAATATATGAAAACCCCCACAAATTTTCTTCTGTGGTTTTTCATTTCTCCAAGTCTAAATTAAACTTCTAAAATCATATGCTGCATAGAGCCTGGAGCTGCCACTAATATACCTGCTTCCACGTGAAGAAGCAATTGTTTCTCAAGAAAAGATTGTGAAGCCAACAGGAAGAGAGTGGGGATGAATTTGGTAAAGTTGTCCAAAGTGGAACTCAGCCATTTTTGCATGAGGCATCCTGCTTTGCATTCTTGTGTCATATAAAATGTCCGTAATCTACATATGTTGCCAAAAATACCAAACGAAAGGAAAAAAAAAAAGAAATCCCTTGCTTCTCACACGTCCAGTAGGTCTCAGCAAACCCCAAATCAAGCGAGGAACAAAATTTAATACAAATCTGCCCTTGGGGGATTTGTCACTTTACATTGTTTCCACCACAGCAGCCAGAGCCACCCATTCCGTGAGCACTCCCAAACAAGTGGCAGTGGAAGTAAACACCCCTAAATTTGTGCAAATCACTGAAATGCTGCTATTTCAGTGGTGAGCACTGGCAGTGGAAAAGGCTGGGTAAACAAAATGTTAAAAGATGTTTTGCCTTAATACGGTCCAACAGAGACGGAAAGAGAGTGCCCAGACAATAAAGGAATCCATGGATTAGTCACACGCTTTGTTCCTGCGATGCCTCTGCTCAGTTAAACTTGCCCTTCCTGACCTGCCTTCAAGATGTGTTATCATATTTTCTCTGAGTATTATTTTGGAAAAAAAAAAAAAACAAAAAACAAAAAACAAGACAAGCAATTCTTTTTTATTGATTTCTTCTGCCAGGTTTCTTGATGCAGAAATACATTTTGTGATCAAACTTCAGCCTTTACTTTTATGATAGTAAACAATATACAGAGCATTTTTCGCTATTTTTTTAAGGAAGAATTTGTGCACATGTGGTGAGGAGGTGGAAGAAATGGCTTGTTTCAAATCATTCAAAGTTCAATTCTCTGTATATTTCCTGTTCAGTTCCTTCAACCTACTTAACAATAACCATCACTAGAGGTTAAGAGTCTAGTATTGCCCAGAAGGTGAAAAAAAAGTGAAAATCAACTTCTTCAAAACTTTCCTTCCTAATTGCCAATTAAATATTAATTAAGTCTTACTTAATACATAGGTCTGCAATGCAGCTGAGTGCCACCAGAGCATGAGTCACAGCTCTCTGATGACTGGCTAATGAAGTCACCACTATGTCAGCCTGCACACACAGGCATGCAAAAGTTCATGAAATTAATTCATGGTGTGGTTTTAACATCTTGAAAAACTGCAAATAACCTTCCCATCCCGCCCTTCAGGATGTCTGCAGACATCCCTGTGTCTCTAATACTAAACAAGGGCTGTGTCTCTCTGTGAGGGCTTTCAGGAGAAGGTCCTGTGGTTTCTCATCCTTGAAAGAAAAGGACTGGCTAAACCCCCAAAAATGTGTAGCAGGTACATACACTGTCACCTCGAACTGGAGACAGGTTTGATGGCTCCCAGAAGAATATTCAAGAGATTTGTTTAAAGAAACAAAAAGAGAAATCTGCTCTTCCTTTAGGTGCTGATCATGTGGACTATAAAGGAGTCAAAATCAGTTAATATCCACTAGACATATTTATAAAATAAAGCTAAAAGAGAGGGGTTATGCTGAAAGCCCATCTTTTATTTTGTCAGGGAATAGGCAGGGATGGAAGAAAGGATCATATGCAGCACCTGACTGCTACAGAATGTGGAATCACAGCACTCATCTATAATTTACAAGTTACTGCAACAGTTCATATACAGCTGCTTCACATAGTTTTCATTTTCACCCCAGCAGCCAGAGGAACGCTGACAGAAGGTTTTCTGTCCTTCACAAAGTGAGGATGGTCATTAGCTATTTTTCTGGAAATTCTTAGAAGAAATAAAAATATATAGAAATATGCAACCCTACTGATTTTTGTGAGCAGAAAAAAAAGACAGAATGACTTTGAGACCACCGAATTCTTGGAAGTTGTATGTGGTGGGGGGGAAGCAAAGAACCTGTTCAGATTGCAAAAGGGAGAAATTACAAATTAAGATATAAACCCAAATGTTCTTCTATACACAAACCCAACACAAATGTATCAAATCATCGTTTTATCTAAGTTGATGCGCTTTTTAAAGAAAATTCTGCAGATAATTTTAGGAGAAGCACGAATTAAATAACTTTATTCAAATGGTGGCTTCTTTACTTGACAGCAATTTTTGCGTGTGAGGAACCAGCAGACGCCGCCCTGCTCAGGCACCCAGTGCTGGTTGCACACCTTGTCATGGGGAGCACAGTGAACAGTGAGGAGCGTGTCTAATGCCTTTCCTCGTAAATGGAAAAACATAGATTTTCTCTAAGAAATATCTTGGGAAAAGGAGCTTCGTGTTGTCAAATATTGAGTAACTTAATCAATATGCAGCACTAAAGAAAGCTGAAGCACTCTAAAATACCATTACCTCAGCAGGTATGAAAAGCAAGAGTGCAGCCTTACAGGTTTTTCAGGGAGGAAATGCAGCAGGTTTAATTTTTCTTTTCATGAAAAGGACTGTCACAATAATAAGTGGTCTCAGCAGAAGCTCTTATGTTCATAACAGAGAAAAGCATGAAGAATACATACTTAAATATCTAAACTCTGTCTTGGAAAGTCCTCCCTTTCCTAGCTTAAAGGAAAAAACATCCCTGTATTTCTCTATAGAAAAGATATGCCTCAACATTTCCGTGGTGCAGGAATGCTTAGAAAAATTGTAAATATACTACAAATACTGAGAAAAAGTAATAGTATTTTTTATGATATTTTTCTAGCTTGAGATTTGCATTTAATATCACTTAAACAATGCAGAGGGAAGTGGAGATGTCAGTTTTCACGGTTTTCTGGTTTTAAATACACATTGAATATAAACATGTTTTCTCCAATTTCTCCAACACAATGCAGTATATTCCTATTTCTTACACCAAACCCCAAGTAGTTCCATGACAGGTACTTTGTTGAATCTTCTGTTCAGTTCTGCTTTTAGAATGTTTTTATTTTGAACGAAAAAAAAAAAAATATATATATATACACACACTTTTCCAATCAAGGATCTTTTTCTCAGTAAGTGAGCTGTTGCCAAGAAGCTGCAATCAAGCAATCAAGTAAATAGTAAGACAAAATCTTTGCCTACTGCCAAAATTCTCAGCTTCAGGACACACCAAGTACAAAACAGAGGGGCAGAGAAGGCTGAGATAATTTACATCTTCCCAGTTATCAGAGAGATACATTCACTGGAGCACAGGAGCTCTAAGGAAAAACAAATCCAATTGTCAGGAGATTTCCAATAAAATTCAGAGTCCACCACAGTCTCTTCCTTGGCAGGACTGAGCTCTGCTGTTCCAGTGGTGCATTTGCAGGTTACTGAACAAGCATCTCTCCTGCCCTTGTACAACCCTGGATTCTGTTATTAAATGGCATCACACCTTGCCTTTGGTTTGGATATTGGGGCTTCTCCAAGGTTCTGCATAGGAAAAAGGCTTCAAAGTCTGCTTTGCTTCCTGCTGACCCACAGGGTCAAGCACTGGGGCCAGGGCTCCGGGGTAAGAGCAGCACACACCAGGTCGTGGAAGTTTTCCCATCGGACTCTGCCTTCAGACAGATTTAACAAAATCCTGGAGAAGCAGCAAATTATTCCACAGCAGCAGAGCCTCCAAAGGCAAGAGGAAGGGCCAGGGATGTCTCTGACTTGCCCAACGAGCCGCTTCCCAAACCGCTGCACCTGCTCAGAAAGTGCAGCACCTCTGCCAGCCGTGGGCAGTCTTCAAACCAGCATCTCCCTACAAGAACATCCTCACCCTGCCCGGAGCCGTAAAACCCGGCAAGACTCGATTCACGGTGCGGCGGCTCGAGCTGACCTGGGCGCTGATGTGCTCCAGGCTCCTCGGGTGCCTGGTGCTGCCGGGCACCGCCAGCCCTTTGTCGGCTGCTGCCTGTGGGGGATTTTCCAAACCAATTGCAAGTCAGCCCGGAGGCCACCGGACCTGCCCTCCAGCCAAATCATTTTTTCTGGTGAAATTTAAGATCCGAATGGCTGGAGACTGCCAAATGGAAGGTACAGCTCCCCACACGTCATTTTTCAAAGGCAGAAAACAAGCCAAATGCAAACTGAGGTTAATGCAATATATACAAGAAGGAGAAATAAGATTAAATGTGATGTATGTGCCAAGAGGCCTTCTGCAGGCAAGGGAAGAAAGAGAATAAGGTTAACATCTTTGATTTTTCTCCTCCCCATCCCCAAGAGCTGAGAGGAGTCTTCATAGCAGCAAGGTCAATTCTAATCTTATTTCCTTATTCCTCGCAGTTATTTCATTACCTTCATTCCCCTTTTTTAAACTCCACGGGAAAAATATTTTTTTCAGCAACTTCTGCAATCCGGGATCAGTTAGATATCATAGAGCTCATTTTAAATAATTAACAAGCATGAGATGTACGAAGAAACCTCTTTAAACAATAGCCACCTGCAACAAATACTGTAAGAAAATGCACCCTTTTCTTCTTCTGAATGATTGCTGCCTCTCATGAAAGCATTAACATTTTGCACACACAAAAAAAATGATGTAATTAGCAAGAACTTTCTCTATTTCTGTTCTCATTATTGCTGATTACCAAAAATTATCAGGCAAATAATGGCTGCTTTCTCTTCTTGTGATCAATTTGTTCACCCTCCATCTGATTTCTCTGGCAATGAACTCAAATGTAGCCTCTTGTGTCTGTGGCACTTTGCAAGAGGGAGAAAATGGGGGGAGGCAGAGTGAGAGAAATTAAACAGCAATTATGTGCAAAGTGCCAGAAAGTATTTAAATCATCTGTGCCAACTCAGAATTTTACTTCAAGCCCTGAAAATTTTTTTTAAACATTTTTGTTAAAATCATAGGTGCTAGAATCTGATTAATCCAGACTTCATTTATTAATTATAACGATAAATAAAACCAGCTTCTCCATAGCAAAAAGCATGTTCTGAATAGAAGTTTGAAATCACTAAAATGCTTAAAAGCTCCAAATAAAGTCATCTCCCCCCCAAAAAAATCTTAAATCTCATAATTTCAAAGGCACTCATGATTTTGGGGTGATAACATTTTTCAATAGTAGGGCAAGACTGTTACCATGGCAGCTGGCAAGAGATGGGGATTGCTTCCACTTGAATACCAAAGCACAGCCAAGTTTTCAGCAGTTGCAGAAAAAGCTATCTGGGAACAGTGTTGAAAAAAAAAAACCCTACAAAACCACCCAAAAACCTGTGCTGAGTTCTACATTGCCAGAGCTGTTGCTATTACTGTCCAACTCCCCACTTCAAATCTATTTGGCACGAACCTTTGCAAGCTGCAGTCAATCTCTGGGCTGTTGCACAGACACCCCAGTATTTTTCAGGAGGAGTAGGAAAGATTTCTCTTGCTTGAAGCATTTAATACCCTGGAGTTGAGGGTAGAGCTGAGCAGGCTCATCTGCTGCCTGGGAGGACACCCCCAGCCCCCTCCAGGGAGCTCTTCCCTGAAGGCACAACTGCAGTTCCCATACTTAAGACCAGGCAAAATGATTTGCTTTTCAAAATGGGGAAAAAAAAAAATACTATTCTCAGCCCGAGACTTTGCATTTTAAGCTTTAGCCTGGAGCAAATTATTAAGGCAGAATTACTGTCTAAATCCCTGGAAATAGGGGTTTATAGTGAAAATACTGACAGATCCATAACTATAGCCATGCAAATACAGCAGATAAAAATATGTATAAATGATAATGTAATTTAATGGCTTAAAGAATTTTTACTGGGGAGGAGGGGAATGTCTGCTTTATTTTGACAGTGTAAAATGTCAGAGCAGAATCCAAGGATGTAGCAGAGTCATACTCTATACTTCTTGGAGATTATTTGACAAGAACAATTTCAGTGTTCTATTTAACGCACTTACTACAAATTTAAGTGATGAATTGATGCCTCAGAGACAGTGTGGCTGGAATTAAGAGAACAAATTTCCTTGTTATGGGAGCAGCTACAGGCCAGCTCAGTGCTGAAAGGCATACTGAAAGTTAGGTGAAGGAAATGTGAAAAGAGTATTCTGTCAGTGGAAGTGAAAGTGGAAAGCTATATATTTATTAAACCATAATGTCACCAGGTTAGACTTTGAAGTACCTGAGAGGCACTGACTCCTCAGAGTCTGTGGATACAAGAACAGGATCAAAGTCTTTTTGGAAAAGTCGGTTTGCTAAGAAAAGCAAACATTACTGTACAACTCCAGATGTCACTTCTAGTCAAATATCATATTATTTCATTGATCTCCTCTAATATGGAGTAAAATTGAGCAAACTGCTCTATATAAATGAACCTTCATTTAATAACAGTGGAATGAAGCCTGGCATCATTCTGGAGGTCTCATTTTTGTATCGTTTTCCATGCTCAGTAAATAGTTACAGCCACACTGAAATCTGCAGTTAGTGGAGGTCTAATTCCACCAATGTCCCAGGCACAGCAGTTCAGCGGGAGAAACGCACCCATAAAGAATATTGAACTGAATATTTTTAAAGCATAATGGCAGTGAAAAGCAGGGGTTGGGAAGTGCTGCTGATCTACATCCTCAAAACAGTCACATTTGCAGGTTTTTGGAAAGAAAGGTTGGGCACCTGGTGGTGCCCAACAGAGCAGGAGACCTGGACCCAGTTATTAAATCTCTCCCTGTGTGGCCTTAGCAGCTTAACAATTTTGCAATTTTTTTTGTCCGTCTGTAGAAGAGAAACTATCCTTCCCTCACAGAGTTTGGAGAAATGTGGAAATGCCTGTGCAAGAGACATTTCCCTCTGCACAGGCATCCCCAAGTTAAGGATCTGCAGACGTGGATATTTAGGTGCTGACATCCGTAAAAACACTGCTTGTGTAAAATAGGGATGGGAGTTCAAGGTGAATACAGCAGAAACTGCTGCTGTTACTGCTTCTTCCAAGCCTTATGCATTAGTGATGGGAGAAGAGAGGATGACCCATTGTGCATGGTTGTAAATACTGCAAATGCTGATGATGTACATTTTTTTCTACATTTTTTGGTACTTAGAGTTCATTGCAGATGGGGAGTTAGGCCAGATATAAGGACCTGTTAAATGCAATATGAAGAGTAGCCTCTCTTAGTTCAGAAGAAAAGTGAACACTCAACAATTTGGGTATCATCCCCATAAAATCCTGTTGTGGAGTCCATGGAGTCACCTGTATGTGCTCATGGACTTCATAAATCTTCAAAACCAGACCTATGCTTAAATTATTTCTTGATTTCTCCCCACCCCCATCCTTTTCTCTCCTACTGGCTCTTCCCACTAACATTTAGCTTCACCCACTGACGTGATAGTCAATATTTATACTGTTTGGAAAGAAAAGAAAACATGTCTGGCAACTTAAAAGTCAAACCAGGAATTCTCCCAAATCATATCAATACTTGTGGACCTGAAATCAATAATTAAAGCAAGAAAAATCTACCATTGCTATTTTTTGTAATTCCCATATTACTCTACTTTCTCAAAAGCCACGCACTAAGTGATCAAATTAATCTGAGGCATTTAGAGCAGGGACCATGTGGCATCTTACAAAGCATTGGTTGTTCACAATAATTTGGACATGGCAAGTAGCCAAAGGACTGCTCACAAACATATGGTTATTTATTTCCACTAAACAGCCACTAATACAGCCTGTTCGCTACATTACTTGATAAATATAACAAGCTTCAAAAACAAAAAGGATCACGAGTGCACAAAGCAATTAATGAAAACAGCCCAAAACATCGTGTAGAACCACCAGCATCCTGAATCCCTGTGTGATTTGCTAAATTCTTTTTCACTATCACTCAACAGATCCCCAAAGACTGGCTCAAACTTAATGTAGTGTAGCATGTTTGACTCCTTTGTTTAATCACATCTGAAGTGGCACCTTCTGGAGTGACACATCAGCTGAAAGAGTTTAACTGTTGTTCTGAAAACAGCATTGATCCATGTTGTGCTTTCAAGGCTGTAAGAGGTGTCTGTCTGTGTAAAGAAAAGGTGAGGGAGTGAAGTCCGTGTAAGTGGTGACAACAACGGGGTGATTTTATTTTGGTGAGAAAGAAACTCACTTTAAACTTTGTTTCATCGTTTCAACTCATCCCATGAATTTAGATTCTTTGCTCCTTGCCAAGTGCCACAAAACAAATCCTTAGGCGCCCATGGAATGTTTGAAGCCAAACAAAATATTTAATCTTGACTGAAAATTATACCAGCAGAAAATATTAAACAGAAACCTATGTATCGCTGTTCCCCATTATCCAGATCACACAGCCTCTGCTTGCAGTCCCCAAAGCAATCCAGCACCTGCTGCTTCCCAGAGTCAGCCAGGGCTTTGAGGTGGATCCACTGAGACATTTTCCTTACTGTCAGCAAACCAAAGCTTGTTCATTTTCAGGATGCAAACTAGGCTGATTACACTTCTGGAACAGAAAACTAGAAAGCAAACCAGAAGAGATAGAAAAAAGGTCATAAGCAGCAGTTTCCCTCCCAGCTGTGTTCTCAGGGGGAATTTCTCCCTTCAAGACCTGGTGCTTGGTCCCGTGGAGTCTCTGGGACGCTTCTCCTTCCATGCCCATGAACACTGGGGCTGTAACTTCCCTTCCCTTCCTCCACCTCCATCGGCTGGAGCCCCCCATCCTCTGCAACTCCCAGATTATGTGCTGCTTCCAAAATGCCCCGCTTGATCCAGGCACAGCTTTCCCACAGGAGGGTAACACATGTGCTGAGGGCAAACAGAACAGGCGCTTTTTGCCACCAAGCCCAAAAAATTTTTAAGGCAAAACCCAAGAAATTCAACCCATTTTATAGCTCAGTTTTCCTAAGGCATCTCTGCAATGAGAGAAGGGACCCACCCTCTGCTGGGAGGCTTCTGGACCACCAGAGCAAGTTGTCATTTTTTTAAACACACAGATCTTAGGTGAGAGGAGCAGTTGTTGAATTATGGTCTTAAATCAGAGTGATTCCTTCTGCTGGGATCTCACTGGGGATCATCAATAGTTCATCTGAGAGCGCTGCTGCACAAATCACCCTCGTCCCGGGCTGTTGTATGCTAATGAAGAACTCTGACTTCACTGCTCAGTTAGGCAAGATTAAGTGACAGGATTTACAAGCACAAAATGCAGCCAGAGGGTTCAGATTCTGAGGCTGCCAGAAGGATGCAACAGCCACAGACTAATGTTTGAATTTGGCACTCAGGGAGGATAAATGTTTAAGGATAAACACAGGGAGTAGGTTACAGAATATTTTCTGTATCTAGAATAACTCTATGACCTACAATGTCACAGCCACTTAGTTCTTCAGTCTTTTACAATATACTAATAGCTGCTAAAAATAATGGCCAAATACTTTTTAATAGGAACAGATATTTTTCTGTTAGAAAACTAAAAAATATATAATGAGAAATTGGTAAGCAAAGTATTCTTTTACCCTCTTCTAATGGAAAATATCTGAATGTCATTTAAATAGAATTTGATAAAGTATCATATTCTTGACTGAATGTATAGAAACAGAGCTTCCTCATAAATTGATCCATTTCCTGGGGTTTAAGCTCTACCAGAAATTTTACTGGATAAGAGAACTGACAAAACCTTATCCATGGTAGCAGAAATAATACTGCTAATTATACCAGAGAATAAGCTGTCATTTCAGAATTTGCATATACAGAAGGCTCATTAATAGTGATTTCTAACTTTCTCTACCAGCATTCTCTTAACAAGTGCCATGTCCTTTGGAAATGAGGAAACAAAGGCAAAAGAAGGGAGACACAGGATGTCACATTTCCAGCCCTGAGCAAGGAACAAGACAACTTTGGCAGCAGCAGATAAATCTTCAGGTTGGCACCCTGAGGGATGTTATTACTGAGCTGAGGAAATACGTGGGCAACACCTGTGAGGATTGGACAGTGGACGTGCGCCAAACCTTCACAAAAGCATGAGACATCCTGGAGAGGGAGAAGAAGGGAAAACAAAGAGAAACTTGGGATGCCAAAGTGCCAGTGATGTTTGTAAACTAAAGCCAGACCAGCAGGACTGCAGAGGGAATTCAAGGCACAGCCAGAACAGTCAGTGACCTTCCTAAATTATTCACAATGTGTCATTTGTTTGCAGCCTGAACCCTTACTTGAAACTCACAATCAAGATTTGAATCCCACTTCTGGTTTTGGATAAACAAAAACGATTTTTCCATGACCCATTGAGCTTAATTTGAATCTTTCTATGGAACTTGTCTAATTAACCCATTGGGTATTTTCCTGCACTCTCTTTAAACCACTATTGATGTTTGTTTTAGTGCATCCACACATGGGACCACAAATCACACTCTTCTTTGCTTGTAGAACATGCCAGGTTTAAGCTCCAGTGAAAATAAACCAACTAATTCTCATTTCAGCAAAACATTTTTAATTCTTGGTAAGGATGTACCTCAAGCTGACCTCTGAAAATCCCAACAATTCAACTTATTCCGTTAAAGCAATAGAAAAGGAGATGGTAAAGATCAAAAGAAATCAGGACATGCAAAAGTAAAGATGTTCTGACCAGAGTTAAATAGCTTTGGGTACAAAGATCTGTACACTGAATCTGGAAAGCAAGGTCAGTTCTAGGATATGCTTAACACGGCTCCTTTCGAAAGAGTCTGGTATCAAACCCTGCATGAAAGCTCTATTATGGATAATTTTCTCTACTTATATTCCTCCTTCCTTAAGTTCAGCTGGTTTTTGATTACCTTGGGAGGTGCTGGATGGTGGAAAGCAGGCTCAGGGTGATGGAAGTCAGAAAACAGCTTGTGCTGCTGCCCACCCTCTCTCCGAGGCCCCCCAAACATCTTCCTGCAAACCAACCCAAGAGTGACAGATCATTGTGCAGCAGCACCCCTGGGTTTAGTCAGGACTCTCAAGAAATAATCCAGCTTCTCCAGAAGGCCAAAGCATTTCTTTGTGTCCAAAGCAATGTGACTCAGCAGTGTTGCTGGGGCAGCACAGAGTCGCAGCTCGCTGTTCTCCATTTCAACTGAAGGCTTCCTCAACATCCTGAAATCCTTTCATGCAGAACTTCTGAAGACAAAGAGACTGCGAGAAAAGCCTCAGGAGCTGATTCTGGAGACAAACTGCCCTAAATTCGAGGTGCCCTGTTTCCAGTAAGAGAGCACACAAGTACCACAGTGCCTCCCTTCCCTTGGCAAGGATGGGCTCCAGCAGTTTCCCCACAGTGAAATGTCCCCAGAGCTTCAGCTGTTCAAAAGTAACGAGTTTCCTTTCTCACCACCGTGTGTTTGCACTTCCTTTCAATTCAGTGTTACTGGAATACGTGACTGGGAAATACTGCAAATAACTTAAAGACTTTTTCCACCTCTGAGATTTGTCAATTTATACCTTTTTTCACTAATTATCAACTATTAGCATGTTCGTAAATATATTTAACTGAGATACATATCTGACTTTTGAAACACAAATGCTGCATCAAACACGTGCAGCATTTTATCACACATCAAGTTATAAGACAATTTGGTACCATTTCATTCTTTTATGCTAGCTCCAAAATTCAATCCAAGGTTTCTCTGCCTTAAAAGGCACGATTAGTTTAAATTTCTGGAAGTGGGCTTTTTTCCATTATTCATATTTAAATTAAGTTCCCTTGAGATGGAAGAAAAGCAAGGAATTTTTATCAAGAGACTAATAATATAACCAGTGAAAAATCTGAGCATTTTTATATTGAATTTATAAATCATGCTAGCAGTAACCAAACTGTTTAAATAATACATAGAGTTTAACTGTAACGTACTTATTGGCATAAGTAATTTTAGTGCTTTTTAATGTAACAAATCACTCAGAAAATATTCTCAGTTAATCATTAGCATACTCAAGTCTAGAAAGAGGTATATATATTGTTCCCTTTATAATTTGGTAGCAATGGCTGAGTCATAAAACCTCACACTGTGTGCCACTTGATTTACAATTTCCTGAAGATGTTTGGGTACCCTGACAAAGTATCAATTTATCTCTGTGCTATCAGCCACACTCTGGAGATAGAATAGCTTGTAATTAAAGTCGGGAGCAGGGATTAATTAAAATATACATGTCTGAGAGTGCATAGACATCTATTTGTGTTTATTACAGAAATAGTGAAAATACCCTCTGGCACAGATATGTGTGAGATGAGCCTCTTCCTCACCATCAGTATTTGTTGTTTTGTTTATCACAGAAACAGAACACAAAAGTGTTGAGTTCACAAAATCACCAGGGGCCAGGGGGTTTAACTTTGGGAGCTGTAACTTTGGGCTGGGGCTGAGTCAGGCAGTGATGCTGGACAGGTTTCAAGGTCTCATTCTGCAGGTGATGGCTCATCCTGAGCATTGAGGCATCATTTGTCCACCCATCCCTTCCTAGGTCCTTGGGAAGCAGCAGCTCTGCGATGTTCAGAGGCCTTGGAGCTTTTCTTTGTAGTGCCCCCTGTCCCCTCCTACAAAGGAGCCACCCAAGGGTTACACAGGGTCTGAGTAAGAGAGATTTCCTGAGCAGTGAGGTGGAATCCACTCAGAGCATTCAGCGTGAGGAAGGACCAGAGCTTCAACCCAGACACACTCCATTGTCAGCCTCGGTTACGTGAGATGACATTTTAATTAGAAGGGGTCAGAGCTGAGAAATTTGTGTCAAGCCCCAGATCTGAACTTTCCTGGATTACTATAGTAGTAAAAAGTTGAATTTGGTGCTGTTTTCCTGTCCCATCTCTCATTTTCATGTTGAAAATACTTATCTATTAGTATTACCATCAATAGTCACCCAACTTCAAGGCATTTCCCCTAAAATTTCAGGCATGCACTCTATTCCTCTTGCTGTTTCAGTGACAAATTCCCATTCAACTCATGCAGTTATTGTACTAGAAAAGCACAGATCTTTGAGGAAATGACAGGGTGGGGTTTTTTTGCTTTTGTAATGTGGCTACTTTGTTGAGCACCAAGTCATTTACCCATAGCATTATAAGACAAAAGAAATGGCTCAAACCCCGGTGGATATATTGGAAACCTCAGGTTTCTTAGGACCAAGGCGCCAGGTTCATGTGCAAGTTTGCAGCAGGGCAAATATCCTAATTCATCACATTGTGGAGTTTTTGTGCTGCTGTATAAAATTAACTGGCTCACTCTGTTAGGGGTATTTTATGATGAGGTCCTGTAATTAAGAGATTTGAGATGAAATAGAGGGTATGAAAAAGCTGAAAACTGCCTGCTAGCTTCAGTTTATTTTTTATGACCAAACTACTTAGATTATCAATTAGCTTGAAAAGACTATTTCTTTTTCAGATGTTTAAATATTAAAAAGGGCAGAGTCCACGGAAAAAAAAATAGATTAAGGCTAAAACAAATGTCTCCCATATAAAAAGGAAAAAGATTAGCACAGCCATTATAAAAATCATATAATTCATGTCTCACAATTGCTGGGGATTATTTAACTTCTGAACAATTGTCTTCACACATTTGAGTTCAGGAGGAAAGCAAGAGTATCTCCATTAAGGTCTTTTCCTTACAGCATTGTTTCCTCCTAAATAAAAGTATCTGAAAAGAAGCAGGTGGGAATTACAAGACATGGAGAGCATAGTGGTTGCACCTCACACAGGAATAGGCCAAGAAAGAAACCCACAGTTAAGTGGTTCCCAGGTTAGTTCAAGAGTCCATATTTCTTCAGTATTTTAGTATTTCTAGTGCATGTGATTTCAAATAAAGTGATGGGTCCCTAAAACATTCCTTTATAATCTGCTGAAAGGGAAGTCTGGTGCTCTTCAGAAAATGTCACGTGTAAGAAGAAACTCACTCAAATGCACAGATGTTTCATAGGAAATTCTATCTGATTGATTTCAGGCTGATAATACCCCCAAACTGGGCTTTATTCTACACTCATCTATAACTTTAGGGCTCTCTGACATCTAGGTGTGCAAAATGACCATTTCTCTATACTATGATAACCTTTCCACTATGATTCCCTTCATCTTGTGCTGAAAAAATATAATTAATTTGCATTATAAGTTCTAGTGGATAGGAATATTTGTCTTGATTTTTTTTTAAAGCATCAAGGGCACATGTGATGACTCACCAATAAATAACATTAAAGCCTTAAGCTCACACTGGGGTAACAGGAGGCAAAAGGGTGTTAGTGAAATTATTCCAACCCTTTCACCTCACCCAAGTGAGACACCAATATTTTTATTGAAAAGCTATGTCATGCCTAAAGGACAAATCTTTCAGCTGTCAACTTTTCTCCTTGGCTAGAAAAACCTGTTGTTACCAGCTGTGAATTTCCCCATCCTTCAAGTCACATCTACGGCTCCAGCAAGCCCAGTCACTTTGTCCAAGTTGCTCAGCTGTCGTGTCTTAATTTCAGAGTGATTGGAGGATACACTCAAAATTTCTCAGGGGACTCTCATGACCTTGTTAGCCCTTCCAATGGATATAAATTTTATGCCATGGTTCAGCAGACATGGGTTCTATTATCAGTTCTGTGATTCTAGGAAAAAAAAACCAAAAAAAACCACCGAGGGCCATGATTTTCCAAAACAGAGGCATTTAAGGAAGGCTTTAAATCTCTGGGTGAGCTCCTGAAAAAAGCGAACAGCAAACAGTCCCAGAATCTTCCTGCCACGAATGGGAGCTGAAGGAGAACACAGGAGGCACATTGAGGCCACACTGATCCATCCCTTGTGTGAATCCCTGTCCCCCTAAGGTGTGTGTGGGACGAGCCCTGCTGGATCCCAAAGTGTCCAGGGGCTCTGGCAGCTTTGGCCTGCCTGGTCTACTTCGGTCAGAATGGCAGCTGCATGAGGGGAAAACCACTCATTTTTACAGATAATACATCAGGGATTTTAATAAATATTTCTTTGCTTGCCTTTGGAACAGAAGTCACTTGGAGAATGTGTTCTGGAGAGATGAAGCATCCACAGCAAGGCTCCCACAGCACGGCTCTCTGAAGTCAATAGCCCAGCTAAATCCACATCATGAAATGAAATTCTAAGCCAGGTTTTCAAAAGACTGTTTTGGTTTAATTCAATACCCACTGAATTCAACAATAATCCCCTCCAAGTCTTAGAGGGAGCAGTTTTAGGTCAACACCATTCAATTTCTTTCTGCATACTTTTCAAAAACATGTACAAGTACCTCCCCCAAAGCACACTCAGAGATTTTGTCTCCAGGAACTGCATCTTAATATTGGGGGAAATTTCTCTTTAAAGAATAGGAGAGATACTCTAAAGCCTTTCCTCTTCTGCCTTGTCTGCAAGTACACACATCCTGAGGACAAAGGATTTATTACAAGCTAAAGAGGAACATTTTTGTGGATGCCCTTTGACAAGAGGTACCAGCACTACACTGCACAGGGACAAAATAATACAATTTAGGCTATTGTATCCTTGCGAAGGTAAAGGTTAAAGGGGAGATTGATTTTTGGTGGCTCAGCTCAGAAGAAGGATTAGCAAGGGAATGTTGTTGATATGCACTGAACAATACCCACAGTTGCCTTTTGTGCTGTATTAATTTTCAGCAAAAGAACAGCAGCCAGAAGTTTCAGAGGAGAGCCCCAAATGGCTGATACCCCTATAAGATCCAAGTGATTGCCCCCAAGAGATCACAGAAGTGCATTAAACATGTTAATCAAAGATAAAGTAATAACAATAATATAAGTAGCTGAGGACAAACCCACCACACATGGTGCAATTTCTTTTTAAAAAAGATGTTTTCTTGAGATGTCTCAACTTGAAAACACAAGCAGTGGGCACAGCCCAAATTACCACTGATTGTTAAAAATCATAGCCAAAAAATACCAGAAGGGAAATGTAGTAAGATGCTTAATAAGCTTAAGCAGAACCCTTGTTTATGCATTTATCTCGCTTCAAGAAATTAGATTTCTAAAATATCCGCTATTGGCCATGCAGTATTTTGCCTCCTCTGTTTCGGAAATTTAATTTAGTCCCATTCTTAAATATTTAGCATGCATGATGGTTTATTTCCTAATCTACCATGAAAGAAACTCAGAAAATGTTTATATTCATCTCTTCTTTTGTGGGGAAGGGAGGTAATCACAGCTTTGTCTCTAATGTGGTTTCATGCTTTCCTTATAGGCATTATTAGATTAACCTGATAACTCTCAAACAAATTTTGCCACCAGTGATGATCCAAAGACATTTTCAATTATAACCTTTCAGTATTATGCATATCATGATTACCACTTAGCAGATGGAAGAACTGTGCAGTAAAAGCCTTCACTGAGGAAGTTTTCTCCCATGGATGTTGAACACATTTTCACCAAGATTGATTCAAAGCACAGATTTGTCTGTGTCCTTTCGTTATTATCATTAGATAAAAATGCCTTCTTTGGCTGCTATGTTTTTTGCTGTCAGGAGAACAATATTGAATTCTTTTGAAGTACGGGGATAATATCAAGCAAATTATGCCAAATTGACCTGTTTTTTTCCTGGCAAGACCAGAATCCAACCTTCATGTTTTGCCTCAGCAAAGCAACCACTCTCAAAGTGTTCTGTGGTTGTTTTTCATGCCGCTCCAAGTTCTTTGCAGTGTTAAATTAACCCAATGGGTCTTGTGAACAAAATCAGTAGAACAAGTAGAATTTCCCTGCCAGCATGTTGGCCTCCTTACTCGAGGAGTTTAAGAAATCTTGTGCTCAGGCTTTCTTTTTTATCTCATGCCAGGCAGAGGCTGATACCACGACTGTTGCTCAGTCTATTCCCACCTTTCTCCTCGAACGGCTGGAGCTGGGTGTTAGTAAGCAGCTCTGCCTGATGGATTCTCATTAAGCTGCAGCTTTTGTGGAGGTTTCACTACAGCTGCCATTTATCTCACACCTGAAAGGATCTGCTTCCTGTGAGAGAGGTGGATTTTAAGCCTCCTTTTTCTGTCTCCAGCGCTTTCACTCACTTGCTAAAAACTTGTAGCAGGTGCTGTAAGTTGTTAGGAGCAGTCATCAAACAGAGGGATAGACTGGGGTCTGCACAGAGACTGAAAAACCCAGGGCTGGGTATGGGAAGGTGCAGGGAGATCTAAACCCTCTTTGGTGCCAACAGAATTTGAGGACACTTGGTACACAATAGAATCTGGTTCCTAAGGCAGGTCAGACTGGAAACACAAGGCTCTTCATCCTGGAACAGGTGAAAACAAATACCTTGCCTGGCTTGTATGGCTTCAGCCTGCATTTTGGGCAAAACGCAGCAGCTAATGATTTTCTTCAGAACTATGAAATCACAGGGGGAAAAAAAAAAGCAAGGCAAGCCAGTGTTCCTTGTCTGGACCCCAGTGACATCCTGTAAGAAATCAGAATTGATCCACAAAGCCCTCTTTTTTTTCTGCTTTTCACTTTATAACTCCCACAAGCAAGCAAGGAAAAAGAATGGGACAAAATTCAAGCAATAAATGGATGTTTGAATTTTAGCTTATAGACAGAAAGCACAGTGCCAACAAGCCAACATCATCTGCAGCTATTTGACTTTTTTTTGCAATACTTTTACAAAAGTTTAGCCAGTCCTCCGACTTTAAATGTTTGACCAACACAGACTTCAACTGTTACTCCTGGAACTGTGATGGTCTCAGAGAGAATTTAAACAACCCTTATGCAGTTATCAGCTGTAGCTCTCACCCCACTGCTCTCTCGCAGCACGCAGAGGACAGCCTTATTTGAAAGGTGGTCCTGGTATCTTTGGGTTTCCATGTTTTAAAGAGAGGTAGATTCCCAGAAGGTGGAAAAATCCTTTTCCCAGTAAAGCAAACATTAACTGCAGTCATTATAAATCTCCATGACCCAGGTGAAGCTGGAAATCATATCCAGGATCAAGGCCACGAACTTGCAGAGGCTTATGCACATGCCTTGTTTTATGAAATGATGCTATTTCCCTTTCGCTTCAAGGGAAATATTCACTGTATAAAATCACACAGATGTCTAAATCTGAGCTGGACAGGTTCCCGAAAGCTGAATAAAGAAGCCAAGA
Organism: Oriolus oriolus; assembly: GCA_013400235.1. Lineage (NCBI taxonomy): Eukaryota > Metazoa > Chordata > Aves > Passeriformes > Corvidae > Oriolus > Oriolus oriolus. The sequence continues at coordinate 22,063 of VXBT01006018.1, forward strand.
AGATGGACCAATTGTGTAGCAGAGAATACACAATTCTAAAAGCCAGAATACACAATTCTAAAGCCAGAAGAAGATAATTCTGTAAGAAAATACAGAAATACTCTTTCATCCAGAATTTGATCAGCATCTAATCACATAAATACTCTGCAGAATGACAGGTTTTTACCTTGTTCACTTAAACCTGTTTGCTGCATTATTCAGAAGTGATCTAAAAAATTTGCAGTGCCTTTTTGCTCCTTTTCTCAGTGTATCACCAGGGATAGACTGGATATGATAAGGAATAATTGCTTGCATATAAAATGCACAGTTCCAGATTCTGGGCTTTATTTTTGGGGTACAAGCTATATCTCCATCTGCACATGGATTGCTGGTGCAAATATTAACATTTGAATGGAAGATGACCTGATTGATGAGCATGTGCCAGGTTACCAGCTCTGCAAGTGCTAAATCCATACCCTCCTTTCCAAGGGTAGGCAAATCTGCTGAAGCTGTATCTCAGGCAGGATAGAAACATGTCCCTTAAATACCTCTGACCATTGATGGTGAGGTGCAATTCCAAAAGGCTGGAGATGGCTTATTCTAGAGTAGAAATAACAGAGGTTTGGTGCACAGGTCGATTAAAGCAATATTTTGGCATTTGCCTATCAGCAGATCAAGAAGTACTTGAGGCCTGTACATGAGACAGACCTGTGATGATTTAGGTTGTACTAGAGAAGCTTTATCAGGATACCAGAGAGTTGTCATAAATATTCAAAATTACCAAGGAGAGAACACAACCTGTATTCAAAGTTTTACTATTACAGGCAGATAGTATAAACTCTTCTATAAATCCCTTCCTAATTAAACTTTCAAAGAAAAAAATAATTACTAAGCCCATTTATCCAAATGTATTAAGATTATTTATGTGTTTGTTTCAAATATTACATTAACAAATGTTGACAGTTTTCCAATTAATAAATTAAAGCCTGCCAATATAAACAAGCAAAGGGAAACAAAAGACAAGATTATGAGAAATCATTTCCATAGCTCCTGAGCACCTTTAAAAGAGAATAAAGGCTATTATTGAACAGTCAATCTGTACTGACTCAGAACAAGAAAAAAGGGATGAACATCTCTTTTCTACTGGTTTGATATCCCCAGTGTGTTTTGGGGCTTCCTCTCCTTTTTAGTAAACTATTTAACCTTGGCAGAAGACACCGAAAACACAAAGGCTGAGACAGAGAATTATTTTACTGCACATAAATTTAGGAAGGAATGATGTTTGTTGCCAGTTTTCATCATTTCAGCTTTTTTGAGAGCCATCTGATATATGTTATTGCTAGTCCTTAGGAGGAATATGTTCACCCCAGCCCAGTGTAACCCTAAAATGAACAGTCCTCATCCTGCTCACAGACAGACAGCTCTGAAATGTAAAACTCCGTGGATGGAGATGCTTAATGCTGAGCCATGCTCACTGAACTCCCGAGGGAAGCAGAGGGGAAAGGTCCCTCATGCTGAAGCAGGAAGGCATTGCTTAACCAGCCAAATACACAGGTAATGCTGTGATCTGATGGATTCATGTGCCCCCCAAATAAATGGGAGAATCTTTCTCTGATTTAGGGCAGTGGCAAGTTCTCCTGAACCCCTTAAGCCTGACTGGCCCTGAAGTGCTCCAAAGAGCCAGCGAGGAGCTGTGCTGGGAAAGGCTTGGCAGTGATGGAATTCAGCCCAACACACACTGGGATGGGGCGAGGCAGAGCCTCTGTGGAGGTGGTTTTGACATCCCACAGGGTAAAAGAGAACCTGCTCTTCATTCAGGTCCTGGCACCACAGAGATCAGGAATAGAAGAAGTGTCTGTCAGTGGTCAACAAACTGAAAGTTGTCATGAACCAAGGTGCTGGGAAATACAATTGAATCATGCATTAAGGTAACCACACATTAAAGTTTTGCTCCATAAATTTCTCATAGTATTTCTCATTAAATCAGAAATTCATGGAGAAACATGGAACTTAAGGATATTGGAAAGACTTCTTTTAAATACACACTATGTGTATTATAAATATAGAGGTGCAGAAAGACCAAGGGATTTGCTAGAAACAGCAAAGAAACAATTGCAATAAGTGAACCTGAACTGCTGTGTGCAGGTACTTCACTCACAAACTTCATATTTTCTGTCAGTGATGTCAAACAATTCAAAGTACAAAAGGTCTCATAAGACCTGTTTAGTGTGAGTGAACATTGTAGAGGCAAAAAGTGGGTATTATGTACGTTCACGAGATTCTAAATGCATCTTTTCTCATGCCTGAGGAGATCTGACACTTGATTAGGCTACACCAGGTGATGCTGTCTGACAGACTTCACCCATACAGAGACGACCGTCATGTGCTGTGACTGCGCCCCAGTTAAAAGTTTTCTGGTCTCAGGGGTGTTGAATTCCTGAGGTGAGCTGTGCTGCTAATGAAAGAATCACTGCAGATACTGCAGTTCAGAGCTCGTGACCTCCATGCAGGATTGGCTGTTCTCACAACCAAAGACCAAGAGGTGTTATCAGCTGAACACAAAGATGTTATCAAGTACCATTTATCAGAGCTGATATTATTTCATTCCAAACAGAAGTAACAGTGTGACTCCAAGGCTGGTATTTATTGTGCAGAGAACACGGAGCAATTACTGGGAGCCTGTCAAACAGTGCCTGGCAAATGACATACATTGGGAATTTTGGGTTGGTTCACTCCTGTTTGTTAAACCATTAAGAAGTGGTTCTGATCTCTCAAAAATGTATTTTTAAATCAAAATGCTGGCCTGCAATTTCTGATTTGTTTATGAGCTGCACCAGGCGCTCAATGTATTTCTCCAGAGATCCCGTGGGCTCGGGGCGGAAATCCATTTTCCCTTCCACGTGGACAAAGATGGCCAGCTGCTTCAGGTCCCACGAGTTGAAAGGGGGTGGGAGGAAGTCGGGGTAGTAATATTCGGATTCTTTAAATCCCATTTCAGGGACGTGTTCCAAACACACTGGGTCGATTTCTTCAGCTCTGAGGATGAGTTCTGGTGGTGTGCAGGGAGAGGGGGGAATGGGAATCCTTTCTGAGTCAGAGAGGTCACTGGCACTGTCGTCTTCAGTCCGGGTTTCCCCCGGACTGTACTCCAGCAGAAATCCAGTCGAGGTTTTCCCCCAGCCTGGATCCTGGATGGAACTGAGTGAAGGTGGAGGAAAAATCCCATTTTTTTATGGCTTCCCGTGGCCAGCAGGAGCCGGGATGTGCTGAGCTACATCCTCCACCCCACACTGCAGCACTGGAATTTTCTCCAAGAAAATTCAGTGGTGCCATCCTGAGAAAAAACACAACTCAGCAACAAACAGAGCAGTATCTCACTTTTAATGTAGCAAATGTACGGTACCTTTGAATTACAAGATCACTTTCCCATGGAAATTCAAAATTCTGAACTGGACAGATTTTGGAAAACATACACTAATTCTATCTCAGATATTTTGCAGTACTTAATGTATGGATGGACTGATTAGAGGAACATGTTCATTCTTGCTTAAATCTTTTCTCTGCACAAGTACATTGAGATGCAGTAGACTGAAATCTTAATAAGGTAAATTCATATATTTCCTCATATGAATAAGAAAAAAATGCAGATTTTCCCTGACAGCTGACAGCTATAAACTTAAAAAAATAGTGACCTCTGTTAAATGAACTACAGCACTAATGAAAATAACACAACCTCCAAAACTCCCCAGTCATACAGATCTGCGCAGCTCTGACGTGCCAAGGTGAGCTTTCCTCCCCCAAACTGCTGATGCAGTTCTCTGCTGACCCTGGAATAGTCTGCCATAGACTGGCAGATTATTTCATTGCTCTGAATTGACTCCTGAAAACATCTTTTTTTTTTCCTGCCAATTTGGTTCTTGGTTTCTCTGCTGAGGATATCAACTCAGCGTGCAAATATTCAGTGATTTTCTGGTGCATGCACCTGTTACCTCTGCAACTTCTAACAACCTGCAGGCCACCAACGGCCACAAAGACCATCCAGTAAAAAGAAAGTAAATATTTTGTAATCTGATCCGTAACAACCAATCCGAGCATGAAATAATTCTCCAGATGTAGTTAGAATTATATAAAGCACAAGATGAAAATATTCTCGGGCGGTACCTCACATGCTTGACCTGAATCTCATTAAACAGGAGCAGGTACAGCATCGCAGGGAACCAAGGCTGAGGCAGCTCTCACAGGACCTAACGATGTAAGAGAAGGTTAGAAAGCCTGGACACCCCCAGGATAGATCTGCTCCCATCCTGGTATCAACAACTTATTCTTGGAGATTTTTGGCGGCCTCACTCAGTTACATCAACAAATCTCACTGAGTCTGACTTGATTTGTTATTGATTTCCTAGAGGGTGTGTTTGAAGCAGCAATTTTAGTGATCTTTGGAGTGGAAATACAGGGCAAAGAGAAAGCTTTGCTTATAAAGAGGGACTCAAGTGGTCACACTCCAATAAACTGAATTCAGGGGATTTTTCCAACAGAAAATCTGCAGTTTTGGGGGAAAATGCAAATAATTTCAGACACGTTATCTGCTTTACTAGAAATCTGAACTACTTTGAATTCCAGCACCTGACTGTTAGCAGATCTGAAAATAGGTATCTTACCCTAAACCTGGCATATCTGTGACAGCTGTCACATATTTGCTGACATGCCAGAGACTAAACTGTGGAGCTGTTGAAGCAAAAAAATGAAGCTGGTATAGGCTGAGCTAATAATCCCCAGACTGAGCTGCAAGCAGGTTCTTTCCAGGTAAGCCATAAAGCAAAGTATGTGCTCAGCTGTTCACACCAGACCCGGCATTGCGACATCTGCAGGGGAGGGAAACTGAACATCCAACCTGAATGGGAAATTTCAATGTACTCTCACTCGTGAGGCGTCACACGGTGTTACTGACAGAGGTGGATGCTGCAGGAACTGTGGCTCAGGATTAAACAACCTTTTAATCTGACTCCAGAAGAGCATCAAGCATGGAGTCATCAACACTTCACATGATTACAGCAGAAACTGCCACTGGATGAGAGACAGAAGAGATACGAGAAGAAGGATCCTTTACCAAGCCAAAAGAAAGATCTGCCATTTTCAAGTCTTAGAGATATATAAGCCCATAACATTTATGTTGATAGCAAACAAATTGTATTTTTATATTAATGGAAAATGCTTTTTCTCTATAATGACCCATAAGTACAGGCTTCTACTGTGACCTTTATAAAATCCACTGAAATCCAGGCTTTTCCCTAAGAAAGCCCCACACACATTCTCATACCGCAGCTTACTCTTTGGGATTAGATTGCTTATACATGCCACGATTTTTTGTAGGCCAGCATCAATATTTTTGATGATTAAACCTGAAGTAAATGTGTAGCAGTATCAAATGTGATGATCTTAGATATGTGAGGTTATACATAGACAAAGATGGAGGGGTTGGGTTGCCTTTTTTTGAAATTATATCTGCTCTAGGAGCCTCTAGCTTCATACCACCATGAGGATTTCAGATGGCAATTATTCTGAGTTTTCTAATCATCAACCCATACATATCTGATGTATTTTGAAATCACCTGAAAAGAGAAAGAGCAGCCTAGAACAGCTATATAAAGCAATAAACGAGTCATCTTTGCACACTTTTCCTTTTCCTCACTCCTCTCAATCCATTTTCTCCTGGCAGCTCCAGCAGTCGCTGCCAAGAGATGTAGGAGACACAATACATTTGTCCTTGTAAGCCTTTGTCAGCCCATTTCTAATGTGATAACCCATTTTGTTTGATTAAAATGCATGAAAGTAGCTTTTAAAGCGTATCCTACTATGGACTTTAAGCCTTCCCCAGCAGAAGGGGGGATAATGAAGATTTTTGGTGCTGTTTACTTATGCCAACACTCAAAATAATCACAGTGCTTACATTTGGCTGGGATAAAAATTCCTTTTCTCCTATTACTTTGCAATGTTTTGATTTTTTTTCAAGTTTTGAAGTTTTATGGAAGTTTCAAAACTAAGCACTGCAAATCACATCGATAAATACACTGAGTTCTGGAGGTAAACTGACACAACTTAGACAAAATGCATATATTTATATAAACAACGCAAGAAAGTGGTCAATAAATGTTTTCTGGAATTTATTCACTCAATCATCTCATATGTCATGATTTCAGAGGCAAGTTTTCCCAGTTATATCAGTATAAAAAAATGGAAATAGAAAGTCAAGGCCACATATCCTTTTCAAACACTAACCAAAGACATAGAATATATTATAACCAAAAAATATAAATTGGTACAGAGCTTTACTTATTTCTTGTTACTTTAATGGAAGCTCTATTATCCTACAATGCCCTACTTGTGACCTGGCTCTTTAGACAGTTGAAAAGGTCTTAATTTTTTATCCCTCAACTCCCACCACAAACTATTCCAGGATTTTCTGTTGCTGTATCTTCTCATTTCTGGACAAACACATTTGCATTAAGTTGATAGTAAATAAAACACTTTGTGGTAACTACATAGATTCTATTATTATAATGGCTCTCTGAACGAAGATTTTCAGCAATATTGTTATTTTTTTAGAATGGAGGACAACATTTAATTAGTGAAGTAATTTCATTTCGCTACAGTATTTAGGAGCTGAGGAATTTATCCATCCACTTTTTCCGACATTCATGTAAAGACCTCTCTTAAAGTACAAAGAAAATCAGTTTACACCTCCTTTCTCAGTATTCTGTGAACAACTTAGGCCTCCATTTTCTTTAAGCAAATACTTTGAGATTTCTGCAAAGCTGGAATTCTTTGTAGCTAAATGTGGATTTCACTGTTTCCATCTGAGGACTTGCACTTAGCATCAGCTGCTCAGCTTTAACAGCTGTAAACCACTGGCTGCAGAGTATTTACTCTCGGTTTGCAGATGTGTAACCAAGATGGAAAATAAAATGTGAAACTAAGAAAACTAGTAGGAAAACAGCTTTATTTTCTTCTTTATTAAACTGACTTTTAATGACTGAAATTCATTCAAAGCTGCTTCTCTCTTCCCAGAAAGCTCTAGTTTTAGGAATTTACAGCTTAGAGAAAAACAAATTAGTTCAGAATTACAGCTGAAAAATCACATTGTGGCATGCGATGTCAGGCTGCATCAGTCTTGCTTTATTCTATGATACAACTCACCAGGAGTGACACAGCCCAAAGTGACTTTGCACAAGACAACATGTCAGCTAAAAAACCTGAAACAAATTACTTTTATCAACATTATAGCTTAGACAAGTCCACTTTTAAGAATGACAATTTACTACTTTCAAAATGGAAGGTAAAAAAAGGAAGAGATAAAAGGATATGACTTAAATGTTTATAAACCATACAAGAACAATATATACTAGAGACTGCAGGGATTTTATTAATTTTCTGTGTCATCTACACATTCTAGGGCAAACCTCACACATTTCTGTCATCTGCCAAGTGCCTTTGTACACACAAAGCCAGTGAAAATCTAATTCAGCAGAACACAAGCGATCGTTGCCAGCACACACGTGCACCCCCCGCTTTCCTAAACTGATCAGAAGCTGCTCCTCCAGGCGGGGCTGAGATCAAGGATCACCTCCAATCATTCCCCAATTAATGAGGCTCCTACATACACAAAGGCTATTTGGAATATCCACAATGGAGCGTGCTCTGGTTTCTCTTGCTGTTCCAGGGCTTCTTGCCCACTGATCTTTGAAACAGGAAGCTCACTTTCCTCTTATCTCTTTGGGATGCTGCCTGTACTTTTATTAAGGTATCAGGTGTGATGTAGAGACTGGAATAGGGTTCACAGGAAGGCTATTTGGTCAAAACAGCAAGTCATGCTACCTAGTTAAAAAGTTAATTGATGTATTATAACACTTCCCAAATATTTCTGTTCTTTTCTTCTTTTTCTCTTCATGCAAAAAGTTCCTTTGTGTCCTCCCTCCGCCTAAAACCACAATTTCTCCAATTATAAAACTCAACTGAAGCCAAATTCAAAGTCTGTATTAGCACAGGCTGTGATTCCATGGCAGGGAGGTGCAATGGGCATCGGGTCAAATGTTGAGATGAATTGAGCTTGACATCTTTCAGGGACATTCTTGCACATCTGAATTGCAGAATGTGCTCTGTGCCAGCTTAATTCAATTGATAACAGAGGCTTCACACTGACCATGGCACATTTCCCACGTACGAGCATTTAAGCGCAATGGGATTTTCTTCTTAGAATGTTTCTGGAAACATAATGACTTAGAGATTGTATTAAGAGCATAATACAATACCAGGCTAAAATCTAAGTGTTATCTTCAGCTTTCTTGGGAAAAGAGCAATTTTTTATCTGTTTTAGCAGGTCTTTCAGAATCATTCTTAAACAAGTAAGTTATCTCCACGCTAAATATATTCAGTAAGAGGCAGAATCTGTCAGATATTCAGATACCTAATCAATATGGGGAAATAGAGGAAACAACTGAATTTTCTACAATCTACATGAACTCAGTGGAAAATGTCCCACATAGTGCCTAGAAATACTACTTGCTATTAAGACCTCAAATGCCAGCTATAATCTAGACATCACTAATCAGCCAATCAATATTTACTTTTCATAATAAAATAAGAAACCATTTTCTACATATCATCCAGAAAAGAGAAAGCATTTAACTGTACAGACTCATACACCTTTTAAATTGCTGTCCCTATCTTTACTCCCACTTATAAATCAAAAACTAGAAAAGGTACCAATATTTTATGCATTGCACCGTAAAAATTTAAAATCAGATTAGAAAACATGGTTGCCATGGTACCTGAGAGCTACAGTTTCATGCAAAGCAATTTCACAGATGCAGAAGAATTGAACCTTACAGCAGGCATGGTATCATTTTTAGATAAACTGAAGAAGAAGCTGTAAGGATATTTCCAGATGGCTGGATGGCTTCTTGTTCTGCATCTCAGGAAGCTGCATCTCTGTGTTTGCAACTGCTTCAAACCCTCTCGAAGGGCTGACGTGTTCCAAGGGTGAAAACTGGATGTTACTTGAGTTAATGGGGGTTTTGCCACTGACTTCAAACAAGACAAGGCTTCCCCTTGGCTCTTTGAAGAAGGATGACAAAAAGAAGCATTTAGGAAGAAGAGCAGCCTCAAGCCAACAAGGTCAGGCTAACCCACACTATGGCCCTGCTCCCTCGCTCACAGGAAATGTTCCTGCAGCCTATTTTTACAAAAGCTACTTCTCTGGATCCCCTGAATTAAATTGAAGGGGAAAAGGTTCACGGATTAATGAGAATAATTTCTATTTCACAGTATGATTGCAGGTGTTGTACATATTCTTTTCTTTGTCCAGGGGCACCATTAAGGAGAGAGAAGAACAAAGAAAGAAACATCAGGAATACCCTGGCACATAAAAGCCAGAAATAATAGGGACTAAAAAAACACCTAGTTTCCTATGCAAAAGACCTTTTTTTTCTCCAAAAAAAGAAAAGTCTCCTTTTTGTATTGTTCTTACAGGAACGTTGCACTGGAGAGCTCCTTCTCCCAACATCACTGAAATTTGATTCACAGAGACATCTAAGTTGCCCAAGAAAAATCTACTTCTTTGACAACCAAGAACCACCTCGACAGACTATTAAATTACTCGTCAGGAGTCTGGGCTGGCCTTTCAAATTGTTTAACACCTACTATTTTCTGTTCTGGCAGCAAATTAATGGTCAGGAGACCAAGCTGGTCATTCTCCCAGATTTTTTTTTGACCTGGTCAAAAGACTGTAAGTTCAATGCTTTTTAAAACTTAGTCATTTCAGCATGACTAAACATTAGAAAGGTTTAAAAAAATCTGTTCCCAGCAGTTTGCTCTGTGTAATTTATACACCTCGGCCTGTGAGCTCGTTAAATAGCAAGAGCTAAATCTGAAGATGAAAAGCTGCCTCCTGTTTTGCTGGGCCACCAAGAGGCAGTGCTCTGCCTCCTACTGCACTTCATTCCCTGATTTCTGGGCTCATCCAGGAGGAGCAGATGTGGCCAACAGGCAGCTGGAAAAAAAGGAAATGGGCACCAGCTTCGTTCAGTGCTTTAGTGAATTATTTACTCTGAGAGACCCACTCCTAAAACCAACTTCTGATCTCATCAAGTACCATAGAGGGCTTTGTGCACTCAAAGAATTTGAGAGAAAAGCAAGCCAACAAACAGGGAATCTGCCCCGGACCAGTGCCTTGATTGCTGTTATTCTGCAGCCCAACGGGATTGCTGAGCAAGAGAAAAGATAAAGGAGCCCTTTGCAGGCGCTTGCAATGACACAGCACACGTGTATGCACATCATGTACCACCTTTCACTGCTTTATCCTTTGCTGCTGGGGTTTAGTTTTGAAGGAATTATCTCACTTTGTAGCACAGAGGATTGCCGGTGGTTTCAGAAAGGCTTTTAGGGAGATATAACTCCCTTTAAAAATAGCATTTTAACAGAAGGGGGAAAAAATGATACAAAATTCCCACTCCCTCAATGAATAATTTAATTTTGCCAAGAAAAATGAAGTATTGTGTTCAGACAGCAGCACGATGCGTTGCAGCGAGTTGTAAACTGCTGAGGCAATACCCAATGTCCTGACACCAAACTTGAAGGGCCACACTCTTCCCTCCTCAGATGTTTCCCTGCCTCTCTGTACAGCCACATCCCACAGAGCCACCTTCTGCTCATCTCTTCCTTCCCCATCAGGGAGGTAGGAGGTGAGGAACAGGGACAGCCACCCACAGCCACCAGGCACTGCAGCAGGTTGGGTTCATTAGAGCGCTGGCACAGAAAACTCCTCCTTGAAATTCCCCTTCCTGCACCTGGAATGTGCTCTCCTCGAGGAAGCGGCACTCACAGAGCGGCAGTGCCTTGCCTGCTGTGTCTGGGCCTGATTAAGAGGACACACAAAAATGTCAGATTTTTAATTCATTTGCAGTCTGCCAGGGAAGAAGAGTGGCCATCCCACCCTCTGCCTATCCCTGCAAACTCAAAGAAGGGGATGTGGGGTGAGAATCCCTTGAGTGGCTGCTGTGGGAGAGTCCTTCCTTCTCTGGCTCTTTTCCAGCACTTCTTCCCTCTTATCTTCAACCTGTTTGCTGTGTGTGTATTTTAAAGGCCTCAGAAATTCTGAGGAAGCAGGAACCAAGGTCCTGGGCCAGTTCCTTGTTGGCAGTGCCTGTCTGGGGGGCTTTTCCAATTTCTCTGCAGACCCAGATCTGGTGGGACACGGAGGAGGAGATGGGGTTGTGAGGGGTGTTTGCTGCAGAGTCCCATTTTCAGCAGAGCTGGAAGTTTCAGGTTAGCTGAGGTTTCTAAGGCACTCTGAGATTCTTCCATCACCCACAGGAGGAAAAGAAAGGGTAAAAAATGCTAATTATTTAGGAGCTGAACTGGAGATGGAACATATGAGAACAGTTGAGATGCCTTGAGACAGTTTTTGAAGGGCTCACCTATTTTGGTATTTCATCTGTTAAAGTCCATCATAACTCCTTTTTCTGGAAAATGAAGCAATTTGGGACAGTTGAACTGAAGCAACATAAAATAATTTTCTTTACTAACCTTCATTGTGCTGATTTTGGCAGCACAACCTTCAGCTTGTGGCAGACAGGGAGAGCAAGTGTGATGAGCCACCACCAAAGGAAGGCTGCTGCCTGCAGCCTGAGCATTCTCTTCATCCTAAGAATGCATCTGTGTGTTACACTCAAGCCTCTGCTGTTTGCAAAGACACAACAAGGGTCAGCCTCACATTCCCGGTTCTAATTAATGAGGTTAGAATACTGAAACACTTGATTTTTAGGGAAAGGCAACAAACATTTCAAGCTCTACTCTTCTTTTCCTTGCTACCACTCAGCCAATTGAGAAAAATTATATAAGGTTCAGGCTGTTTAATTCCATTTTGAAGAATGCATTCAACAGCATTTAAAAAGTGATACCATTAGCTATTCATTTTCTCCAATATGTTTCATATTAACAATAAAGTATCATAATGCAGAATGATTATTAAAATCTAAGCAATAGGAGCTTTAGAATAAATGAACTGGCACACTTGACTAACCTTGAAACCTGCTTTATAGATTAAAAGTGCTTTTTTTTTGCCACGAACACTTTGGTTGCTTCATTTTCTTTACATTTTTCACATCTGAATTGTATTTCATTCTTTCCCTTCGTGCGCTTGATTCTATTCAAACAAGGCAAGTCATTCTGAAAGCCCTGAATGTGCACCTGATCACCGAGTTTTCCAACTTTCAGGTCATCAACAATGGGCTCGTACTCACACCGAGGTTCTCAAAGCTTCACCAGGGAGCACACAAAACCTATGCTCATGCAGAGATTGATCAATTTGATTGATCAGATTGATCAATCAGGGCATTTATGCGGGTGCTATATTTTATTACTCAACTCCAATTTGAATACTGACCTCTAAGTTTAAAACAATGATTTAGAGTATTTAAATTTAGGTACCATAAGTATAGAATATTGTGTTTGGCAGCAACAGCACAGTGTGAGTTGTGATGACAGTCTGTAATAAAAAACTTCTATTCCAACAAAAACTGCATTTCTATTGAAAAAAAAAAAGAGAGAAACCACCAAAAAACTAACAGCTCATAACAAGATATTACCAAAAGCTCGTAATTTACAGGGCACAGGAGAGAGACATTAAATTGAAGATAAAATTGATAGGATAGAACAAATATAACGTATTGATAAAAGAAAAGAAAGACGGGAAGAAGTGTAACAGAACTGAAAATAAACTTGCACCTTTGTGGTTTGTGTACAGACACAGCTGAAAGGTAAGCAACAAAAATTGCACGAAGAAACAACGTAAAAGGCTACTTGAAACAAGATAATGAGCAAAATCGATGTAAAGCCACTTCAAGTCCAAAAAGAAATGAAAAGGAGTAAAATAGAAATCAATAGTATTTAAAAGGATTAAAAACAACAGCCCATCCATAAAGCACATTTCCCTTTTGGTTTTTAATTGACTTTAACATCCAGAGCAAACAGCACAGGCCACAGTGCTGCAGATGGCTGCGCAGCAATTTGCTGCTGTAAGGAAGGCTTTCATATTTGTTAATTTATCTCATTAGCAAAACAATCAGTTTTATTTGAGATGAGCACAAAATCCTTTGACATTCTGTACCTGTGTAGAACAGGCTGGTGTTGGGTGGGCAGGGCACGGACCCACAGTTCTCCAGCAGGGTTGGTGTGTTTATTTGGGATAAGTGTTCTGTCACATGCAGGCAGAGAAAGGGCCAGCATCCCTTCCTGCATGAAGCTGAAACAGTCATGTTTGCAGGGAAAGGGGCCTTGGGAATCTCGTCCTAACACACTCCTCACACCCACAAATGAGTGTACTCCAGCAAATGCAATTGGCTTTCCTTGCCAGGCACAGAATGGCTAAAAGCAATAGATCCAGGTAGCTCCAGATCTGATATTTCTTTCTATTTGTTGCTCTTCCACCTGCTCTGGCTCCTACTTCCCAGCTCTGACGTGTGCTGGTGTTCAGAGACACACATGAGGAGCACAGGACAAGAACCCCCCTCTGCTCCCTGTCTCCGATGGAGCAGGGGCACACTTGGATCAAGGAAAAGCTGGAGCCGTTGGCCATTGCGAGAAGGTGCGGGATGAGAATGGTTATTTTGACAAGAAAGGAGGAAAAGAAATCACAGCAGGAAGGGTCAAGACTAATAGTTTAAAAGCTACAGTTCTTCATGGATTCTTTCCTCAGGGTATAAAATTATTCTCTCATGCTCAGAGACCCACATTCTACCATGGAAATAAATTCCCTTTTCATTTTATGCCAAGCCCCAGCTTATTTACAAGTCCATGTAGGCAGCTGATTCCTGGCACTATGTGGCCAAACAATGACTAATTGTTACTGACTTCCCAGATGGTCATTCTAATAACTGGAGAAGGGCAACCAACCCAGCAATCAGGTTCCATTTAGCTGAGGACAGCACAGCAGCTGTCTTTTCCTTTCCTACACACTCAAGCAGAGCTTTCTCTTGTTCCAGTAGTCTCTTGAGCATGCAGCAAATAGAGCTCCAATGAGCTGGAAAGCCCTGCTTTAGATGATGCTTTGCTGAGTTCTCGCCCCCCTCTCCTTCCACACTGCTCTGCATTTCTCTCCACTACAGCTGCACTGTAACTTTTGCTGGGGAAAGCGGCTTAAATGCAAGTGCTAACCCCAGCCTGTTCAAAGCATTTGCATTCAAAGGTATCTCACAAGGAGTATCCAAAACCCACACAGAACTCAGAGTCTTTGCAAAGTGACAGTTCGGTTCAGTTGGTTCTCACTCAGCTTGGGAGGAACTGGTCAGTTCTGCAGCTCTGGATACCACCCTGAAAGAAAGGCATACCCAGCTCAAATGGAAGGGCTTTTCCAGAGGAGTATTACAGCCACGGAAAGCAAGAGAGGTCAAACCTTTGCCTGGGAAAAAATATTCTGGCTTAAACACCAAGTAAGGCAGAGGAAGCTTTGAGGCAGAGACAGTCTGGCACATGCTCTGATACAAACACTGAAACTGGGATGATAATTCCTGGAACAGCTTTGGCTGCAGCAGAATTAAAACTCTTTCAACTGTATGTTTGCACTTCAGCAGAAAACCATTTCTGTCCTAAATACATCTCTGAATGTGTTATGGTTCCTGACTTCCAGACTGAATACACTTCAGCCAAGTGCCAATCTTGAAATGTTATCAGCTACTGAGTCTAATTATCTCAGGTGAGAAATCAGATCTCCTCCACAGAGTTTTAATTTGTCACATTTCTTTCCTTTGCTTTCTAGTCCACCCTTTTAGACTATGTATTTGGGCCAGTATTAGCCCAGGAGCAGCAGGTTTAACAGACCACACGTGAGGCAGGACGCAAACCTCGGAAAGCTGAGGGAAGAGGAGATTTTTGGCAGGTACATCTTACCCGAGGCCTGTCCTGACCCCAGCTGTCACCCCTGTGATCCATTCTCAGTGCTGCCAGCACCAAAAGCCTGCTGGCTGCCTTCTTCCCTTGGCAGGATTTGGATCACCCTGCAAGCCCTGAAACAGCAGAGCTCCTCTGCTCATCACATCATGCAGCTCCCACCACTGGAAACCCTTCCCTAACAAGTCTCAGGTGACCTACCCTACATTAGCCATTTGCAGAACAATTACACAGGTAAACGCTACAAATAGCTAATCCCAGCACGCCTTCCCCTTTGTTTCTTTTCCTCCTGAAAATATCAGACATGGGAAGTCAAGACTTGTAGCACAACAGAATTCCAAACTGCTTCTTTCCTTGTGGTTTTTAATTGCTGTCATGTTGGAAATATGAAGATGGCATTACAAATTGTTTCTGAAATCCTTTCACTGGGAAATACCATTATCTAAATGCCAAATGATGGGTTTACAAATAACCGAGTTGCTGATGTATCTGAAAGGGAACACATTACCCTAAACTTTAAAGGTGAACCACACCTTTGAGTGGGCTGGTAAATCACTTTCCAGCTAGACAAAATTGTTGCAAATGTAGCATATCAGAAGTTCCTGAATGATTAATTTCAAAGTACTTTTAATAAGCCATATGGCTTTTATACATGTTACTTTTTATGTATAGCATTTCCAATGAAATCACATAGGTATGTACAACTTGTGTACCAGAACTGGGTTATCCTAAAGTATCTGAAATTTTGGGACTCAGAAGTTATTCCACATCTTTTCAGCAATTTTCCAAAATTATGAATAGACTTTATGACTTTCAGTTAATAAAATAAAACATTCACTGATATAAGAACTAAAAAATATTTAGTGATGAATGCTTTTCTTTCCATTTGGTAACTTTATTTATCATTAGTCCCAAAGTTTCTGAATTTGGGTCTGAGGAGAGTTTCTGGCATGTGAATCCCAGGAGGGGAGATGAACATAACCCCAGGGTATATGGATTTTGTTCATGACTGGAATTGAATGTGAAATCTTCAACTTAGAATATGAACTTCTGCTGGCTGGGCAAAGAGTTTAAACTGTGAGCATGAGAATGCAAAGCTTCAGCATTAGACTGGCACAGAAAGGGCACTTAGCACACTGTAGCATGTGGCTGTGTTTAGGGAGACTGTTAATGCCCAATAAATATTTATTTCTGCAAAACCATCTCCAAGTAGGAGCCTAACTCAAGCCAAACATATCTGAATCTAAATATGAACATAACCTAATAAAATGTTTTCATTTTTAAATTATACATTGCATTCAGGATTTTAGAATACATCAAAAATTCTCTTTGTTAGCTTGGATTAATATTTTAAAGCTGGAAGTATGACAAGGAGACAAAAGGAGTATTGTAGCAGATTAAACAAAAAACACCCTTGCCACATTAAAATAGCTTTCAGAAATAAAGGGACAGCTGTTCACGGGATGAAAAGAAGTTGAAATAAATGAAACAACTACATGATGCCTTGATAGCCTGATGTATGCACTCCAATGCCACAGATCTCTCTTTGTACGATATTTATATTTGTTTCTCACTAAGATTAACCGTGTTCTTATTATTCATTCGCATTTATGGCTCGGTTTCAGAACAGCTCTCAGATCCCCTCCACATCTCAGTCTTGCCTCTAAGTGTGATAGGAGAAGAAAAACAACACCTGTGCCCTGCAAAAGAACAGAGTTCCTGCAGAACATAAACTAATGAGAGGTCAGGACACTTTTTTTTTCCTTTTTCTTTAAGAAATAGTCTGAGCATGAGCATATTTTCTAATTTTACTTCTATAACAAAGGAAAAGCTAAAATTTTCTACAAGCTCTTTTGGATAAGTAAAATAGCAAATATTCTACCCTGTGACTGTACCTGATGGCCCAAGGGAATCCTTTAAACCTTGGAGCACAAGGTAAGGATCTCCCACAGCTCAGAGGCCACAGCTCCATGAAATGCCAGCACGCAGGCACGTGTGACTGCAAGGCAGAGAGGAAAATTAACATGTTTTCTGAAACGTGGTTAGAACGAACACGAACCAGGTTTTTCCCAGCTGGTTGATAACTGGTTTATTTTAGGCCTAGCAGCTCACCCCAGGAGCATCCTCTAAATCAGTGTCCCTGCTCCAACTCCTCTGCACATCAAAGGTGAGCACGGTGAGGGAAGGTCGTCAGAGTAAGGAGAAGAGTTTGTCTGCCCCCAGCTCAGCTGGGAAAGCAAAGGTGCCAGGGAGAGGTGCCAGCAAATTTGCTGTTCTGTGGCTCTCAAAAACCTCCAAACAGCCCTGACACCCGCCATGCAAAACACCCCTCAAACAGCCACGGGAGTTTCTCACCGGGCTCGTGGTTATTTCTGCAATCACTGCAGCTGAGCCACGGGGGAATTCTCCACAACAGAGCCTTAACACCACCCTGCTGACAGAACTGCTGCTAAACCTCCTCAGCACGTGGAATTCCTGTTCCTGGAGAGCAGTCCTCAGGGACTGCTTTCCCTCAGGAAGAAGGGAATTGCCTGTTTTCTGCCGAGCTCGGGGATTGCTGTGCCTCAGAGCTGGGCAGGTGAAGGTGAGCTCCCCATCTCCTCAGTCCTGGTCCAGCAAGGAGAGATGGGCACAGCTCGGGGGGAGCAGGTCTTGAGCAGAGCACTGGGTGAATATTCAGCGACTGAGGCACTGCAGGAGAGCTCCAGATAAAACCACCATCCCTTGTGCACCTGCACCATAAACCCGTAATGTCCTGTCCCATGGTGGGGTGTCAGGGGGGAAATAATTCCCAGTAAAAGGGATTCTATTCTGTCTCTGCTGACCACCATTTCACCAGTTTACCCTTCAGAAACATTCCATTTTGTCTGCTTGCAAAATTACTCTTTAGAATATCGATCCATGCAGGCAGTGCCTGGCTCTGAACTTATTCATTAGAGAAGGATTAAGGTGGGCAAGAGGAAAAAAACAACAACATTCTTTGGAGTATATAAGCAGTGTGTTAGAAATTAAGCACCACAAAAGTGAGTCATAGGGTAGAACAGATCGATGGTAAAATTCAAATGAATGCACTTGCAGCTAACAAGTGATCCAGAAATGCTGATTCTCCCTGCAGGGCAAGCGCTCTGCTATAAAGGAAACAAAACAAAAATGAATTTATCATACTGTTCTTCACTTGAAGCAAAGTGTGAATACTTGATACGAAAAATGTATAAAGCTGAAAAATAAGATTAATGTAAAACAATTTTGCTTTGCTTTTTGTCCCCTTGCTCACAGTGAGCAATGCTCTCTACACGTTACTAGTCCACTATAAAACAAGAAAAGTCTCAAGAGAAATCTCTAGAGAAGTCTTGAAGGCAGAATGGGGATAAAAGCCCAAACAAACAGACAGACCTGCCTTCCTGCCCTGTGGCCTGCTGGCCCCACACTGTGTGCATGGATCCTACTTCCTTCCTGCCTCCATGAGCAGGGAATGAGCCCATGTGCTAATGAGAGATCCACCCCTTATCGCCACCTGAAACTCCCTAAACAAACAGGCTTAAGGCTGTTTTACATTCCACCGTGAGATAAACAGGATACAAGCTGCTCCAAGGCTTGGGAGTCATAAAGGCAGCGTAGAATCCTTGGGGTTTTTGATATATTTTTATTCTGCCTCCACTGGAGGTGAGGGCTGACTCCAAAGCTCGATACCCTGCTGAACGGCTTGGATGCATCTGTTTGGACATTGATTTTAGTGTTTGGAATTATTTTGCTGAAGGTCTCTCAGCAAGTGTGTGCTGAAAGAAGAATGATTAAATACCTGGCAAAAGCCGCTGGTTTACCTGAGAAATCCCTTCATGGCAGACACAGATCTAAAACCTCGCTATTTTTCTGATCATGTGTGATTTAAGGCAAAACTGTAAAAAGTGGCAGAGCATGATGTGTGACTGGTCTTTCCCCACCATTGCAGTGTCACAGTCCTGGCACATATTTTGGGGAGTAATTTGCCACTGGCTGATGGTCTAATGCATGTGTGGCACCTTGTACCGTGCCTGGTGCATGAATCTCAGAGATTCAGTGAAAGGAACACACGATAAACAGGTCAGGTTTCTGGACATATTTTCTAAACAGGAATGGCAGAATTCTTCTTTGTTATTTTCAGATAAAGCTCTTTTTCTTCGACTCTGTTAGAAGCAAACAGCAGAGACAAAATGAATCCCAGACTTTTCTGTGTCTGCTTCCTCCCACTGAATGGTGAGAATGCATTGCCTCCTTTAGGGTCTTATTCCAGCTTGATGGTTTCCAGTCACACATTTCATGTCACTTCTAGACTTGTCTGAAAATTATTCAAAGTATTTTTATAAAACTCAAAACAAGCTGAGCTATTTGTAAGCGTAATTTGTAAAAAAAATTAAAAAAAAAATAAAAAACCAAACAAAAAAAAAAAGGAAATACATCTTTACCATCAAAAGTTACAAAATAGTAGAGGGAGGGTTACAGCTAAGAGGGACCATTTTGGTTGTCCCTGCTTAATATCCAAAAAACTCAAGACTGATTCCCACATCACGTCCGTACCTCTTGATTCAATTTGCACCTGCTCCATTGCAATGTGATGAAGAACCTGTTGCACCTTCAGGTACTTTGGAAACTGCAAATTAAAATACCAGAATTTTTCTAGAGCCAATTGTCATTTGTTAGATCATTTCTCTTCTAGCACAACTGAAGAATATTTTTATAACGAAAAAATTATTTTCCCAGGTTTTTTTTTTTTCACGAGGCAGATATTTTTCTGTTCAAGGCTCAGTGTAAGATGCAGATTAAAGATCATTTCTACAAGAATACTTAATATAATAAATACTTCAGTTAGGAATATTAGTATGAAACAAAACACTGGGTGCAAGCATCTACTTAATTTATGTGGTTCAGAAATCTGAGGATGCACTACAAACACTCTGGGCTATTTTTCAGGCAGAATGTCTCAACCAGAGCCACCGAGCAAGAGACACTGGAGAGCGAAATCACATCAGACACTAAATGAGGGGGGTTGGTTGGTTCAGCCACTACAGCATTTAAAAAACAAGTTTAGATGAAGCTGAAGGGAAACCATAAAAATGCTGTGACGTGATATTTGTGACCCTTGATTTTTTGCATGACTGAGATTGTCCTGGAATCCCATACCCTGCTTATTCCCAGTTTTTAGTGGTTGATCTGTTTAGGAAGGAGCACAACCAGTGTAAATCAACAGACTTTAAGTGAGACCATGGTTTGTCCAAATAAAAGAATCTATGTCATGTGCATTTTCAAACCTGAAAATAATATAGCAGATACATTACAGGAGATCTGACTGTGGTTCAGTCTCCTCTGGGCATCAGGATGTAAACACACTTGTTCTGCATCACAAATAATTCACCCGATCAGTGCTCAGCCTTTGAAAAACCTTGAACAAAGTTTCCCTCAGAATGATCAGAGGCAATCACACTGTGGGTTGCTGCTTAAAAGCTTTTACAAGGGTGTTCACAGTAGATTTCACGTGGCTTGAATACCTGCTGTGGTTACCTAGAAATGCAGGGATGCTGCTGGATGTGGATCCCACACAGGTTTTGGTAGCTCTGAAGCTGGGTATCCACAGAGAACAGATCAGCTCCATGGGCTGATGCTGGAATGCCTCCTAGCAAGACAATTTTTGGAATTAAACAGCAGCACTAGGAATTGCTGAACACTAGGCTCAGCAATTACAAAAGAACATCTACTAAAAGCAATCTAAATATCTAGATTTCCGGATTACAGAGACACAGACCCAAGGGCTCTGCTGGCAGCTCAGTAAAACCTGCAGGGGATCGATCCCGTGCCTGCAGCACTCCCAGGAACCACAAACGCGTTCCAGAGACACTCCCCGAGCCCCCGGGCAGGAGGAGCGGGGGTTGCTGACAAATGGGTTTCATTTCTTTAGACACACACTCTGAACCTGGCGGTGCTTTTTACGTTGCACAGGGGGTTACACACACAAATACTGACACAGCGCTGCTACAGCCGCGCTTAAATCTAACCCTAAAGTGTCCTCTGGCTCCAGACAGTAACGAAACAACCCTGCAGAGACCAGCGGCGCTGTGTTTTGAAGGATGCATAGTCTAAACTTGCATTTATTAGAAAATCTGGCCACTCATCCTGCAGCCTTCGAAGATTTGCCAAACTAAGTTGACTTCAAACAAGCACGATCAGCACTCGCTCACTTTGTGCTGATACAAAAGCGGAGTTCAGCTCTGTGATATTGCTGCAGCTGGCTCCTGCTCTAGTGCATAAAAAATTATTGATCAATTTGCAGACCACTCGGAGAGGCAGCCTGAGGAGCTGAGCACGAGATACCCAGAGAAAACATGACAATTCCATAGATATTTAAAAGGTACAAAGAAAGATAAATAACCTTTGTGTAATATCAGCCAGTTATTTAAATAATTTTTAGATTTAAATAATGGAGATAGAACTCCAAGGTACACAGAAACTTCTTTATAAAGGGGAAGGGTTGTCCCTGGAAGAGACCTGTCCTCAAAATTAATATTAATTCAGTTACAAAAAGCTTTTCACCTTTAAGGATAGCAGCTGTAGCAGCGCCAGTCGCTTTTATATTTACACTATTAAAAAAAGAGGAAGAATACTCATAAACTTCGAATGTCAAACCTAAAATCTTGACCATAATTGGGAACAATACTAAATACGCCCTCAAAGTTGGTTTGGCCTTGCTGTTCTATTCATGATAACCAGAAGTTGTGGGTCAATTATAGAGCTGATAATCCCATACTACAGTTATACAGAAAGAGGGGATATGTCATTCATTCTGCCTAAAACTGAATTTACACAGCATCAGTTACCCTAAACGTTGCAAGATCAAACTTGATATACCAGATTCTGTCTTAACAACCTAAAATACTCAGTGCTTCCTTCAATAAACCCCCTTAGGTAATTCACTCCACAAATACTAAAAACCTTAAATTCACAACTATATTTATTGGTTAAATAATCAATAACCCATCACTAAACCCAGCAATTCATATTTTCAATCAATGCAATAATTGCCTAAAATCTTTTCTTTTGCTTCTGCCTATAATGTTGTACACTGACACTTCTGAGTAAGAGGTACAGATTGTGGCAGGTTTTTAGTGTTATGATGATTTAATTGTCAATTATTATGTTATTTTCCATGGCTAGAAAATTAAAAATGTCACAAACTGTTGCAGAGATGTATTATTCTTCCAGTTCGCCTAAACCAACATTAAAATGCACTAATCCTTTGCTTATAATTGTCAGAGATATGCTTTGAAATTTAAGAGAGATTTCAAAGGTGAGAGATCCCTTTCCTTCCCTAAAAATCTGGAAATTTGGATCCCCTGACCCATTCCACCTACTGGGCTGCTTTCAGCTCTGTCAGTCTTGAGACCCTCTTCTAAATCCTCAGGTTTCTTGACTCTGTTCCCCTCTCACCCTGTCCTACAACTTCTTTTTACCAAGGCATATCAGGAGGGGTGAAGAGCCCCATTCCCTTCTGGCAGTTCAGAGGAGAACTCTGCAGGAAGGGGGTGATGGCTGAGTGTGTGGGAAGACTCAGTTCCCTCCTTTTATGACCCAGCCACGCTCAGAACAACAGAGAAGAGCACGGCAAGGCTTCTTCCCCATTTTACCAGGATATGAAATGAGCACAAGTAATAAAAGTAACAGCTCAAATTGAAGGTGCACGGAAGAAACTGGAGCTCGTGGATCATCCCATGATGCACTCAGAGCTGGAAGCGATAAATGGGCTAACCCAGGCCTGCGCCTCCAAATGCCACTGGAAGAAAATGTTCTCTGCTTAATTTTTCCTCCCAACCACTGCATGTCATTTTTGGAGTGAGATGATTTTTCTTCTTCACAGGAGCCACCCTGCTTGCTAAGCAGCTTTGCCATAAACCAGGGAACAGGAAAGATTGAACGTCACTGACAACTCCATGCCTTTTTTTGTGTTGTTTTTTTTTTTTTAACTGTTTCAAGCCACAGCTCCCAAAAGGAGGTAAATACCTCACTGTGTAACTTTAGAAAATACCAGAGTTCCATTAGGATCTTTGGCCTGTTTGTTTAGCAGAACTCCAGCAAGTCCTTGTACACCGAAACCAAGTTTCTCATATTCTGCAGGTAATGGTGAGGTATGAAAGGCTGTGATTTTTTTTAAAATCATTATTTCTTTTAATGAATAGATTCTATTTAGGCGAGGTTTTCTGAAGCATTTAGAGCTTTGCATCACATCTCATTACGGATTCTTCTGTGAATTAAATGCTGTCCTTTCTTAAGGTGAGAAGCAGCTGCTCTGACTATACAGACTTTGTTCAGGGGAGATTGTGAAACTTCATGGCCCTGAATCCCAATTCCATTCGGATGTCAGGCAAAAATACTGCAGGAGCAAGGCAGGAGACCTTGATGCTACGAGCAGGTCACATTCCTGGGAATGTCTGAACAGAATAAAAGTTTATAGACCCTCGTTTTCTTCATCAGGAGCTTATCAGAATAGTTGGTGTTCAATATTTAACGTCTTCCCCCCGCCAAATTTACACTTAGGCTGAAGGAACGTTTTAAATAAAACATTAATGTACATATTATCAGTGGGAGGGAACAGAAAATAAAAACTGTTGAGATGTTAAGCCTAAACACATCATTATTTCTGTTGGTTCCCTTTATGTCCGAAATTTTGTTCTCAGGATAGCCATAGGCTGTAACCCCTTTGTGTAATGTACTATTTCTATTTCTTTCTTCTGCTTTCAGAGTTTTTTCAATTGATTTGGGAGGAAAGCAAGTTTTAATGATTTTTTTTCTTCTGCCTCAAAGACAATGTATTTCTTTTTATATTCAATAATGATTTTCAACATCCAAACTCTGTCTTTAAGGTGCTTATTTCTTTTATATTTACTTTCTTGTTTGAATCATGCAGAAGTTAAAATTGGTTAAATAATCCCTAATTTTTTATTCATTAAAAGATAATTTTTTTTCATCCTTTAGAAAGTAGCCTTAGAAACAGATTCCCTTCATGTCTTTGAAAGAAACGTTTGGTAATACCCACCAGAGAAAAAGAGACATCACTGATAACATTTCACAGGTCGTAGGTACCACACCAAATCTTTAAATGCCTGATGAAATTAGGTAAAAATGTTTAACTTTCATCTGGGCTGTTACAAAACCCCAAAGTTTTGATACTGTGGCAAAGTTTTTTCCCTATCTGCAAATGCTCAATACCAAACACAAAGAGCTGCAGAAGCAGGAGCAAGATGAGGATCTCTCAGCTGATTGTGTGAGCGGGACAGAGAACACACCGACACCAGAATTACTGTCACTGATTAGGGATGAGCTGCTGTGACCCACTGAACCCGAGCTTTTGCTTTGTCATTTATGCATGCCAAGGTTGTCTCCATTCTGCTTTAAAAGAAAAGATAACAAAGAACTCAAAATGCTTGAATGGCTGTAATTTTCTACATAGAACTTATAATGTTATGAAAGAACTAATGTGCAATCTGAATAGGTAAAGGAGAAAAAATAAAATAAATTGGTCCAGCAACATTTAAATGATGGCAAATGTAAGTTTAATACAAAACCATATTAGAACAATTGAGAATCACGAGAGGCTGATTTATTATTTATATAGCACACTAAAAGTTATCTGTAAAGGAAATTGTGTAATATGCAGTAAATTAGACAAAGCTGCGCTATAAATTGGGATTAAATCTTAAACTGGTTTTAATATTTAATGTGCTATCATGACTCACATTTTCAATAACGCTTGTTCAAAGTTCAGGAAGAAGTGTGAAAGCAGACAGAGGAGGAGCAGTTGCCAACCCTTGCCTCCTGATGATGCAAATTAGATCATCTCTTAATTGCCAAAACCAGAGAAAAGTAGCACAGGTCCTCTGTTGAGGACCTGATCCAAAACTCACCAGGGATACTGGAAAAACTCTCATTAAACTCATTAGAGTTGAGGTCACAGTAACTGTACAGGGTGCAAGGAGATGGGTTCTTGTACATATGAGAATGCACTTCTTAAGCTAAAACTTGTTTATTTGTGGAGTTCCACCTGAAGTCCTGCAGAACACTGATCTCAAGGGTATTGACCTGCATGGCTTAGTCCTGCCTCAGACATTTCTGTTTTGCACTACTGTGGAAAAACAATTGTCTCACTTACACTGTGTGGCCTTAACACACAGTGCAAAGAAAATAAATCAAAGTCCTTGACCGACAAGGTTTATAACTGAAGATGTCAAACAACAGGCAGACACAACAGGGACAGTTCAAGGAAACCATGACACAGCTTTGGTCAGCACTTTAGGCAGTGATGTCAGCACAGTGGCAGCCAGACTCCCTCGGAAGAGCTTTGAAGAGGAAATGACTTTGTTTCACTTGGGAGTCTCAAGGGCAACATGGAAAAGGCACCGAAATCCCACGTGTGCTCTATGGGGCCGTTGTCAGGCTGGGGGGAAAGTCAAGCAACAACCTCTTCATCCCAGAAGATGACAGAAGAAGTGGGATATGGCTTTGCAGAAGGGAAAACAATATTTCATCAAGTGGAGAGGACAATCCCAGAATCAGAGGTAATATTTCAGCAGCGATAATCTGAATGGAAATGAGTGGGTGACGTTGTTGGTCAAGACCACAGGAGAGGATTTGCACTGCTAATCAAGACACAAAGTGATTCTTTATCTGCATGATACTTAACTTGTGGACCACTACGAAAAGTCCCTTCATAGGTATTCTTTATGAAATAAGTTGCAAAATAGAAATATATTTATATCTGTGCATACAAGTAAAGAGATGTCAGGATGAAAATACTACATATTTCAGCTCTTCTCTATCATATTAAAGTGCCAGATATCTGAATGTATGAATATGTTCAATCAAAGTCTGGCCAGTCTGTCTGACAGTGGAATAGCTGGGTGGTTCCACACTAAACCAGTTCTCTGCCTGTTGTCTGGGCAATCCCTCAGGAGTTTTGTTTGAGTTTAATTTGCCTTCAGCAGTTTAGCTCCTCTGCACTGCTCTATTTGGTGCCCATCACTCCCCTAAAAGCATCACAATGTGAGTGGAGCAGATTTTAAAAGAAATGGTGTAATTTGCAGCTTAGACTTTACTAATCTTTTTAAGGCTAATGTGTTCTGCACAAGAAATAATATTTAGTTGTCTGGAATGTTTTGAGCTGCTTAAAACGCCTAATTGTCATTTTGATGAATGTAAAATAGGCATAAGGCAGATAAATGTGGTCCACGGTGAATTGGCATTACAAATGGTAATACTTCCTAGCACTGCTGCTGCAGGAAATACGGATTTTAATTAATATTTTACTTTAAAAGACATTGTTTTGCACAAGAAGAGGTCTCCTTATCTGCATGAACTTCAGACTGCTGAGCTAAGCAGTGTAGATGGAGTTTTCCTCAAAGGACAAAGGTGACCCTCCATTAACAACCTTTTTGGGGACACAGTGTGGTCTGTGGTCACCTGGTTCTAGGACACAGTTTCCATACTAAAAGATGTTTCTATCACAAAAGACAGCCTCCTGGAGTCTCTTCAGCTCCCGTAGATTATTTCTTCATTTTCTTTAAAACTAGAGATTGTTTGTGGGTAATTATGATTCCAGTCAAATGTGACACAAATCCAAAATTACTGTGTATTAATGGCACACTGACTGTACACTATTAATGCAACATCCAGGCCCAAATAAACAACAAGAAAACTTACATTACCAAAAAAGACAAATACACAGGAAAAAAACCCCAACAAGAACCCACAACACCCCCTTGAATTCACATAATTTGGAAACAAGTTCAATTTTCCCCCAACCCCAATGTCAGTAAGAGTTTTAGACATTGCACTAAATACACTTCTTTTTCATTTACAACAGCCCCTCTTTTTACAGTTCCACAATAAAATAGCTTCTAGATTGTACTTGTATCTTTGTCTATCTCCCCTCCCAGCTTTAATTTATTTCCATCTTTGTTACAAATATCTGAAAGCCAGCAGCAGTGTTTGGGAGTTGGCCTGACTAGGCTGCTTTTTATTATCTAGAGAAACTGGTAAAAGATGTGAGGTGGTGTTTAATTCCCAAAACTATCCAGTCACTTTATCTGTTGTTGGAAAAAAATGTGACAAATTTTTGGTTCTCAGGGGAAAGATAGAGTAGGAAGTAAGGATTTCCATGAAAAGCACACCATTCTATTTCTGCACTATTAGAGTCCACATTTATCAGGAATTTATCTATATATTTTCCCAAAGAATATTCTAAGTAAATGTTTATGGATTCCTGGAAAACACAGGCTACATTGCAGACTGGGAAAGAAACTGCTGTACTTCTTTTTGCTAAAGACATCTGATGTTCAGAAGGTAAAGGATAATAAATTAGAATTCCAGACATTTTCTGCACCTGCTGCTTCTGGCCTCAGTCCCAGGATAACAACAACTGAAATCATCCCTAACAGCACGAGCCTGACAGCAATGGGGACGAGACCCACTTGTCACTCACACAACATCTCCCTCCCTAATTAGAGATGTTAAAGGATATTCCTGCAGACTGGGATTCCTACCCAGCATGGCACCAGGTGCACGGGGCCACAGGACCAGGCCTGACAGAGCTCCACTGACTTCAACATTTGGCTGGAAAAATCACACAGGGTGGAAATTGGGATAGAGCTCCAGCTCTGCTGGGCTGTGCTTGGTGCTCAACTACAACCACACAGCCTCTCCTGTTGGAGAAGGAACTCTGGGAGTGCTCCTGGGTGTGTTTGTTCCCCAGATCAGCATCTGAAAATCCCTCTCACTGCAGATCAAAGATGATAGGATAGACAAATAGTCCATTTAGGCATTTCCAGGTGTGTCTCTCTCTATATTACTACCACTTTCTTGGAAAAATGTAGCTCAGATAAATGTAACCCGGTCTCCTTATGGAAGAACACACTCTGAAATATATTTCTGGTGCTGATTATAAGATAAGAATAATTTATTTTAAAAAAATTCTCAGCAAGAACATATCCAATCTTTATCATGATATGAAAAAACATTATGATTTCAGCTTGGTATTATTTTTATGAGATCCATTCTTTCTGAATAGAAACTTGAATAAAAACCGGTCTGACCAAACCTCTCTATTTTATTTCTTTCATTGTAACCATTAAATCAGCTTTCATTTCATTACTCTAATTGTGCCTGGGAGCAGCAACTGCCACCTTAAGGCACATAACCTAATTTAAAATGCTCACAGCTCATTCCACCTTAAAATATATTGCAGCACTTAGGTTCAGCACAGCAGGTCAAGCTACACAACAGCACTCTTGTGATCAGAGGACTTTTTGGCAGTTAAATGAGGAGAAGGACTGAGGCAATGTAAAAAAAAAGTAGCATTTCTCTTGCTTAAAAGATACACAGTAGTTGACATAACCATTTTTTATTTGTACCTTAAGTGTCTCCAGAGGATTCTTATTTAGGTAGAGATTTCTCACATAAGGAGCATTTCTTGGCACAGCACACAAACATCTAATTCACTTGGATGATTTTTACTGTGGGGATTATACATGTAAAGAGCCACCTTGCCAGGCTGTGAGGGGAAAATCCATAATGATGATGTATTTGTCTGTTTGTGCTACTTGTGTGGGCCTTTCTCCCATTGTTTCTGACTGTTCTCAATCTTTAGCTATTCCAGGTCTCCCTGTAAACTGCATTTCCTTCTATTTTATTGACGGGAAAGTGAGACACACCACAATTAAACAACCACCGAACATTACACAGGGGTGCAAAGACAGAGCTGGCATTTAAATTTAGGTCTCCTGCTTCCCAGGTGAGTGCTCCATATAAAAGGTGATGTTGTAGCTACTTCTCCTTTCCTCTCTCATTACACAGTGAGCAGGCTCACATTCCCTACAGCATTATTTCTAAAAGCCTTTCCTCTGGCTGAGGGATTCCAGCTCCTGTAAACAAGGCCATAAGTTAAACACTCTGCTTGAGGAGATGTGGGGCAGATCTTCGTTAGCAAGAAGCACAATTACAAACCTGAGTTGTTGTAAGGCGCAATAAAGGGGCAAACCAACATTTCCAGTCTTTAACATCTCTGAAAAGCCCGGGAGCACATCCCACCCACCTGAAATCTCTCTGCCTGCAAAGCTCTGTAACCCAGGGCCTGGTCCCTACTGGGCCAAAAAAAGCCAAAAAGGAGGCAAATCCAGCACAAAGGATTTGTGTGGTGTGCAGGGTCCAACAAGGGAATTCAGTACACACAACTGATAAATATCTGCAACCTGACTGCTTGCTTTGCAGGGAGAAGGGATATTTTCCCTTGTCTTGTAGTGAACCAGGCTGACAGGAAATAACTCCCCACTCTCCTTGGAAGGCAGCAGCTACGGAGCTGCTCATTCCATCAGCTAAACATACTCTAACTGCACCTCAAAGCCAGAGGCACTGAGAAAGGACCAAGCAGTCCCTGGACCAGACAAACAATGAATGAATCCTTTCCACTCATGAAGCTGTTTTGGATATGAGAGAGCATGAGACACATCATTTGATCTTGACCAAAAAACCATTATCATCCTACTTTGACATATTCTATGGTGTAACATCTGTATAAGTACTTGCATCAACACATACTTACATATTTCTAGATACACACATGCCCCACCTATCTACAAAACAGATTCTCAGAACATGAGCTCATCTGTTCAAATAGGTGTTCAAAAAAGGCAAAATACAAATTTTAAAACTTCCCCAAACCTTCTTTTTGCAGATATTTTTAAATAAGTTTTCCCCCTTCAAACAAATCAGCGTATTTTAAAAATTCTTCAGTTGAAGTGTCATTGATGAAATACTCCAGGCTGAGGAACTTCACTATGTGATAAGAATGACTTAGTTGTGAGCTGAGGCATCCCAAAATGACAGTTTTCAGAAAACCCTGATTCTGTTTTCATAATGTAAATTAGATGATTGAGTGGCATATGGTTATCCTGTTGTTATGACATAGCCGTGTGTATTTTCTCTGCGTCAATAAAATTAGAACTTGAAAAAAGCACTCATTTAAATTGGAGCATGAACAAAGCCCTAATTTAAACACATCATACATATAATGTGCAGGGATGCAGATATACATATGCATAAGCTTGATCCACATTACAGCTGACATCAAGCTGCTTCAGAGGTAAGGACACCACAGGTCACTGGAGAGCCACAGTTATTCCACCAGCCCAGCTGCTGCTCCAGGATCAGGTCATTGACTTCACCTTCTCCACGTGCAGGAAGGTGAAGCCTTCCACAATATGGCATCATTTTATTTGAATTCCTGATTATTAGGAGCCTGAATCTCAACTGTTCTCTTTTTGTCTTTGAATTGTTTTTCACAATAGTGTCAAATTTAGTGAAAATACTTTCAGTGGTTTCCCTCAAATATTTTTGATCCCACTTGCACATCCTTTGATGAATATTTAATTACTTTTACAACAGCCCAGGTAACGAGGATGTGAACCTGTTGCCTCTCTAGGTGCTTCAGGGGCAGAGGTTCAAAAACCTGCTACCATTCTACCATGTCCACACAAGTCCTGTAATTTTACTGTCTGGATGAGGGACATGGGCATCTCCAGCCTCCTTTTTGTCTGTGTGCTCAATAAATACAATTTTAATGGAGAATTGCAGTACTAAAACCAGTGCATCATTAATTTTTGAGTATCACCCCTAGATACTTTATCTGAGCAGCTCTGGAGCAGAACACAAACATCTAATCCATGAGGATTAATTTTTACCACAGAGATTACATATGGTAAAATGTGTCATGTAAAATCTTTGTGGTGCCCTGGTGGGATCAGGGCACTGGAGAGGATGCTTGTTTTGAGAGTGGTTGGAATATAAGTGAAAAATAACATTACCTGAAGAGGCAGATGAGCACGAAGGCTTTTAGGCCACGTTCAGGCAGAACTGGCAATCACTCAGGGACTGGCTGATGGCTCCTGTGATGCAGTAACTTTTTTGTGCATATTGGCAGCTTCCTTCTAAACTCAACTTTGTAACCCAAGTCTCCAGCACGTTTAGAATTGCAGATGTGCGTTCTGAGAATTTGCAGTGTTTGCCAGAAAGACACTATATGATATTAGCACAGTTGGTTCTGAATTTTAAACCCAAATCTGATGTTCTATGACTCACAGCCTCAGGAAAGAATTAGATGAATATCTCATAAGGGGAGAGACACTGCCTGAATATCTTTATAGAGGAGATATGCTGAATAATAACCATTATCTCCATATGACAAGCTACCATTCTATTTAGGATGTGGTATGCTGCTATACAAGCAGAAAATGCCACACAGATAGTCATATCTGAATTATCTTTAATATACCTAGAGTGCCAGAAATCAATGAAACTTCAGCAGCACAGACCTCACTCATTGCTTTTTATTTCAGTTTGTGTCCAGGATGCCTCACTAACACCCCTGGACAGCCCACTCTGAAATCCAGGCTGTCCCAGCACTTCCAGAATTCCCAGATAAAAGCTATCCCAGGTATCCTGCTCGTGCTGTAATAACACCTCTCGTCACAGCACTGCATCATCTCCAGTTTGGAACCATACAATAAACCAGCACTTGAAATATAGAGGGTATTTAGCAGAGCCTCAAGATAGCTGGCCTTTAATTTAGATAACCAGCACTTAATTTCCATGTAAATCTTTCTTGTAACAAAGTCCCTCACAGCACCTAAAAACAATTGGTACAATGGGAATCTGCTCCCAGGTAGATCTGAGAGGAATTTGTGTGAATAAAAGTATTTAGTACACATGCTTCTGAAAAGTTTGGGTAACCTCATAGACTCTGGTTGTTATTAAACCCAGAGTGACCTTATTTTCAGGGTTTCCAGATTCCATCATGTGTTAGAATTTCTAGGATTTGCACTGGGTATTCCTCTCTCTTCCAGGACTCAGGAGGGCAATAGTTGGCTTCAAAAAGTTTAGGTAAACTGTGTTCAAAGAGTTATAACAGAGAAGTGAACAACAGCTTGTGGCATTGTAAGACTCGTGGTCCCATGTAAGTCAATCTGCTCCAAGCATCCTCATTATAAATCTTTTTGAAAGGCACAATAAATGCTCATATAAACTGATTATAAATCACAAATCCTTTAATGACTTACAAGAGGACACTGCTTTGCATGGGGAGGAGATGCACTTGCATTTGGCTGACTTTACTGCCTAACGAGGCTCACATCTGGAACAGCAGGATTTATGGCACCTTCAGGCCATAATTCTGTGAGAGTAACATGGAAACAGCTCCTTTCTTTGTGCATCTCTAGGAGATGCCCACACCAAACAGCTCAAGAGTAGCTGGGATGCTCCTCTGACTTATGAAGTATTTTTCATTTCCTTTTTACAGAGAAAACCTCGTGACATTGTCCTCAAATGTCCTGCAGTGCAGCAGCAGGATGTAATGGCAAATATAAATATTCAAATAACACATAATTTGCTGAATTTAACACAATAACACCCAAAATTCCTAACAGAAATGAAATACTCACAGTAACCTGATGCAATAGAAATACACAGTGTGAGGTTCTGGAGAGGTTTTGTGTTCAATAGCCGAAAAGGCCAGAGAGTAGAAGAGAAAATGTGGGTTAAATTGTGTTTGGTGGATTTTAGAGTAGATGTGGTGTTTCAGCATTGCTTACCTCCTACTTCCTCCCTCCTTTTCACTTCTTTATCCCATTTTCTTATTGGGTTCCCGGTGAATCTCTGGCGTAATCTTTGTGAACAGGAGGAAGACAATACTGGAACATTCACTCACTTGCCCTCCAATTTCTGATCACAATTATTGTGACAAGAGAGGGAGCTGCAACAGAAATGGGTGTGTTTTAACAAATATCCAGCATTTCTGGCTCTGTACTTTTACGTCCCTGGTACCATTCCTAGACTATACCCAGGAGGAGTTTGTGTGCTAATGCTTGCAGATTTGGCTTGTGAAAAGTGCCTCCATAAATAGAATTATCCTTTAAACATCAATCCCTCTCCTTCCCTGCTGAGCAGCATCTTTCATTTTTCACAAGGTGCAAAAAGAACCTACTGATGATAATGTCCTTTTGCTCATCTAGAAAAGGAAATTCTCAAGCCCCTCCAGCAAAACATGTTTCTATTTAACGAGTAACTGAATAAATGCAAATTCCATGGAGCTTTGCTTAATGGGCCAAGCAAGTACTTCAGTGCAAAGTTGAAGAAATCACGGATGCTAACTCAGAAATACTTCTTTCCCCATGAAGTTCATCTCTGCACAGAATCAAGAAAATAAAATCAGCCGAAAAAGATATACACAGGTTTAAAAAAAACTCCAAACCTCTCAAAATTTCAAATATAACAGACTAAATATTCCCAGATATGTATACATATAAATTGATTTTTAACTGAGTGGCAAGAAAGGCATGACATTTCATCAAAAATTAGGCTGGTGTGGAAACACTGAGTACAGCGGTGCTGATAAGTCAGGCTTCGCCAGCCCCAGACAAACTACAGCAAAGCCTTCATGACTCAAATATTAAACTTTCAGAAAAGCTTTTGTTTCCTCCCATGCTGCTCACCTAAACAGAATGATTGGTAAACATCTGCAAAGGCACTGCTCGTTCCCTTTACAGCCCTCGTTAATCTCCAGTGCCGTAATGGACCCACAAAAACAGTGACAGCTTGAATTGGACAGCTCAGGATCGACACTGCTGCATTACACCTTAAGAAATATCGTCTCCTGGGCTATTCAAGCTCCTTCATAAGCATCTGTGGTCTTTTTCTTCTCCTGAGAATGCAAGATTTAGGGAGAAAAGACTGGATTTTTTTTTTTTTAATATCGTTCTTTAGTACAAAGCACCTGAAATGGGAAAACAGCAGCAGCACCAACTCCAAAACCTCTCATTTCTTACTGCACTGCCAGATCTGAGAAGCTGTGATGAGTTTCTCTCCTGCATGTAGAGGACAACCCCAAAAGCACAAACAGCACCCATGGTCTACAACGGGTGCCAAATGCCAATGTTCTAAATCCACTTTCTTCCAACATTATTCCTTGTTTGGGATCTCAGATACTATTTTAAGGCTCAAGGCAAAAGTTTCAGGGCCCAGAGAATATATAATGTGTAATAGAGAGCTCTCCAGAGAAGTGTGGCTTCTGGAGCAAGGAGAAAACATGAACCTAAACATTTCTAAGGGACAAAATTAATGGTGATGAAGTGGTAACAAGATTTAGTTGGATAAAGCTGATTACTCGTGGTAGAGGATGAGAGCAAGGGTTTGCTGTGGCAATAAGTGAACTTACTGAAAACAAGATCAGCTAAATATGGGCTTGATTAGGGGAAAGATTTTCAAAATTCAATGTATAGAAGTGATTAGACAGAAAATCAGAAGGGGAAAAACGGCACCAAGTCACTTGGAGACATGCTACATAAAAAAGTAGATTTTCCTTATCCATGACATACACAGTGGACTAAAGCTCCTATTTGCTGATCAACCTTGCCTTATCACAAAGACATTTATTTTCTAGGCATGAATGACTGGATTCAATTAAAATACAAGCTCGCCTGTCAATTAAATTGAAACAAAAACTCTGTCGACATTCAGAAGCAAACGTTAAAATTCGCCAAGCACTACCAGAGGCTGCCATACTTAAAACTCTTCATATGCAGGAACAGAATGTATTCTGTTGCTGCATTACTGTAAAATATGAGTTTCTATTACCTTGTGGGGGTTAAGTTAAAAAAAGAAAAAGTTATAGTCCTTTCAAAAGTCTAAGGATTTAATTTTTTTTTTAAATTCCAACCACAAATATTGCAATAGCAGTGCTGTGTAAATATGCAAGGGTGTGATGAATTATTGGGTGACTTAATAGAGTCACTTTTCATCTACACTTAGAAGCTGCCAATTCTTTATTAAGTTTACTTACTTAACCTGCCTTTCATCCAGTGTAGTGAAGCTCTGCTGACACCTCAGCTTAGTTTAGCTTGCTTAAGTGGAACTTTGCTACCTTTAAATACATGTGCTCTTGGTTTCAAGCCCTTGGCTTATTTCAAATCACTGAAAATAAAGTGAGATACTGTTGTTACCCGTACTCTGAGTACAGCATTTCCTTATGAATTTGGTTTTGAAGCTGTACTAAAACAACTTTTGAATCTCCCCTAGAGGAAATAAATATTAAGATTTCATCTCTCATAACTCCTACGATGCACAGAAAGTACGGTGCCAATAGTGGAGATTCCCAAGGGGAGGCTCTGTGAGACAAAGTCACATCAGCCAAGAGCAGCCCTTCAGTCCCCTGTTGTGTCCCCCAGCTGTGGAGGACCTGTGCCTGGGCTGTGCTGGGGCTTTTTCATGGCAGGAGCTCTTTTTCCTGCCCCTGCAGAAGGAATGCTCTTGGCTCAGTCTGTCTGTGATGCTGAGGGAATTCCCTTTAACGTGAGCAGGGATTACCAGGGACGTGCCAGTGGAAGTTGGCCTCTCATGGGAAGCTTTACCCCTCAAACAGCATGAGGTTATTGGAACTTTACTCGGATGTCTCAGCTGTCAGGAAGCAGAGCTATAATTCCCTTGCTCACAGTTAGTGCTAACAGATACACAGTGGGCCTGGACAGCAGAGTGATCTTAAACTGTTCTGGGTCTGCCATCACCAGCCTCTGGGTTTGTGGCTTGTGCCTTTTTTAAAAGCAGACCACCAAAAAGGTCACTTCACACTCCCCTGTTTTTCGTTAGTTTGCATTTAGCAGGATTGTTCTTTATTCCTTCCACCCTTTTATTGATCCAGGGGGAGAGGAGGCACAGAGGAAAAATGACAAATAGGCTGCATTTGTCCCTTCCCTTCTGTCATTTATTTCACGGGTAAGTGAGTAGAAATGAAGACAGCATGTTCCACGCCAAGTGCTGAGAGCACAGAACATGGCCTCCAGCTAGAGCACAAATAATTTCTATGCATGATGAATCCTTTCAATAACAAGGGCCCTGCTAATGCGGGATCAAATCACAGTCATTAGCTCTTGGCACTCTTCTTAAAATGATATAGAAATCCAAGCAGCATCCAGCCATGCTCCTGTACCACACACACTAGCCAGGATTTCAGCTGGCAACTTACTTTTCTCATCAATGTGCTGGTATAATTAGGGAAAAAAAAAAAACAAACAAAAGCCATCTGATAGGATAAACTCCTCTAAAAGCGATAACCTGCTTAAGGAAATGATGGATCATTCTGAAATAAGGGGCTGTGGTGTGAATCTATTGATGGATGCATTGATTCTGGGACTGTTTCAAGACCTGTGGCCCTGTGTGATGGGTGATTTTCTATGGCAGGTAACAAACTATTGAAACAAAGCCATATATTCCAGTTCTGATTTTCAGTCACCAGTGCCTTTAGAAACCATGGCACTCACAGAAGGAGTCACTGCAGCAAAAAAGCTTCAAGCTGAGTTCAAGCTCTTTGACCATGATCCAGCAGCTTCACAGACTAATTTAGAAGCACTTCTTGTTGCCTCAAGTCATCTTTTTCTTTTAAATCTTTTGTATTATTATTTTTACATAGTAGTTATATTCCTATTCTACTTTATAATGCTATTATTCAGCATTTGATAGGTTGAAAAATTTTATTAATATCCTGCAATGTGTAAATTATATATTCTCCTAAAATCCCCAAATAATTACTTTGCCTAAGTTAAGCGAACATAGTATTTTATTTTTAAACAGCAATTTCTTGCAAGATTTTTTTTTATTTGCACTTAATGTGCATCCATAAAGATATTTTACAATTTATTCTTAATGGATTTTTTCATTAAAAGAAAACCAGTAATTAGTAAAGAGTTCTACTTAGATGGATGCTTCAGTATTCCCCTTGTAACTGTTCTTTAGGGAACAGTGTATGGCAAAATAGATACTATATTTTATAAATGAGGTTCACAGAAAATTAAACTTCAGCCTGTGTTTCACATTCTCTCAGCCCAGATAAGGGATGTCCCCTGCCCCCTGTATATATTTTTGGCAGTTAATCCACTCGAATAATCACAACTTTCATAAATTCTCGCAGCGCTATTGGGTTTGCTAGTTTGATACAGCACTGAGACCATGGGTCCGTTCAGAGTTTGTCAAGTTGAAATGGACCCCATTTGTTACCCAATTAGGCTGTAGAAAAATGCTGGTTAATGAATTCCCTGGGAGTGCCAGCAGGGCAGTGAGCACATGGCCCAGCTGGAGGGAGCCCCAAGTGCAGCTCAGGGGCCTTGCTGACATCTGTCCAAATCAAAGGCAACCTAACAATAAAACTGGCCTTCTAGACTGTGACAAAAACCCTCCTGACCAAGGAGTTCCAGAAACCCTTGAGGCTCAGCTAACTCCAGAAGCGTCATTAATGTGAAAAACCAGGTGTTTGAAGGAGGCTCTGCTACTGATGCACTCTGGTTTAGATTCAGCACGGAGCACGCTGCTGCTTGGACCTAGGAAACACCATCAGCTGCTCAGATTTGGCTGGCCCAGACTCAGACAGATGACACCCAGGCCAAAATTCAGCAACATCAGGGATGAAATGTTGGTGCAATGGCCCGCTGGTATCTTTCCCTGTTGTTCTCTGAATTCCCTATAAATGCAGTGCTGAAGCAGCCTGTATCACACTGAGTCAAAAAAGAGCATCAAGAGGGATAACATTTTAAAGCTGAACCAATACACACTTCTTTTGAAAGCAAGTTTTTATGATTCTGCTATATGATCTCCTCTGGAAGAGGGTATGTTCTTTTCCCAACCTATTATGCTGACTTTCTATACAAACTTAATTAAAAATAGAAGATTTGTTTTGGAAGCAAATTCCACGTGATTTTTATATTTGAAAAGAGAATGTAATTATTGTTTAAATGCCTTGACTTTTCCTTCATCCAAAAAAAACCCCCAAAAACCAAAAACTCACCTTAAATGCAACACCTTAAAAGCTAAAGGATGGCTCACCTCACTGCTGAAGTTATAAACCAACTGGACATCACTGGTGACAATGACTGAAAACATCTGTGCTCCTTCTTCTGGGATTTACTACAAAAACCGATCAGCAAAAGAGGACTCTAAGCAGCAGAAGGGAAATGCGGTGCCTCTAGACAGCTGATTGCACATTTGTGTCTAATGACAAAGCTTATAGAGCAATATAACCACTTCTTTATTTAGGAACATTGGATCCTGTTCTGGAAAACACCTTAGCAATCACTGTATGTAGCTCTCCTCTGTTGCAAGCTACCATATTTCACATGTTCCCTCTTACAAACTAGAATTAATTTGCTGTAATGTAATATGAAGATCAAAATTAGAACAATATTTTCATCTTCTCCTCAGTCAGTTTGTCTCATCTAAAAGAAAAATCACAGCTTGAGCTGTGTAATCTCAGCCAAAGATAAATCTCAGTTTATTATGTATCAAGACTTCCTGGGAAGCCATTTGGCTGAATTAAGCTCATCCTTCCTTTTTTGTGACAACTCATGTCATGACATTAAAGGTCATGTTCCTTCCTTTCTGTCACTTTAAATTATGCCATCAACATCAAGAAGTGATTCAACAGAGAATGTAATAAATGCTACAGAATTATTAAAATCATGCTAGGTGGCTGCTTTTCATACATTCCTGCAGCTCCTTTTATGATTTCAGCTAGCACTTTGCATTCTTAACAGAAAAAGCAGGTGCCTTGAATATAATAGGAAATAAGATGAGGATGCAAGTCTGGGGAGGAGGAGTGACTCAAATTCCAGTCACACCATGCCTATAATCACAGCAATAGCACCACACACGCATTCATTAAGGAAACATTCAGTTACCCTCTTCGCAATCACGTTTAAAATGATTTAGCTCAACACTCTATCCCCAAAAGCATACATCTGGACTAAAATAAGAAATAAATAATTTAAAGGGATGTTTATTGAAAACATTTGCATCTGACTCAATCAAGTGCTTAGTTGTTACTTTTCAGTATCACTGTTTTACTTCCACATTGTTCTTTGGCTTTCAAATGAGAAATTTAGGTTCCATTTTTCAAACAAAGCACCTTTCTGTTTCCCCCACCTTCTGGCAGGGAGTCCCAGTCTCCTTGCTATAAGATGACTTGGAGATCCCCACCAGAAACACAAATTGAAGGAATAATCCAACTGTAAACACACCGCTTATGTTAATGGTTGTGAAAAACCAACCTGGAGAATTCACTGCCACAGAGAAGCAGAACGTGTGTGCTCCCCTTGTCGGAGGAAGCAGCAAGAACTCTGAGAGCAGGAAATAAAACAAAATTTTTTATGTGGCTGCAGATTGAGATATGGCTCTTTTCCACAGGTTTAATTAGTATGGAGGCAGAGATTCCCATTTTGTAATTTCTCTTCCTTAATTGATTCATAGTTCTATTTTTGAGTTAAGATTCTTCATCCAACTGCACACATTACATGTCCCAGGAAGCAGAAACAAAGTCATCTGAAGAACAGCTGAGCAGCTCACTACGACATGGATAGAGGCGACTAAAGGATTTGTTGTTTAAATAATGTGAAATTCGCATAACAAGGGTGTGGGGAGCAGGAGTATCAAGGGGGAGGAACCGTTCAGTGGCACTGGAGTTAAAAAGGCCAGGGGAAAATAAAATTACTGTAGAGCACAGCAGAGAAAAGAGGGATGAGAGGACGGGAAGGGGAAAGAGATGGCTGAGGCAGCAGGACAGTGAATAAAAGCTGCCCCAGTGATCTGCAGAATAAAACTTCACACAGAGATAACGCCCAGCATCCACCTCTGCCGAGGGACTCTCTGCCTGAGCTTTTTCAAGTGAGAAGAACTGCCTGTTCCTTCTACCCAGTGATTACAGCCAACATCGCTCGAGAAATTTAGATGTAAACAAAGCACAAGGACCTTCTGTGTCTCGCAACCAAGCCTCACCTCCACAGAAACCAAGGCAGATCCTACAAACTCTTGTGTGTGTAAGTCAGTTCAGGCAATTCTTAATAAAGTCAGTATTTCAATTATAAAGCCAGCAGCTACTCACATGTAAAGTTTTACCATACTAAACCCACTAAAAAGTGACAATGATGTAGAACCATCAAGCTGCATTATAGGCTTAGTTCTCAAAATGTTTGGATTTCATTAGCTCAGCAATGAGGCTTCCAGTGTGTGCTAATCATTCATTAATGCACCTCTCCTTAGAGAGGGGACCGAGTCAAACATGTTCCTTCTAATTTGATTTTAAAGGAACATATATAATATATGTGAACTACATATAGTTTTGGACCTCAAGAAATAATCAGCAGTAGCTCACTGGGCCTTGATATTCTGCAGGGAATCTTACACAATGAAGAGAAAAAAACTCTGAATAATTTACACTAAAATCTGCTTGATTTACAACCTTCTGTTCTATCGCTGTGGGAGACAGCTATGGCAATGAATCCTCACAGTAAACCTACATTTAACAAAAGAAGTTACTAAGCTCCAAAGACTGGCCAGTCCAACTTAAATAACCCTGGCAAGGAGATAACTAAATCCCAGAGACTCCAAGAAAGGACACGGAGAGCTGTTACATTACCTGATTTAACTACAGCCTGGCTAAGCCCGAGTCACCACAGGCTGTAATGGACATGACCCCTTTGTGTCAGGTAAATACAGCACAAAGACTCCCAGGCCAAGGATCTCGCAATCAAAGCACAAAAAGGGATAAAAATGAACACTACAATCCAAGGAAAAAGGCAACAAAAGCACAGCATTAGCGAGGGCTGAAGCAATCCCTGCCAGTGCTAAATTTCTTACAGCAGAGTTTGAAGGAGCACAGAGGAGAGGGGCACATCCTCCTGGAGGTTTCCAAGGAGCCTTTGGCAAGCACAGTCGGGCTGCCCCAACACCTCACACTGAGCTGGGCAATGCTGGCATCATCCACCAGTGTTCAAAACACCAGATCTGAAAACTTCCACCAGTTCTGGAGGCAAACTAAGCACTTAGACTCTCACACAGGGAAAAATGCCCCTGAACAAGCAAAGCTTTTGCCAGAAGATAGCAGGAGTGGAGGCTGAGCAACACCTTCAGGTGGCATAGCCCAACTTTTAGAAAAGATTCCTTCTTAAGAAAACTGAGGACATTTAATGCATTTTTGGAACTGTTGAAAAAAAAAAAAATTAAAGAAACAACAAACACCATTTAGGTTCTTAAAATCCTACTGCTTAACAGGAGATGAATTATTGAATATTCATTATCTTCCTGAATTGGAATGAGTGTTGGAAAATGAAAAATCAGGAGATGGCAGAAACAGGGAAAACAGCCAGACTTCCCCTGTGTGAAACATATGCGTTAGATTTGTTGGAAAAGAAGGAGAAAGAAGTTCTTCAAATTGCAGCCCGTAGGTGACTATTTACATGTCCAAACACACACCGAGCTCCTCACCTTTCCTGCAGCCCATTCTTTGGGACCAGCTCAGGCATTAATCACATAAATGACCCCGCTCCTTACAACGGGGTGCACAGATCATCCCACACTTGGGAAGGCAGGAATTTGGCCTTGGAGAAGATTCTGATGGCAGTGGGCTGTTGACAGTGGTTCCAATGGATGCACAGAGCAGTCCCTCACGCTGGGTAAGCGTTAGGTGGAGATCCCTGCTGGTTCTGGGGATGAAGAATCCAGACAATAGCCATGAACACAGGAGAAGTGTTTGTGAACCCTGAAGAGGCAGCTTGGGAGGGGCCCTACAGCCTGAGAGAGTGGAAGGGTCCCTTCCAAGGAACCAGTCAGTGGTGCTGGGGGTTTTTGACCCTAATCAACAAACCGAATTCTTAAGGATCAGCTATCAAGGATCAGCTGTGGAAAGGATGTTTATTAAAGCTCTTCTCGAACATAGGTACAACAGATACAAATAAAGCAACTGAAGGGAAGGCATGCAGGATGTGGTGCTGAAGAGGATGCTGAGAAACACAGCTAGGAATGATTCTGCTCAGGCAGAACATTTGGCTCGTGCAAAGTTTCAATGGCCAAGTTCAGTAAAAATCTTTTTCTCAAGATACAGAACTTTATCAGAATTGTAGGCACACAGAACTAGAGGCATTCAGATGTGGCTTTCCCACTAAAAAAACCCCGAACCACTCAGAGGTATTCCATAATTTTGTATTCTTGTTATAATTTAAGACATTTATGAGGGAGAGAATATTAGCATTCTGTATTTCTTATGAAATTAAGTGTTTTATGCATTATCGTTATTCTGATTGGAAGACTGAGTTCTGGAATAGCCTCTCTCCCTTCCTTGGGCATTCTGATTATCTGCAGGAAAAAAGGACATGGGTGTTTTAAAGGAGATATGTTTAGGTTCCGCTAAAATACCATGACAACCTTCAGAATTATTCATTTTCAAAGCTATTCCAGAATAATCTGTAAAGTAACATCAAATATTTCATACCGTTATGGCAGAAAATGAAAAGTGTTCCATTTCATGCTTAATTTATTTTGTAATTATAAATCTGTTGGTAAACAGTACCATAATAGGCTTTGCTTTGTGCCTGCTTTATGCTTCTGAATTCTTAGAGTTTT
This sequence comes from Oriolus oriolus, assembly GCA_013400235.1. Lineage (NCBI taxonomy): Eukaryota > Metazoa > Chordata > Aves > Passeriformes > Corvidae > Oriolus > Oriolus oriolus. The sequence goes on from VXBT01006018.1 coordinate 64,480, forward strand.
AATATGTTTTCAATACAAAAAACATGATAATAACTGCTCCTGGAAATGACTGGCTGGATGAGTTTATCCCTAAGTAAATTTTAGCATTAATCACATACACTTGCTGGTAAGGGACATTAAAAAAACAGAGAGAAGTCAGTCTGGCAATTTTCAGTCAGAATAATAATAGAGGTAATAATTTCTAACTAGAACAATTTAATATTAATCCTACCATAACAATAATCTTTTCAGAAAAAACAGGAAGACAACTTTAAATTAAAACCACTTTTTGTATAAAAAAGTTGAACCAGCACATAGGTGACATCTCACAAAGCCACAGCCTCATATTTTTCTTACTCCCTCTGCCGTACACCTGAAAATGAGAATTTTGGTTTTCTCCTGACATATGAGTGAGTGCTTTGGCTTCCTGGTGCTCTTTTTGAAGTTTCACAATCATGATAGTGGAGGTTGGTATTTAAACACTTACATTACCAAAATTACAGCGTGTTCATTCATTAACAGACAGCCTTTACTGCATTTGGGGAGGAACACCTTTCATTTCGCTGCTCTGTGGCAGCACATTCTCCTCCCCAAAGCAGGAACAAGCACTGTCTGCACAACTACACACAAGTCAATCATCAAAAGAGCCTTCCTATCTATATTTGCAAAATACACGTGTAATTAGAAATCGATTTTGAACAATAGCCTCTCTTCTATGAGTCTTTGCTGCATTCAGCCTTTATTGCTGAAGGTATCATCACGCTCTCTGCTATTTGTAGCATACCCTGAGTAATTTCACATTTGCCAAGCTGTTGACAACTTCACCCCCAGCTCCCACAAGAGCTCTGGATTTGCAGAACACACGGATATCAGAACTTCTACGCCAGCAGGAACAAGCACAAATATTTGCACGGGATCAGGGAGCCTCCCTATTTGGTGACAAGCATTAGGAAATCCTGGCTTTGCATATAAGATAAGAAGTTCAGTTTACACGGCCTTACACATAAATTCACCCAGGCTGGTATTTCAGCTTAGGTCAAGAGGAAAGTTCAAGTAGTCAGCTCCTTTCTGTCATTAAATAATTTATCAGCACAGCTGCACAACGCAGTCCAAGGCTCTTCCATCACTGCACCCAGAGTCAAAAAGAAAAATCTGCCAGGCTGTGGAAGAGGTTTGAGGAGAGCTTCTCCCCTTCCTGAGACAGGGGCTGTGTTGGGAACACAGATTTAAGGCCAGCCTAGGCAGGTGTTTATGAAGTAGAGTGAGCACTGTGGCAATTTCTCAGTGAAATCTGTCAGGACTGCACAATCCCGAGGATGTGCTGCTGTTAGGAGGGGAGGTGGCGACTTAGCGGTCACTCAGATAAACCAAAGCATCGGCTGCACAGAGCGACTCGAACTGCAGGAGGGAATTCCCTCAGAGCCTCCCTCTCCCAGCAAAGCTGCTCCTAAGAAACAGGCAGGAGGGACTGCATAACTTAATAGTGAGATATGTATTTAAAAATAGCGTGTAATAACAAAAAAAAAATATACAGGTGTGTAGATGCAGAAACTGAAGTCAAAATTCAAGCAAGAAGTTAAGGTTCTTTTTATGTAAACACACAGCCCACAAAGTTTAAAAAAAAAATAGTCTTACAAATATTGTCCTTGATTTGTAACAGAATATTTTTTAGAAAATAATTTAAAAAGTAATCCTTCCAGTCTTATGTCTTTCTATATTTATTGGAGGAGTAAATACCTTTCTTTTATATTGATACCTTTCTATGTGCAAACATATGGCCTTATTTTTCAAATTCCAGTTTATATCCCCTACCTTTTGTCAAGATTTAAAACTGATTAAGATAATGCTTTAGTTCCCATTTTGTTTCTTAGAAACGTTTTAATACCTTTTGATGTCAGGACTACGGCCAAGCTGACAAGTTGTATTTTGTTGTATTTTAAACTAACTTTTGTTATCCAGACTAAGGTAAGAAACAGCTATTTATAAGATTAAAATTCCATGTTAAACTTGTGCAGGTTAGTAAAACACTGATGTTTCAGAACTTGATTATTAGTTTAGGATCCAATTAAATCATTTTCGTTTATATATTTACCAATATATTTATTATATTAATCAAATTGTTCCATGTATAACAAGAAAAAAAAATTAAATTGCATAATTCCAAAATTTATCTGTAGAAATAAATCCATTTAGCAGTTATGCCTACATGTATTCATCTGCACATGAATATACAAACAAAAGCAATTAAAGGAAAAAGTGTATTTTACTGGGTAATTTCTTCGCGACAAATTATTCCACTAGCTCCATGAAAAGTTATTAAAGTGATTCTAATTTATGTATTAATAAAATATGCAAAGAACACACATGCTCTGTGTTTACTCAGTACACAGGGATCCTGATAACAGATTTTACTTTTGTCATTTCTTTCCTTTGCTCTCTTCATAAGAATAGATTTAATTCCAAAAACCTTTGTGGAACTCTCTCTACACTATGAAAATGGCATTAAGAAGAATATTTCTACATAGGTATGAGGAATTTATTGGTATATTGTGTTTACAACAGTGTTTTCAAAAAAGGAACCAAACCTTTGTTCAGTGAAAATTCTGGGAATTATTCCAAGGTAAAAAAAAAATTAAAAATATGGAACTAAAAGTTATCCCTATCAACTTATAAAAACGTTTGGATCAGTAACACTGCTGTGCCTTTAAAAAATTGGGGAACTCTCGACTCTAAGTGTGGATTTCCAAGACCTGCAATCTTGGCCCCTCAGAGAGGCCTTTGCTAAACTGAAACCCCAGGTTCAGGAGCACAGGAATCTGGATGCCAAAGCTTCTCGTTAACACAAAATGTGAATCAAATTTCACGTGTCTTCAGGCAACGCAACCCCCCCAAAACTGTAGCTGACCCCAGGTCTGTATGGTCAAAATGTACACAGGACTTCAACTGGATTGATTGAGAAAGGCCCAAGGTTTATTTTCCCTGTATCATCCAAATAGAAGGTCATTTAAAAATCCTTTAGGCTGTGCATTTTAAATGATTTTGTCATGAGAAATTAATTTGCAGGCTTATGGACTCTGCAGAAATGATAGATTTCTAAAGACTTTTTCAGCAGTGAATAATGAACTTTGCCAGCCTCCTCAACACTGACTGATTCAGTTTCCTGAATAAGCGAGGCAAGTGGTGGTCTTGTCTCCGTGCTGAGGTCAAATGATATCTGATTGGAAGCGGCAAGAATAAAAGACAAAAATTTCCACCTTCTAACACCAGAACTCAGCACAAGACCAGATCACTCTCTCATACAGCAGCACAGTTCCATCTGAATGTCTTCAGCGGGAATTCTCAATAATTATAAACAACAGACCTTGGCTAAAATCTGTCGGTGCAAAGCAAGAATTTTATTTCCGTTTCACACTGAAAAAAAAATGATGTTTGAGAACTAAAGATGCTAATTTTCTTCATGCTTTGAAGGAATCCTGAGGTCAAGTTTTCCATTTTTGAAATAAAATCTCCTCTTTAACACTGAAGACTTTGCACCTAAATGCTATGAAGACTATCATTTGGGAATAATTTTTTCTTTCTAATATTTCCTTCATTAAGTCCTCTGCCTCAATGCAAAGCAAATAAAAGGTAATTTATATTTCTGACATTGAAAGTTGCTTTAGAGAATTTGACAGTCATGAGAAGAATTAAATCTGTGGCATCAGCTTGAGCTTGGTAATGGGCCAGAATCCGGACAGCTTTGATTGTTTGGAGGCATTATCCTAAATCCAAATCAGCAGCCAGCACAGCCAAGGCTAACAACTGCCTATATATATATATGTATTTATATATTTCTAAAAATTTTGTTCAATTCCCACTTTACAGCTCCAAATGTCACCTGTTCCTGGCAGTCACACCCCAGCCGTGTTGCCCCCTACCATTATGCATTATAAATTCCATGATTCTTTAGAATACAGGAATTTATAGCCCCACTTTTGTCCCCGACCCAGCTACATGTTGATGAATGAGATCTCAGACTAGATAGGTAAATAGAAAGAGGGTGAAGGATGGGAGCTTGCAATGTATAATTTATTATAAGCACCACAAAATACTAGTGCTGAGAGAAAACAAATTATTGGCTTCTCATGCAGTGACCATGAGAAGGTGATAAATATTTCATTATATAGTACTCATCAGACATTTGAATAGCTCATCTGTCCCATTTATGCCAGCTAAAATGAATTCAACCTATCAGAGGCAAATGTATTTTTAATGTTTCTCTACCTTCTGTGGAAGGGGCAGCTGAAAAGTCCCTCTTCCCCAAGAATCACGTTATTCATTTGATTACACACCGTAAACTGTTTATTCTTGAAGAGGCTTTTCTTGTTCAAAGCAGCCCTTTGCATCTCACAGAAATTTCATGCCCAATGTTCATTCCACTTTCTAGGAAGCAGAAGTTACCAAAGCTGTTTTCCAAGCTGTGACAACGTGGTCTTTTGATAGGAAAACACTTACCTCAAATTAAAATTAAAAACATTTGGAAACATCTACAGGCTCTCTTTCCTTCAGAAAAGAGAAGTCCAGCCAAATAACTCCAAGTGGCCTTTTGTAAGAAATAAAACCTTGAAATACCAGCAATTAGCTGAATTAAAAACGCTCGTTTCACCTGAACTGGTACCTGTTACCTCTCAAGACTGGGCACATTTGCTTTCCAACTGAGAACAGAACTTTCAGAGAGACTGAGGAGCGTCAGTAGGGACATGAAGTTATAAGAACCTGCTACAAGTCACTCATGAGTCATTGGAAGCCCTTATCACCAAGGCTCAGTCATCCTCCTTGGAACAGAGCAAACACTATCAAAGTTCTCTTTATATTGTCTTGCTGTTCTCAACTCCAGTAATATCAACTATTAGGAGCAAAAAAATAAAACCAAGAAATTTGAAATGCCTGGTTGTAGGTCTCGATTTACTTCCCAAAATGTACCTCTTGTAGTCCCTCAGGCTGGGAGCCACACTGCTCCTAATCCTAAATAAAACCTTGGATTTAACATGGGCTCCTCTAAATCAGAAATCAAGACTAAAGGATTCAAAAGACTTTTATGTCAATTCTCTGCTTACCCTTCTGGAACTTCCTATATCAGGAATCATTCAGGATCAGGAGCTATTAACTGTAGCTAGTTAGCATTGACTTCTAACCCTAAACTTTTCAGAAATACAAGAACCAACCAGAAATAAAGAATGATAAATTCAACTCTACTTATGCCAAACCTATGCTTACATAACTGGATCTTGTTGAATACCTCACTTATTTGGACATGCAGCTTCTGCTTTTACTAACCCTGTCTTTATTCTGGCCTTTCAACGTCACTTCTCTCCCTAAAACTTTGCTAACACTGCCTGCATTGAGCTTGCACAGGCAGTTCTTTTCCTGGCTTTATCCCTAGAGATGGAATGGGCAGGAAAGAACAAAGAATTGAGAGTCCTGAAAATACAACTACCAACAGCTATTTAAGGGTTGGCTTTTGGGTTCAGAAACAGGGAATTCCTTTCATTTCTATACATCTCTGATATCCTTTGACTTGCATCACTTATAATCATCCCTCTGTTGCCATGGTGCATATGAAGCTCTCAATAGTGAGCGGGCTCACTGTCTCTACACTGACAATAACAAAGAACACAGATGGCCACCGCTATTATTCCCACTCCCTCTGTGTCCTTGTGCACTTGATGGAGTCTGGAAAATGTCTCTGTTACTCCACCCATATAATACTGACCACCACAAAAGCTGCTGGTGTAGCAATAACAAGATGGAGCACAAAGAGTTTCAAGAATTTCTGCCTCCCAGTAACAAAAATATACGAGCTCGTACATCAGAGACAGAGGGTCCTATAAAGGGGATTGAAATGAAAAAAAAAAATAGGAAAAATATGCTTTGATAACACCTGCTTAGATGAAGCAAGGTCAGAGAATCAACAGTAACCTGGGGCTGTTGACAGAGCTCAGTTGTCTGGTCCTTCTTTGATGAAATCACCATTGACACAATGAGTAGCAGAAAAAAGGCAAAAAACAGCATAGTGCCAAAAATCATCAGCTGCTAAATGAGCTGATTCACCAGCATATAGCAGAGAATACTTCATCCCTTCGTGCTCCCCATATCCCAGTGAAGTAACCCATCTTCCTGAGACTTTTCAGAGGCATTCTTGTCTTAGCTATCTCTGGAGAAAAGGCTCCTCTGGTGAAAGCTGAGTATTTTGGACACCAATAAGCGAAGTACATCTATCAAATCTGAAGGATAAGGTTAGGAAATAATTCTTGTTAACCAAACAACTTCAAAGTGCCAAAATATTCTTGTGGGTGGCCAAATACTTAAATCTCAGAACAACTTAATTTCAAAAAACTAGTTTTAATCTGAAAGTCAATTTCATGAAAAGAAAAAAAGCATCAAACAGATTTTTTGCCTTACTATTTTGTGTTTGAACACTTTGGCTCTACTCCTGTGCATGTTCCAAAGGATCCCAACATTAGCACTGTTTCCTCTTTTTCCGTGCTACATTTTGAGGATGAAATCACAGCATTCTAATGCAGCATTTATTATTATGTTAAACTACATCAAGATTAGACCAACACTTCACCTTCAATCTACTGAAATTTTTGATTTCTGTTTCTGATTGGCAAGAGTGAGAGGAAAAGTCTGAGGTGTTCTTTAATATGCAAACCAGAAACCTTATTTACACTATTTGTAGTGGAATTTATGATAGAGACAACTGTTTTTGAAAGTTATTTTCCTTAAAGAAATTATTTTGCTTCTGATACCCCACTGTTTTGCATTTAGCAGCAAGTGATTTATGAAGGAAATCAGTTAAATATTAGAAGTTCTGTATTTTTAGAGTCCATTTTTTCTCAACAATTCCATATATGCTTTTGCTCTCTTATGAATTCTGAGCTCTGTATTCAGTAATCATTCTTTCTAACAACCTAAATATGTAGTGCATTATTTGTGAATTAGAGAGCAATTTATTTCAGAATTTCAGAAAATTACTTTTCTTCTGGGTGCTGTTTTGCAATCTATCCATTTTGGTTTTTATCTACAATTGATTCTATGTCCCATGAGCCTTAAGAGATATTTAATACAGATGCGAATTGTAGGATTTAAAAAAAAAACATTTCAAAGGAAAGATCCATCTTTGATTGTGGCCAGAAGGGAAAAATAAGCTCGATGAATACAAGGCAAAACTAAGGAACAAAACTTTGTACAGGGCTGCTGTTATATAAATACATCTCTATAATGAGATGCCAACAGCCACACAAGCCTGGATCTGACAATCAGTTCCAAGTTCCTACACCAGTGTGAAGCAGGATTGCCCCAGCATCCTCTTCACATTTCTTTCAGAAATCTCCACATTGATATATTTTTCCTATGAATTAGAAGATCCCACCTGACCCTAAAACATTCATCCAGTTGGGTATTGTGAAATGTGTTCTTCACATATTGGAGTTAAATAAGCATTAAGAGTTTCATTCAAGACTCACATACCCACTGGAGGCACCTGGTGCATAATTTTAAATAAAATATGGCCGCAAAAAGAAAATTTACATTACACAACAAGAAACACTTGGCAAACTACTCACCCACAGCAGCTAAAGAGAAACATATTTGTGTTACACATTTAAAGTGCTAATGTGCAACAAAGTCAGTAATTAACACCGAGATGTGAGATATGATTTAGCACTTCTTTTTCATGTGCAACCCAGGTGCCAAAAAGGCCACTTGAGTTTCCATTACTTTCTCCTACCTCACCCTACTGAATGCTGCATGCAGTGGGAACGAAAACAAAGGCTTTTGTACCTCCTCCCTAAAAAATTTAGCAAATTTAACAAAATGAATTTTAGCATTTCAAAGGTCTGGACCATAAACCTAAGAAGGCTTCCTTAACCTGGAAGTAAGGTTAACTTCATCCTTTGCTTCTGTGCCAAATCTGCAAATTTTATAAAACAGTTTATATCAAAATTACAGCCATGCAGCATATGTAGAAGCCAACCCACTGGAAGGAGGAAAGACTTCTATCCAGCTGGTCTGGTGCTAAAAACAAACCCCTCCGACAGTCGGGAGCACTATTTTCATCCTGGCTGCCAGCCACACCAATACCCTTCCCCAGGCTCTGCTCCGCTCCCTCATCACATCCCATCCACTGAAAGCTGGTTTTGCACAGCTCCTCAGCCCTGTCCTTCCATAGGGACACTTCCCAGTTTGCCTCTCACACCAGCTCCCAGCCTCTCCTGAGCTCCTCTAGGAGCCCACAGAGACAGGACAAAGTCTTGTGTCTCTAATTTGACTCAAGTTTCAGTACGTGCCAGGCCAGAGATTAATAACTTTGAATTTTTTTGACATAAAACTTCCTCTGACCACACACTGGCAAATGGCTGTGGATCTAATTTACTGATAGGAACCTATTGATAATTTGACTATGAGAAAATGTTGATGGTGGACCTGGAGTAACAACTTCGGCTTTACTCAGCAGTAACATAAATATCAGGCCCAACTAAAGGATGGTCCAAAGCAGGAAAACAGGTGCATCAAATTCACATCCAGCAGGAAAACAGGGTGAAGGCACATTTCCGCTGAGTGGGGCTGCAGACAAACAAACCACCAGAAAAGTGCAAAAACCAAGATGCGCTGAATTAGATTCCCTCTGGACCATGGGAATCTAGGACATCAAACCCACATCACGAATATTGTCCTCACTCAAGAAACTCAGTGAGTGAAGTTTTCTTACCTAGAAGCACCCATTTAATAGGGAGAGTTTCTTTGCTGCCCTAAACTACAAAGCCTGTACACATCCTTAAAGACTCGTGTGCATAAACTGTTTTGGAGCCTGGTTTGGGACATTTGTAAACAAGCTACAACCACATTTACCAAAAAATCTGGCCTGTAACTTCTATGTGTGTTTTTGGAGTCAAAACATTTTACAGGCTCCTCAGTGACATTTAATTAGAAGTCTGGGTGGCACATTCAGCCTCATGTCAGCAAAATACCTTGGGTAAACAGCAGCAAGCAAACTTCAATGGGTTTATTTACCACACAGTTAATAACCTGGGTGAACTATTTGTCTTGGGTCTAATATTTATTTTGGAGGAAAACTTGGTACACATCCTTTATTCTTTTTGCCTCTCATATGTACGGAAATTTTAGAACTATCCATTGACAAATAGCAAAGTTCAGAACCTTTTCCTGAAAATAAACACTGCTCTATTGCTTTTGTATCAAAATGTTACTAAGCACTGAATTCACTCAACAAAAACCAGAAGGTTCTCTTACTGTCTCATACTCACATCCTTCACTTCTTTTAAACACACAGAAACTCTCTCAAGAGAACATGTACCACACTGAATTACTTTATTTTCAATAAAATCCAGCAGTGGTACTATAGTAACCATCTTCACCGTGATTAACGTAGGAAACATTTGGAAAACATGTTATTATTATTCTAAATTACATTGCTTGAGTTAATTTTTATGCGCGGTTACTAAAATATAAAGAGTTCTGAACTGTTAATTGCAACATTCATCCTTCTGAGATGAGATCTGAAGAACAAGTACACATTGCTGAAAGGCTTTTAGTTTGAGAATCCGCAAACTAAAGAAAAGGTGCCAATATATTGTAGAAGTCAGTCTCCAGGCTATCAAACCCAAAGATTACGGTGCCAATGACGTCCTTAATTAAAGATTTCTGTTAAACTTCAAGAACCAGAATGTACTTCCAGCTTAATGCTGTGACAGAAAACTGTTTTATTCTGCACTTATATGCTGTTTTTTCCTCTTATCACTATTGCTGAGTGTTGAAGTCTCTCTTGTCCTACAACAGCATTATCTGTTTCCCAGGCAAGGTAACGCACTCTCTCATAAAGCTGGGATGGATTAAGATGCACTGGGATTATTAATCACAGCACAGAGGCATTGGGCAGTGCTTCTCCCTGTAGATTTTGCAGGTTGTTCTAATGACACTGTTGGAAACCCTTATCCACAGCCCACACAGTCCCCAGTAAATGTACAGTTTATATAAAAAGAGAAGGACACAGATGTGACTGAAATATGGAATTGGAAAAGAATATGGATAAAACATTAGACCCTCTCTCCTGTAACTTCCCCAGCTGCAAGTGATTGATCCTACAGAAAACAGTTTCAGGGACCAGATTCCTTTTCTCTGGTGACAGAAGAAGCATCCGAGCAGGTACTGAGCATTTCATAGACAGAAAAGCACATTTGCTCCAGTCTTTCCTAGTAATAGCCAGACTAAGTAGCTAGAAGAAATAACTTTCCTGTTTGTACTCAGCTGCAGCACAATTACACTTTCAGTGCAATGATTAAAGTTCAAGAGAATTGAGAGATGCTCAATTCCAATCAAACAATAGATGTCGCATCTGAATTTAGCATTGCTGCACAAATTTTCCTTTCAATAGCAGTCAATTCATTTTCTATTTGGCCCATAATAGTCCTAAAATGCTAAATATCAGCACCACAAACCCCAAGTGCAGAGTCAATCACCACTGATTTTTGATAATTAGCACTAGCACAGTTTTGAAATGTATCTACTGAAATATTTGATAATTCGCTTTATATTCTGAAATCCTTAAGTGGGATATTTATCAGTAAATCAGGAAAAAAATATATATTTAACCCTACAAGTGAATCAGTTGCTGCAGATAGCCCCTGTCTGTAGCTACAACTCTGCTTTTGCAAATTTGCAGTTTAATTATTCCATGCTTCAATATCCCAAAGGCAACTATGCATTTTTCAAAAGCTATTGGATCATAATCAGTGCTTTCAACCAGACTTCCAGACAAAGCCTACCCAATGCCTTATTTATTAATAATGGCACATACTTTGATTTATATTGTATGCATTCAGCAAAGACACAGCCTGTCTCTGGTGGAAAGCAACCTCCCTCACTCGGCGGATAAAGATGTTTCACCTTCAGCCCAGACAGAGCTGCTGAGGAGTGAAAGCGAAGCTGTGGGTTTGGCTCTGTAGAGAAAGGACAGGCGGATCATGGAAAAGGTAAGTTGGGAATAGGGAGACTGCAGGGGTTGCACAGAAATTTGCAAAGTTGCCAATACCAGGGCACAGTTGCCACGTGCGCTGTGGCAGCAGCACTGGCACCCGGGCAATGCTCATTCCCCCACTTCAGGGAGCACCTACTCAAACTGGCATTTGCTGCTCTCTCCACAAAACTGTCCCTCTTCCTGCTTCTGGTTTCCCTGTGTGGTTGGAGAAACAAGGAGATCCATGATCACCTCCTCAATCTGCTCTAATTTCACCAGCCAAGATCTTCCTGGACTTTGCTTTCCATAGCCAAGGGTTTATTTTCCTTTCTGCCACTTCAGGCTTTCATCTACGCTCAGAGCATTCCTCCATAAACTGCAATGAGACTTCAGCCGGGGAAAAAGGATTTACAGGACACAAGGAAATTGAAAGTCCTGTTTTTCTTTAGGAAAAATGGATTGGTCATTTTGCCTGCTTTAAAAACCACTCAAATATAATGAATCAATTTGTGCAGTTTTAGGAGAAACCATAAAATTATTTCAAAATAAAGTAAGAGTGTTATAAGGGGACAAAAAGAAGGAAAAGAAAGCCCAGACAATTTAAAAATACATAAATGGCATCCACTTTATGGCACCCAACTCTTTGGAAACTGTTTTATACCTAATACATACCACTGACTTCTTTTTCGGCTGAAACACACTGTACTCTTGAAAAATTTTTCTTCAAATCTCAATTTATAGACTATGGCAGCACAAAAACATTTGAGAAAAGCTGGAAGGTATCTTACCTTGCCAGTCCACTAAAAATCTTTGTTACAGAAAAAAACCAAAGCAAACACAAAAACTCCAAAGAAACAAACAAACAAAAAAGAAGGAAATAAACAAAGTTCGATGTTTATTGTAGACTTAGCCCTTCTGCTCCTGGGCTGAAGTCACGCATCCCCATGAAGTGTGAGGAGTTACCATGAGATCAGGGACGTGACCCAAGCATACAGTACACAGAACTGCCACACTGACATGCTGAGATTTCAACTGAAAGAATATTAATCCCAGCAGACATTCAAAACTCAGTGGTCAAGGCCCTGAGTACCCTGGTCTAGGCTATTGATGCTCCAAGTGGGGTCTCAACCAGGTGACCTCCAGAGGTTCATTCCAGTCAACTATTCCAGGATTTTATTGTAAGGTTTACAAGTATTAAAGGCAATGTTTTTTTTAATAGCTCTGTAATGAGGATAAAAACCTCCCTGCATCAAGAAGGTGCAGAAAATATAGGAAAGAGACTTTAGAGGACAATGCCACCAACACCAAAAGAGCCTGACTCAATGCCCAAATTCTCTTCCTTTCTCGTAGTCCTGAAAAAAGATGTTTAAAAACCAATTCCAGAACAGCAGACATTAATATCCAATAGACATTCCCTGCCCTGCCATCTGGATTAAATTTCTTTCCATTCCATTGAATTTCGTGCATTAGTAGCCGGCATTTCAAAGGCAGACATTCCCCACAAATGCTCTGTTGCCACTACGATCAGTTCAGATTTTCCATTTTAAAGTCTGGGTTTTGTCTGGGAAAACGTGAATGCTTCCTTAACAGCTGATACCTGTAAGGTGAGGAAAAATAGTACACGGTAGGATATTAGTGTCTGGACAGATGCTATTGAGGAGTTCATCTTAAATCACTGCAAGGCCAATGTATTTTATGCCTGTAATTGCTGCTCAAAGTTCACGGTGGCATTTTGCTGATGTGCCTAAAATAGTCTTTGTGGGCGCTGTTAGAGCTGATTTGACAGCAGGTAAGGCAAAAGGGGCAATGATCCAGCTGAATGCCTGTCTGAGTCATTTTGATAAGTGTACAGCCTGTGCAGAAACTTCTTAATTGCTCCAATATTCTTCAGTTGTTCCTGTTCACGGACTCCGTGAGAAAGGTCATCAATCATGGAGTATGGGAAGTTTTTATGTTTTGCTTGCTTAAGAAAATACATTTTAAAGAAAGTAAAATCAGTTAATAAGAACTTAAGGAGGTTATGATGTTCCCTCTCCTAATAGCAAATCGGGAACATGAATCATTTAGTATCTGTATTAGAGGGAGGCATGAGCTTAGTGCTAAACCTTGCTCTTATTCATGCTCTGCAAGAGAAAACATTGCCTCTGGTATTTAGATGTGATAATGGTAGCAATCGATCCACTAATTAAAAACTCGTGACGTACGGGAAGGGGTAGAGTAGGCAACCCCATAATCTAGTCTGCCCCTGAGTTCAAGACAAGCCACTCAGTAGTTTTACATTTTTGATGAGCCATGAAAGAACACAGCCCACGTGCAGTGATGTGCAACGGGTCTTGAGAGATCTGAGACCACAGAGCCACTTCCCAGATTTCAGGACGCTCTCATCTGTTCTACGTGATCAGGACAATACTGGCTCTTCATCTGAGGGACAAAGAGAGGTCAGCCTTGGTGCACGGCCCTTCTTTCCTGCTCCAATCCAAGTGTTGCTGTGAAAAAATGTGCTAAAAATTGAGTGGGTTGGCTTTATTTCACTGGTTGGTCCTTTTGCTTTGGAATAACCTCATTGCTTAAGGAGGAGTTTTCATTCCAGGAGAGAAACCAGGCCTGAATTCAACCCTTTGTGTCTAATACTGAGTACATTTCAGATCGCATCAAGGTTGCCATAGGAACAAAAAGACTTGTATTGAATGGCAGAAAATTCAAAAAATATGATATATGAATCCTGTATAATTTGTTGACAGTAAATATTCATTGCCTGAGGCCTACATCACTTTAAAATTACACATTTTTGCTAAGAAAGAAATGGAAAACTTGATAAAACAATTAAATTTTACAGAATATTCACATTTTTTCCACTTGCTGCTTTTGGAAATACTTGTTTTTTAGATATGTATAAATAGATAGATAGATAGATAGATAGATAGATAGATAGATAGATATACACACACACCATCTCCAGTTAGGGAATTCTCTCTGGTTCTTCCAGTGGGGATTTTAAAGAGAGAGAAACCTGTCAATAATGCAAAATAAAAACCAATCCAAAAAACCAAACCCCCAAAACTCTACCTTCTACATTCCCACTGTCCCTTTATATTTGCCCTCCCAGTCCAGTGTCTCATTTTAAGAACATCTGCAATATTATGTCCAAATACTTTTGAGCATTTTTCTACTCTCCAACATTAAGTAACCCAAAAGCTGAACTTCCATTATATTTCCTTTTGTTGCAGATATTTTCATCTCTGCAGCTCCGATGTTCCAACCTCAAAGCCTTTCCTGGCAAACCAAACCCATACCAATAAGTTCTCTCCCCCAGACTTTATTTGATATAGTAACAGATGGATCCCAAACTGTAGAAAGACACCCACTGACTTCAAACCTGGAAAGATTTAAAGTGCATCTGTAATGTGCCAGTTCCCACTGATTCCCACATTCCTATGGAAAACTGTAAAGTAGAGGATTTTAGGCTGCTGGTAAAAGCATCCTGAGAAAACCCACAGCTCCACACATGGAAATCCCTGTGATTGCACCTGCCTGGTTTTGGGGAAAGAAACCCTTCTGTGGTGTTTCTCTGCTATCTGACAAATCCCAAACCATGGCTTTCACTGGGAGGAGGCAGCTGATTTTCTTTCCCTCTTAACTCTGAAGGTCACAGGAAATTGCAGAGATTCACAAGCAACACCATAAAGAGATTTTGGACACTGAACTCCCGTTGTTCTGGCTACAAAGGAGAAAAGGAATTCCCCCTTAAAAAGTTATTATCGGATGCCTCACTGAGGACTGCATCACGTGATAAAATCATTCCTCTTATCCTTGCACTGGATAATTAAATGGAGAAAAAAAAACAGTATTACAAAATCAGTCCTTACCAAGCAGCATCTACAGCCTTGGCTTTACAGCAAACCTTTTCCACAACCCACAGAATTAGAGGAAAATAAACTGCAGAGTTTGTTGAGTAAATTATAATACCAAATGAAATAATTTTGATCTTTTTGTGGACATTCTAGAAATGGAAAATAATTTATTCCCTAATGTCCTTGAATGATGAATATTTGGATTTATTTCAAAAGGAATCAAAAGAGTCAGAGTGTGTGAATGTAATGAATTTTGCTGCTGATACTGGGTAGAAGTGCAAATGGATCTATCATCTTCTTCTTGCCCATTAATGCTAATGCATGTGCATTGAAAAGAGAATATAATCCATAATATATGCAAAAAATCTGCATTATTGTTGGTAGAAGAGTTACACTTGTCCTTGGGCTTCAGTAATATTCTCTGCTGGTGCTCTTTTGTTTAATAAAAGCATCATTATTTTTCCTTTTAATTGAATAGTTACACTTCAGAGCAGCATTAGTAAGAGCATTTTCAAGTGAATTTTTGCTATAACTCCACCATCCTCCTCTTTATATCTCTTTAGGGATGAGTGAATCTGCCTCCAAAACTTGATAGGAGCCAAATATGACTGCCTTTGAAGGTACAAAAACTGTTTGAAAACATCCCTTATGAAATAATTTTCTAATTTCTTCCCTTCATAACCCTTGCATAAAAGAAACAAATCTGGCTTAAAAAACCCAAAACCAAACCAAACCAACCAACCAACCAAGCCATCATCACAACAGCAAACCAACCAAACAAAACCGCCATGTAGAATTAAAACTTAAAAGCCTGAGAATAACAGGTCAGATAAAAAGGGAGAGAGCTGGGAATAAAGGAAATCGGAAGTGTTACTACAAACTTTAAGCTTCCCTCTGTCACCAATATAATATTATTTATTAATCAGAGTTTAATTTCTTATGCGATTCCATGACTCCATGAACAGGAGCATTAAAAACTGCTGGTCCTGTGGGCACCATGTGCCTTTTCCCCGCTGTGAGCTCCCATCTCTGGCACATAAAACCTCATTTCCAGGGTGTCCAGCCCTGCCCTGCCTTGCTCAGAGCCAGCCCAGTTCCGTGAATGCAGCGTTGGCCTTGGCTGCTCTTATTCTGCAGAGGGAAAGCAAGCAGCTGTTTCTAGGACCTAAATGCAGGATGTACACTGAATCACAAGTGCCACAAAAATGAGGATTTAGTCTCAATAAATAAAAAATTTAAACAAAAACAAAACAAACAAAAACCAAAAAACACCAAACACCAAAACTATTGGCAACATACAGAAAGGAAGAGTCTGCCCATGCTTCCTCTTCCACAGCAAAATTTTCATTCCATCGCCCTCCAAGCTGAGGTGGGAATGCACCTTGGCTTGTTCTGGTCTCATTTTCCATTTCTTGTTCGTTTGTGAGACAAAAGTATTGTTTTGTGCAACAACAAAAATAATTAAAATGTTCCCAATTGTACAGAGGAGAAAAGAAATCTGTGATAGCACTGAACAATCCATGGCAGACTCTGTCGTCTGGAAAAAGCGTTTTTGAAAGCAACAGTGGTTTATGTGTTCAGGTAAATTACTGTGTGACTTCCCCTAGCAATTTTCCATGTTTTCTTTCCTCCTGCTGAGTAACAAGTATAGCAAGTATTGTTTTCACCGGTTTCTCTGTGCAGATTTCTATTACAAATATTCTCTAGCAGCCATTATTTAACAATTCAGTTGATGACAGGTGATCATCTGAGCCAGATACCTCCCATCTGCTCACCTCCTCCAACTTCCAGCCTGTAAGTCTGAGATGGAAGCACTTCATTTGAATGCTTCTCTAACACACCTGCAAAATTTAATTCCCTTTGTTCCTTCTCTTGGATAGATTTGGAAACAAATCTCCCCTCTGCACACCCCAGACTTCCAAGTGTAGAGGAAGGTTAAGACTGAAGTTGCAACTGATGGGAAGGCAAACCAAAAAACACACCTCCAGAAAAAAAACCTCTTAAAAATTAGATTATTTTCAAGCCACTTAAATATTTTTTCCCACTCAATCACAGTGCTGAGTCCAGAGAGGAATCTGAACATGATTGTGTCTCGTGGTATGAATTAAATTTTCATTTCAGGTCCCATAATGGAAATGACCCTAATTCAAATTCTTTAGAGAAGTTGTTTGCCCCTTGTCATCTGCTTAGATTTAATTTAAGAGAACATGAAAAAAAATTTAAAAATTAAAAGGTATAAATCACATCCCTGTGTTTGTTGCACTCAGAGGATTTTTGTGAGGGAATGCTGGAGAAATA
Source organism: Oriolus oriolus (assembly GCA_013400235.1). Taxonomy (NCBI): domain Eukaryota; kingdom Metazoa; phylum Chordata; class Aves; order Passeriformes; family Corvidae; genus Oriolus; species Oriolus oriolus. The sequence goes on from VXBT01006018.1 coordinate 81,625, forward strand.
GAGAGCAAAGAGAGCACTTGAAATGTTTTGACTGCAAATGCTTGCAAAAATGTTTTCTTCCTGTCAAAATAATATATCAGCAATAGACAACTTCCCTAAAAATGAGACTTAAGGCCATAATGGCCAGTGTAGAAGTGAATGGGGAAGTTGGACCCTTGAAGTTTAATAGGGAAAGACTCTCAAGGTTTGATTGTAGAAAAACAGTGCATAAAAACAAACAATATTAATGGGGGTTTTCCTTAATGCAAAAAAAAAAAAAAACCTTAATAAACCTTAATAAAATTAATTTAAAAATCCCAAGCAAATACAAGCAAAAGCCAGATGACTTATATCAGTAGAAAAGCCATGTGTAGCAGTTCTGTGCTGCATCATAAACATCCTACTCCCTCATGGTTCTCCTTCCTTTAGGCCAGGCCACAGCTCAGGAGGGGCTGCAAAAAGTTTCCATGAGCAGAAATTTTACAAGCAGAGAGTGGTGACACTTTGCACCAGGCTGGTGCCACAACAAGCAGCTCAGGAGCACCAGTAAATTGGTCCCCAGGCTTGAAGTGTCTCAGCATATGAAAATGAGGCACATGTTTGCACAGTTATGAATTGCAAAGCTGTAGGAAAGCCTGTGACATTCTCCTGGTGCTCCATATGCATGCGGTCAAGGGGCCACTAAAATGTAGAAGTGCGCAGCCAAATACGCTCTTATCCATCAGGTTTGATCATTCAGATGTTCAGGGTCTACTCCCTCCTTGAAAATATTTTTCAGCAACTAAAACGACTTCGGTCACCTACAGACCTGCTGGTCGCTTGGGAGGCAAAATAAACCCGGTTTGTTTCCATCTCTCCACTTTAGCGCTCGTGTGCTCAGGAGTGAGCAGTTGGGTTGGTGAGTGAAAACAATGAAATCTACGTGAGCACAAACACCACAAGGGCACCGCAATGTTTCAGTAGGAATTAATCCCACAAACGGCAGAACCACAGCAGAGGTTGTGTTTTCACAGACCTCCTAGAACCTGATTGTCAACAGATCCTGCATTGTGTCGGAAATTGCGACATTATTAAAAACAGGATGACATCCTTAAAATCTGCATTTAGATGAATAAATACAGGTTGAGTGGTTGCACTTGAGGCAATCATTTAGGGAGAACTCTGGCATGGCTTTTTTTCACTAGCAAGTTCCAGTTCTTACTCTCAAGTTTAGCAAAAGTGCATTGAAAGGATGCCAACAAACACAATTAGAAATGCTTGGAGTAATCAAGTAAGAAAAATTTTGATTCCTTATTGTGTTGCCTTAAATAAATACAAATGAAAAATCATTCCGATATCCTACTTCCAAGATACATTAAAAAGCTCCTTCCACAAGCTTCCTGTTGGTAATAAGCATTCTGTGCCCAGATATACAGCACAGTAACACAATTTGCTCTATTTAAATGTAAAAGAAAAAATAGGTACAAAGTGCAGCTATTACCCAGTTGCTGAAAGGTATTTTCTCCCAATTCAAAAACCCTTAAAGACATTTTAGGGCACTTAGTTAACAAGCAAGTTCTGATTTTTAGATTTCAATGGATGCAGGAAGCATTTTCAACACAAAGTAGGAGCATTAAGCCCCCCAGAAGTGGTGTGATGTCAGGGAAGGTGCGTGGCTTTTCTCCATGTTCCCGCTGGAGTCTCTCCAGAAGGGGAGGAATAGAAGCCTCAGGATAAAGCAGGTTTTTTCCCCAGCAGCACGGGGTCTGCCCATACTGTTTAAACCTCCTCTTGCTGCTGAATTTACCCTGGGAGGTCTCCTGCCAGTCAGCTGCATTCTCATTGTGTCAGGCAGCAGCCAAATCTCCAGGGTGGCTTCGCAGTGGCTCTACAAGCTGCACCTAAACTACTTCTGAAAGGTGGCCCCCCAGGGAACGCAGCCCCTGCAGGTGGGAAAAGGCACTGACTGGTCAGTACTGAAGTGTCTGCTTGTGCTCAACATCCAGAGCACAGGATATTGCATAGTCTCGTATCCTGCAAAATGACAATATTATAGTTTGCTCTAGTCAGATAGGGGTGACAGGGTGTTCACATGCGTTTTTAGTGAATACATCCTTTTAGAGCTCCAAAGGTTATTTTAACCTCTCTTCCCACTCCTCTTGGCTTGAGTCAGCCCTTTGCCTTTTTGGTGGTGGCAGAAGCACAGACAGTGTCTGCTCTGAAAACAAGGAACAGCAGTTCTGCTCAGCACAGATCTGTGCAGACATCATTTACTGGGAGAATTGATAAAACACTTCAGAATTTGTCTCTAAAGTACAAATTGACATCAAGTCTTTCAACACATGCTTTGCTATTGATACTTGCCATAAAAAAAAAAAAAAAGAGGATTCAAAGATGCCACTCAGCTGTCAGTGCTGCTTCACTGCACAAGGAAAACAAAACACAAATGAGAAACCATATTTGTATCTGAATAGTGCAGAATAAAATCATAAATTGCATCAGACAGTGTACAAGTCACTGTCCCTTTCTATTAGCAGTGGTTGTAGGCAGACCCAGCGTTACAGAATGTTTCATTCTGCATTTTTCCTTTAGGTGTCACATAAATTAGCCAGAAAAAATATTTAACTTTCCTCAGGAACAAGCTGTCTTTGTCACTTTGTCTTGACTTCATCTGTGTGTATTAGACTCTGCCTGAAGAGTTCTGGAAGGCTCCTCTACATCAGAAACAGAAACTTCTCCTTTTTAAATTGTAGTAACAGCAGTGCCCAACTTAGCTGGCAAAACAGAGGGAAAACTCTCAACTGCAACATTCCTGAAGACGACACAATGAAATCTTGGATGCACAAAAAATAGGAACATTTTTCCACTCACCCATTCCAGCTAGAGGCCAGAGAGAAGCGACTAAAGAGCAGAAATTTTTCAGTGACTGTTTTTTTTATGTTTTAAATAATTTGTCAAGACTAAAAATATTTACAGAAACACAATGATGGCTGTGAAATGTTTTTCAGAACATAATTGGTAACAACTCCAGAAGTTTTTCTTGTATGCCAAGTCTTTGTAACATTGTGAATATGAAAACAATATTGAGCCAGACCTTTATATAGTCCATTGAACATAAAAAGCACTGATTTAATGCTATCTTATTGTGATTCAGATCAATTCAAGTAATGGAAAATTTCATCACAGAAATGCATGATAAAAGGGATCTAGATCTAGCTGATGAAAGGCATTTCCCATTGAATTGTTTCAAGCACCCTTTATAAAGTACTTGGTTTAAAAAAATAAAATTCACACACGCAAAAGATAATAAAAACAGATAATTCTGATTTATCAAGACATCTTTGAGTACATTGGCTTTCCAAGACTCACCATCCATCTAAAGAGGAGAGCTTCTGCGACTGGCCTTGCAGAGCAGGGTGTGTGGGTGAGGGGGGAACGCTCGTGTTGATGTTACACCACCACAATGTGTTATTTATTGTGCAATGTGTTATCATCACAATGTCTTCTTTTAGTTCTAGCATAATGCTTCCTCTTAAAAAAAAAGTCAAATACAAGCACTTTCTTGCAATTACAGACTGTTTTAATAGATAAAAGGAGTTTGTTTTAACAAGAGAGGAATTTGTCTCAAGTTTAAAATGTATATTTGCATACATCTGTAGAGAAATACAAGGGGAAAAAATCCATCTGAACACTGTCTCCTTAAAATAACACTGGATCAACTCAAGATATTTCAAATTTTATGTACCTCTACAAACCCAGAAATAAATGCAAAATGCCTTATTGAGCAGGAATACATTCCAAAAAGGATAGGTGACCACGCCCCGGAACAGACAGCCCAGAGGGGAGGTGGAGTCTCCCTCACTGGAGAAGTTCCTGAACTGTCTGGACACAATCCCGTGCCACGTGCTCTGGGATGGCCCTGCTCAAGCAGAGCAGTGGGACTAAATGACCCATTCTGTGATTCTATAAGTTTGAGGGAAAGACAAATGAAAACAAAAACTTGCAGCTTCTTCACTCTATTTACTCAAGCTCTCACTGAGTAGAGTCTGAAAGACTCTCCAGTGCTGACACACATCAGACATGGGAGACCTCAGTTAAAATCTCTGCTGTGTCTATGTCCAGGCTGGAATTAACCATCCCAGCAGCCACCCATGTCCCTGGTCAGTGCTCTGCCACTGGAGCTTTTCTTCTGCTCTCTCTCACTCTCATCTTCCCACCCCACAGCAGAACAGAGATCAGACCCAGCACAAAAGCTCTGGTTTCCCTGCACAAACCCTTCTGCCATTCCATCTGCTGTGACAGATGCACTGCCACCCTGGCACAAAATATGCAAGTCACAAGCAAGGCCAGAAAGGCTCCACCATGAACTCTGTGACCTTCCACTGGCCCCTGGGCCAGAACATTTTGTTGTGTCCTCCAAGACACAACAAACTGCACCACAAATTCAAACCTTGTAGCCTCCTCTCAGGCTACATATTTTAGGAGTTGAAACAAAATATATTTACAGAAGAACGTATGCTGATAACAGCTTGTCAGACCAACACGGGCATCATGTCTCACACTGGCCCACAGACTGGTTTAATGCCACCTGTTAACATGTCAACGTTTTACTGGGTGCAAGAAAAGGCAAGAAACAGTGACCAAAACCTAGTGTTGGGCATAAATGACTTCAGGAAAGTTCCATTTCATTGCTCTGCATTGCATTACACCTTGCAGGTGAGGGAGTTTAAAGTGAACTGAGCACACATGGGAGCAGTAGGGATGGGAAGAATTCCAGCTGCTCATCCCACACCCCCAGCACTGGGAGTAGTTTGCTCAATGCTATTGCTCTGGTCACACTCATTAGCAGCCAAAAAATTGCCCTCTCTCCTTAACTGCTCACATGAACCAGTGTTAGTCCCTGGAGTGGCTGGATTTTGGAGATACAGAATCCTGCCTTTAACTACAGAAGGATCTACTGCGTTTGATGGAGGACCTCTTGTGCACAACACTCCGAGTTCAATGCAACGTTCAAAAAATTGCCCATGATAATTGAGGCAGACAGGAGGCTTATTTCAGCCAAAGCTGTTTTACAAGAAATAGCTTTCTTCTGATTGTGCTCCACTTCAACAGTCCATACATAATTTAAAGCCAATATATTTTCAATTATTTTGAGCTCCCTAAACAAGAGAATTTTTATGGATGTTAAATATAACCAGGTAATCATTAAAATGTTGCTTGTGTTGCAAATTTTTTGCAGTTCAAAAGCAATGTTAAAATTTCTTAGTAGTAAATGAGACCTCTAGGGAGGAATGGTTAGAAAGAGTTTTAATCAGATTTTCCAGAAGAAAGCAGAGGAAAAAATCCAACAAAATCATCTTCAATTTTCCTGCTCTTTTGGAATCAAAGTCAAGCCCAATAACTCATCCATAGCAGTTACTCCAACAGAAATATGTTCCTAATTGCATGCAAAAGTACTGCCCAGGTGAATTTCACTGCATGGCCAGAAGTGTTTTGGCTGCATCATCCAGAATGTTCAGGACTGTAGACTGACATGACCTTATTTTTTACTAAATTAAAATCAAAGCCTTGTAGGATGTTTTGAAATGCCTGACAGCTACTAAATCCTATCGCAGTGACACCTTAGTAAGAAGCCGCAAGAAATCAGCTCCATCTTCCTTGAGTAACAGCTCAAACTACAAGTAGGCTACAAGTGTTGTGCATGCAAAAATATAAAAATAGTGAAGAGTTATAAATATATAAAATACATAAAAATAGAAAATCTAACAAAGATGGACAGAAGTGTTGAGTCTTACAGTTTTCTTCTGGGTATAACTGATTTTCTCATTAAAATCCTGTATTCACATTTAGCATTTCCTGGAAGTTGATTGTGTTTTACCTCAGGGGAAGAAGTTGCCTGTCATGCATCTATCACCTGCTGCTCTGCTTCTGAACCACCAAGTTCTCTCTTTGCAGTTTGCTTTCACATTTCTTGAGGTACTACTTTCAAAAGCACCCAAGTAGTGACGATTCCTTGGTTGTTTAAGTTCTTTTGTGAAGTGCTTCTCATTGCACTCCAATGGGATTGATGTGCTATGAAAGCTCTCGGTTCCCACTGCACACTTTGAGGCTCCAGCCTTACAAAAGAGCCTTATTCACTCCTCGCAGCCCCCGAGACCGCAGGACATTGTGGAAGTGGCTGTAACACATCCTATATTACTCCTAGTTTTGAAGCCAACGCAAGATTTTTTTATATCCGCTTTATGCATGGGTATATCAAAAGCCAGATGTGTTAAATGTCTTCAGAAGTCTGACTCAGAGAATCCCTTACCTCTGGCATTATTAGACACAGAGAAAATGTGCAGCTATTTTCTTATCCATAGGATAAGCGTTGAACTTCAGGCCTTTGTTGTCAAATGACTTCGTGTAGTTAACCAACACTTGAAAGCAAAATACACTTTTAAAGAAATAAGAGGTAAAATTATATGAATATGTGCTAAAACACCTCCTTGGTGTCTCAGCACATTTAAGGTGACAGCTTTTACCCAGTTCTTAAGAAATCCTTAGGGAGGAATTAGGAAAACCTCTCAAGGCACAGTTACATGGTGCATAAATTACATTTTATGCAGTCAGGGTTAAACTAAACACAGGGAGAACATGAAATGGCTCCACACTGCCAGAAGTGCTCCTAAAAATCCTACAGTTTTTATGCAAGAGCTGTGCTTCCACAGGGAAGGAGTTTTGTTTCATTTTCCTCCTCTGAACTTCGGAACAACCCAACAGCATCTTGACTTTGAAAAGTTATTCAAACTGCAATTGGATGGAGCCAACACTACTGGAAAAACAGGGGGCTTTGCCTAAATTCTGTGCTTTCTTGACATTTAAAAGCAAGTCTGCATAGGAGCATTTGGCCAAATTTTAAAGATTGTATTAAAATAAACCATTAAACACCAGACCAGCAATATTAAATGAATGCAGAGACCTCAGGAATGCTAGCACAGTTCATTTCTGTCACCAGGAAGAAGAGGAGGAAAACATAAGCTCCATGAGACAGCTGACAATCAGGTTACTCAGAAGATAGGAATGAATGTCAAAAGAAATCAAACTGTCTAGAGCTCCTATTAATTTGTTTCTTGTACATTGAAGGAATTACAACTGAGAGGCATTCAAAAGAAGAAACTTGATGAACAATATTAATTTTGGTGTATAAGTAGCTTGAGGATAAATAGTGATAATCTCCAGAGTCAGCAGAATGCTTTCCTTTGTTTACTGAAGAAAACAATATATACTTGCATAAAGCCTATTTACAATAAATTAATTTACACCTCCTAGAGCTCCTGTGTCAGTGCTCAGAGCTGTTGAGTTACACCCTTTGTAACCACGCTACACCCTCTCACTTTTGGGGGAGCAAACCAGAAGTGACAGAATTTAAACTACCACTGGAAAACTCAGATTTTTTTGTAGTGTTTGCTTTTTGCCAGGTGTATTTCCAGGTGAATTGTGTAAGTGGACTCAGTGTGCCATCTACTCTTTGATGAAATTATATCTAACCCCAGTTTGAAAAATTCAAGGAAAGAAGTAAATTTTTATTTGGTGCAGTCCAAAAATTGCACAAGCAGATATTTTCACATAACTTCACTGCTTGAGCACTACATTAGCACTGATGACAATCACAGAAGTTGACAGACAAATTCTCTGCTGCCATGAACAGTGGCATCAGTTTCTGGGCTAATATTCCTTCTGCTACTGTCCAAGAAGGGATGGTAAAACAACAAACCAGAATCCACAACCTCATCTTCTAGTGGGATGGTCACACTTCTCCATATGCCAGCACAAAACTGGGAGATAAAATTAGCCCCATTTTTTTTTTAGATTCCTCTTCAGTGCTATTTCCCATTGAGCAGGGGATCATAGGAAGTATTTAGTGCATGACATGAGCTATTCCCTTCCTCCTTTACTGCGCTGGTAAACTCGGTGAGCCTGAGATGTGCTGGTAAAGGCTCCCGACAGTGACACTTGGCACTGGGATTTGCTGATGTGAAATCGGCTTTACTGCACACACTCAAATTTGAGACTGTGTCTCGTGAAATTAGCTGGAGCTGTGCTCTGCCATTTCATGCTGGCTGATTTATATATTCTTTAGAAACCTTAACATATCATTCAGACAAGTCATAGTCAGCATGGAAATGTCTTAGTTAACAGATCTCTTCCCTGTGCACATTCAGTCTGTTCTGCTGACCGAGTTTTGCTGGCACCAGTGCTCCAAGAGCCAAGATCCTGCGTGCACCAAGCCAAGGGGCCAAGGCCAGACCCATTTCAAATCTCAATTTAGTGAAAGAATCAAGAAAAAGATTACAAGGTCAGGATACAAAGAGTATTCAGGGAGGAACTGCGAGGAGTGGGCAGAAAAAGAATGGTGAATCAGGACCTGGTATAACCCAGAGTGAAGACATTAGAAAGAGAATAACAAAACTGGAAGGATGTATAATTTAAAGGAGAAAACAGAAGAGTGAAACAAGGGAATGCTTTATTACATTGCTCAGTTACAGTGATAAACCAAAGTGATACATACACCTAGCCAGCACAGAAGAAACAGAAGAATTCAAAAGAGAAGAAAAACACACAAAGAGCCCATAAATTATTCTGCAAGGTATAGTATTATCTGATAGAAAATTTAGTGCTAGGATGTTACAATAAATAATCCAATAAATATTAGCATTACAATATGGAATAGAACAAGCTGGGGTGGGAACATGTACTGAAGTTCATGGAGGGCAGGGAAACGTCTAAAGCAGGGCTGGTGCTTCTCACCACTTTGGGGAGAGACGAAGAGCATAAGAAATCCATCTTCAGTATTGTAAGTGACATGAGTTTCTAAAATATGCATCAAATGAAACACCAGAGAGATGAAAAGGGCCCCTCTTCAGCAGAAAACTCCAACCTTGCTGCCGAGACAGGATGCCAGGGAAACAGCCACATCTGGGTAGCTGGAGCAGAGCTGGCCTCGCTCCTGCGCCTGCAGGGACGCTTCCCCATCCATCAGCAACATTTATTTTTCATCTAACCTCAATGAGCAGAAAGCGATACCCGAAACAGGCAGGATAATTTGTTCCACTAAGACATAGAAGATTTGCTCCACGAGTGCTAAGGATTAGACTCCTAAATTACCTGATTTAATTTTCATTTCACAAAAAAAAAAAAAAAAAAAAAAAAAAAAAAAAAAAAAAAATCAGTCAAGTCAGTGGAAATAAGGCAGTGAACTTCAGGCTCCTGAATGTCTTGGGGAAAGTTTTTTCAGGCTGAGAGCATGACCCAAAAGGGCCTAAACAGTTATAACTGGGGAAGCACCCCAGTGTTTGCTTCTGTTATCATGAAACTCCTGTCTTTTGTTTAATCCTTATTTCTGAATATCAGAAGAACTGTTAGATATGTCTTTAATTAATAGAAAATAAATGCTTCCCATGCTTGTAAAACATTGTAACCTCGATAAACATTTTCCTGGGCATTGCTGTTGGGAGACATTGTGGCCTGTATGTTATGCTGGGGTTTATGGTGTTATGTGCAAATGACATTTAAAGCCACAAAAGAACACCCAAAGCAAGGCATAGTCTATGAAAAGTAACAATTAAAAGGTTGAGGAATACTGTATCAGTATTTTTAATCACACACAGTCCCCAGGTGACATGTTTACATATATGTAAACACCAACTTATGCTTCGTTGAACAAGACCCAAGATGCAAATCATGAGTCTTTTCAAAACTTTGTGATTTGTTTTGTAAATTTTCTAATCCATTTTCTCAGAGTTGGGGCAGGAAAAAAAAATAGCAAGGATAAAGAACAATGAGCCTAAACCAATGCATATTGAATCTCAGCTTAAAGAAAACAATTTAAAACTCATTTTGAGAAACATGGAGGTGTTGCCCAAGTTTTAGCTTGTATGTCAAGCTGATTTGATATTTAACATTCAAAGTAAACCAAACAGTGCAAACAAGCTTCCTCTAGAACTAGAGATGAAAAATGGATAGAAGCTTATTGATTCAACAAAACTACCATTTTAGTACAAAGTTCAGCTTTAAACTTCCACCAGAATAACTTCAGTGGGGAAAAGGTTATTCATTTAAAACATTCACAAGTGTGTTTTGGGGGTGATGGGGGATGATGATGAGTTGGGGTTACACACAAAAGGTGAACTCTGATTTTATGAAACAGGGGAAAAGGGAGGGAAGAAAATCCAAACCACCAAACACAAGAAAATGCCTTTTCTTTAGGAGTATTTTCTTCTGATTACCTGACATATCCAGACCAGATTTGCTGGGACGTGTTCTGTATAATAAACAAGTCCTCAAATGTTTAGTAGCTCACCTTGAACTAATTCCCTCAAACTACTTGAACAGCTTTGCTGCTTGAAAGCAAGGAAGCAAATGGTGTGAGCTTGGTAAAAACTGCAGGCTTCCAAGGGAAGGAGGTTACAATTCTGATTCTAGCAAGATTTTCAGTTCCTCTGCTACCAACTTCCCATCCAATAGCTGGAAACCGAACAACCCAAAGAGCAAAGCACAGGTCCTACTGAAGGTCTCAGGGCCCAGAGTTACAGCACTGCCCTAAGAACTGCTCTGGCCAACACAAGAATGAAAACTCATTTCATGTTATGGATCTCTAAGTACTTTCACATAAGAATTATTATTATTTGTAATGAAATTTCTCAAGCTGGTTATTTAACTGTGAGGCTACAGGACTACCTGAACAGGGTAGAGACATAAGCAGACAATTTGATGCTCATTGCAGCACTTTCAAAATCTTTTTTCTGGGTGCTGATTTCACAGACACAGAACTGCTTTCTCTCAGACAAGCAGTTACAGATGGAAACATTGCAGAATGCTTCACAAAACCCAATCACCCACAGATTATTTCAGACTCAAGCTGTGTGTTCCAAACATTGATTCACTCTATTTTTCAATTTTCGAGCAATATATTGTTTATATAAAAGGAGAAAAGTCAATGTATGCATATTTACACACAGATATACGCACACTCTGTTTTAAAAGTCTTGCTCAGAGAAATGAAACAAATTGAAACACTACAGCAAATGTAACATAACCGGGAAATTACTAAGTTTCTTGTCTTTTCTGCATAAAAGTGACATAAGTGGGAGACACTGGATACATGTGCACTTGAGTAACTTGGCAGATACTCGCTTGTAGGCTTCACGTCTGACACAAAAATCTCACAGCCCTCCCTAAAAGATGTTCTCTAAGTGGAGACAAATGTCCATGATGATAGAGTTCACCCAAACTCAACTAACAGGGACTGCAGCATCCCTTCGTGACACAGGTCATTGTTTCACAGAGTTCATGGCCCTCACTTTCCAATAGCAAATCCTGCATTTCAAGAGTTAGAGTTCACCAGGATTTCTTACATTAAACAAAAACAACAAAACACAGCCCCAAAAACCAGCCCCAAACAAACTGCTAGGCATTCCAGCGGAATTACACACAAACCTGAAGTATGGACTGTAATATTATTTCAGAGCTTTCAAATCTATAAATCAAGGTTATATATTCAGCTCTTGGTTTAAGAGGTTACACATTTCTTCAATTCTCTTAATGCTTCAGAGTTTAAAACCAGGGAATTTGTTTCTTGAAGTGCATTGCAGGGGGGAAAAGAATCTTTTAATGGAATTGCAGTATAGAAAAAGCATTCCTGATCACGTGGGGGTTCTCACTAAAAATTGAAGTGATCACAAAACCCAGGGATGGTGGTAATTAGAATCCATCACAGGTTATTTCAGGTCATGCCAAACGATCTTCTCAAACCACCAAACCCCAGGAAGCTGAGAGAAACAAGAATTCGGGTTTTTTTAGTGATAAAGAACCGACTCCTTTGATGGAAAGCTCTTGGCCGACCTAAAATCTGTCAAACCAGCTCCAGGGGACAACTGTGTGTAACTTCAGAGCATGTGCTTAACCTCTAATCACTTGCTTACAGTCTTCATCTTCCCAGGCTTACACCTCGCTGTCTCCTTTCCTGGAGATAACGTGTTTATTCCTGAAATAATGAGAAATGCACTTTTTGCTATTGCATAGAAAGGACTGAAATAGCAACTTATGCCTTGGCTTGATCTGCATTGTTCTCTTTCCTTTACGATTTGTTGCTTCATTTTAAAATAAAATGTGCTGAAACTAAGGCTCCAGCAAAAACTTCGTTCTGTAAAGTTTAACCCAAAATTATATCCAGGAATAATTACAGCAATATTACAGTCTAATTATAGGCATTATTGTAGAAAGTGTTGTTTTTTCCAGGGATCAACTGCTCCAGCAAAGAAGGGGGCAGCTAGGGGCAGCCAGAGTAAAAGGACACTGCAGGTGGATAAAACGTGTGAAAATAGATTGTAACTAGGTTATATGAAAATCTTAAACCACATCTCATTAGGCATTTTTGCTTCTGAATTAAAGGAATAAAAGCCCATCTGCTAATGCCCTGTCGTTCATGAAATACACTATTTTGTCTGATTAAAGTGGACTAATTTCCTGAGATGAAAGGAGAGAAACTTGTGAGTGAGCCACAGAAGGCATTTTGAAACCACAAAAAATAAATCAGACGTAGCCAGTAATGAGATTGTGCTGTACTGAGTTCTGTAACACCATTGCTGAACCTTCCTAAGAGACCACCGTGTTTACACTGCTTTCCCATTAATAACACAAGAAAATCCTACGTTAAAAATTAGACAGTTAAAAAGAGAAGTCACATGCAAGGCACAAAACACATTCTTTTTCATTTTACACGCTCAGCTGTTGATCAAGAAATGTTTTTTGAGTGCACACTCCTGAATTCCCTCTGCACATTTTCTGCATAGCTGGAACACCTCCCTGGCCACACAATTAACCCTGCAGTACCTGCAGGCTGCCAGGTAGCTGGCAATACCTGAGAACACAGACAAGTTATTATGTTATGCTGGCATTTTAAGCAAGAATCTCTATGTCCTGGTAAGGGCAGCATCTTTTTCCAGCAAAACTCCTTCAGATCCTAGCAGAACTTTTCATGTTTTGAAAAACTTGTGTCCCTCAGATAATTCAGATTTTATTGTTTAAGTTTGCTCTGTTTGGGAAATACAAAGACCATACACAATGAAAATGGAAGACTCCTAAGCCTTACAGTCTGCCAAACAGGGAAGTTCTCTGTTCCTCACTCACCCTCCACAACAGGCACCATCCCACAGTCCTTGCTCACACTGTCAGTGCCAGCAGCAGCAGCAGCACGGCTTTGTTGGATCTGACAGTGTCTCACCTGCAGGTACCATCAGAGCTCTCAAAAGAAATCTCAAAGACAAGCTCAGGGTTATGAATCATTCTCATACCTAGATAAATACTGTCCTGAATATATCTAACATAGAATGCACCCTCTGTTAAGACACGTGTGGGCTGGAGGATGGGTTGGCCTCAAAAAGAGGTGCATTCTCTAATTACAAAGTGTATTCAGTTCTAAGAATCACATTATTGTAAAATCCGTCAACTTAAAAAAAAAAAAGGTTTGCATGAATGGGGAAAGGATTCTCAAAAGCAATCCATTAATCCCTCTTCTTTATCATAATGCTTAAATACACTTCAAACACCCTATTAACCAGGTCACTGAGACTTGAGCAAGCTGAGCAAGACTTCTCTCACTGAATGCATTTAATTCACACTCATACACAGTAAGCAAATCATTGATTCCTGTTAGGAGCGTTGCTATTCCATTGTTGTTCAAGAGAATTTCTGAAGTGCAGCCTGTCATCCATTATGTCCCAAACACTCACACTTCCATGTTCATATAATTGCTGACAGAACAGCTTTGATGCTTTGTCCGTGTCAGAGTGCAGCAAACACAGGAGAGCCTGTGACAGCGGCGCCCATTCGTAAAGAGATAAGCAAAAACCCGATCGTGGGTATTAATAAATCCAATCTAACAGTATTTCACATTACATAAGTAATTCCATTCCATTTTTATCAAGCAGCAAACATTAGGTGGAGAGATAAAACTGATGTTTGTCAGGACAGAATCAATGAAGATAAAAGTGCTCCCTTTGTTGATTGCTACATGTTCCTTTGAATTCAAACACTGCTAGGCAATGTCTCAATGTTAAAAAAGTAGTGATCTGCCATTTATTTGCTTTAGTGTGAGATAGCTGCTGGACAAAATTTCCCTTTAGCCAAAAAGCCTATATTCAGCATAAATTAATTGTTTTCCTAATTCATTTTGTTCAGCTGTGTTAATGTTCTCAAAACCGTAATTCCTCTCTACGTAAATAATTAATTGGATTCTTCTTGGGAGCTGGAACACTCAGAAGATTGTAACATGCTGAGTTCCTCGTGCAGACCTGAATAGCTCCTTGTGGAGACCTGCACGGTTTGAATGCTGGAGAATCTTTGGCTTCATCCCCCAGAATCCTCCTATATTTACTCCATTGATATGAACATGTGTTTGTGTTTAGGTGCTTGACTCACTTCCCCCTCTTAGGGCTCTGAAGAAATATTTTGTATGAGCAGATCTAAGAATTCTTCATGCCACGATACCTTTTAGAAGTTTTCATCTGCCCTGGAAGAGCACAGGGGGGAATTTGTACCAATATTTTCACACAGTAATTTTAGCTCAAGCGGTAAAAACTCTGTCACAAAATGCATGTGAAAGACTGAAAAAAGACTGGTCAGGAAATGGCATTTCTGCCTGGGCCATCTGCAGTTTTTGCTGAAGCAAGAGGGAGAAAAAAATTAAAAAACNAAGAAAAAAAAAAAAAAAAAACAAAAAAAAAAAAAAAAAGAAAGAAGAGATCACTGTGATTTAGTTACTCAGTTTTTACAATTTAGCTGCCACAATTCATTTCTTTAATTCTACTGAAATCATTTTCCCTGAGTGTTAAACAGACTTTTTTACCCACACACAAATGATAATATATGTAAAAAGCATTTGGGGCCCAATGAATTATGTAACACATGTTTTCCTCCAGTAGGACTGGAGATCACTCGTGGAAATTTAATAAATATAGGAAATTATAACAACTGGGGAAAGTCAGGTTAGTAAAGTGCCTTATCTGCTGCCTTTTTTTTTTTTTTTTCCATTTTCTGATCCTTGTTAAATGAACTTATCCCACAAACCAGAAGTGATACTGGAAATCCAGTATGGCTTTTAGAAAGGTATATGTTTGTAAAAGCACATCAGTATATTCACATATTGTCAGGGTCACACTGCAGTACCTGCATGAGAGCAATCAGAGCTGGAATCAATAGGTGAGATTCCAGGACGCACATACAGGAGGAAATAAATGTGGAGAAGCGAGAAAACAAATGCCAGCAACACCTCTTGCAATGGAGACCCCTTGTAAAGGTCTCCAAGAAGCTTTAAAGGGAACAGTTCCTTCAGAAACATCAAGTGCTTTTTATTTAAAAGGAAAGTTTATGGTGCTTCATTTGGATTAAATTATAAGAATTAGAGACTTTGAGAGAATTGGTGACAAAATTAAAGGGATCAGAAAACAAAAACTTGTGTCTTGGTATCAAAAAAATGGGTATTTAAATGCTACTGTTATCAGCAGAGTATATACACATATCAGTGTATACTGATATTCCATTGGTAAAGACTTCCTTGAACCTGAAATATTTCTGGCTTTATAAGTTAAAAATCTTTGACGTTTAAATACTCTAGAAAATGAACAAAATGATGAAATGTAGTATACTTTTGCTATTACTTCCAGCCAAAAAAACCCCAAGCTCTTTCAATTCCAAATTTACAGAATGGTTAAAACATCAAAAAGCCGTAACAGTCTCTTCAAATACACATCCTCTTTAAAAAGGCAAAAGACTGTGGTTTTGTCTCTGGCAAACAGAACTTATTGGTGTTACAGTCAGTACTTGTCACTTCCTGGGGTTTTTTTTCTAATCTCCAAGGGTCTTGGTGTCGTACTTAAGTCACAACCTCTCCTCACTCCCCACACATTTTAAACCCTCTGAATATTTGGCTGTCTTCACTGAACACAGAAGGGGAAAAAAAAAAAAAGCGGTTTAATTTGCAAGTGTCACAAAGTCCTCATTGTCACTTTGCTTCACTTTCTTAATATTCTCCGTCTTGTTTATTCCATTGCACTAATTCTATCAACAACACTCAAAAATAGCTGTGCAAATGAAGCTGCCTGTGGGAGCAGAGAAAAGGAAAGCAGACAGAATATCAGCAGAAACATATGAAATAAATAATACAGTGCAGCCTTGTGTTCTGTCACAGCAACCGGACACCGGGACTTTAATCTGTTCTCACAAAACCTCCACATAGTCTGATTTTGCAGCTCTGTAAAGTCACTCTCATTTCCAGAAATACTCTCATGTCCCCACTTCCCCAGAAGAGCAATGGCCAATGAGCTGGATTACCATAAATTCAGCAATCAAATTTACACAGCTCTGGAGATGCAAGTAAAATGAGTATTGTATCTTCATTTCCTTTGTGGCACTTTATCAACCTCTTCCTCTGCTGATGATAGAAGTCAATAAAATCCTATTAACACTAAGATGTTCTATTAAGTTTGACAGTTTACAAATTGCAGGGGTTTTCATTTCAAATATGAGCAGCTTGAGATACTCTGGAGTTGCACTGTATAAAATTGTTAAAGTTGGAATAAAGCAGATAAAATAATTTGGGGGTATTTTTTTTCCTCTCCTTTTAAAGTAGGCAGCAGAAGGAAAATCAAACATGAAAAATAACCTTATAAGCCTTCCCAGGAGATTAACATTAGTCTAACCAGGAAGACCAGAAGAATCATAACAGATCTATATTTTGAGCAAAGCATTCACCTTCCTATGGACTCCATGGGCTCTGTACCAGGCTCTGCTGCTCTCTCTAATCACGAGTAACTACCTTTGCAAAATGAGTATCACATCCTAAGAGAAAAAGGCTTAAAGCAACTGGACCTTTAAATAGGTAAATAAATAGAGATACCAGCAGCAGGGATGGCGTTGGCTCCTGCAGAAACAGCAGTCAAGGCTATGGCTGACCAGCTGGCAAATGAATTAGGCATTATGCCAGAACAAACTTAGGGACACATCTAAAGCTATTCCTGCAGTTGGGCAAATTGCCATAATTTCTGCACTTATCCACCTGGTGATTTCAGTTCCCATTAAATATTATTTGAAGAAAGCAAACACCAGTCCCAGTTGGTGTTCCTCCAGTTTTTTCAAAGATGAAAGGTGTTCTCTCAGAGAGGAGCATGGCAGCAGAAGGCATTTAAGCAAAATCTAAAAACCTTTCCTAAATAAGAGATATAAATGCAAAGCAGGTGACTGGAAACATGAGAGAAGGAAGAGAAAAAAACCCTTTCATTTCTTTTGTTTTACTTTTTTAAAAAAATATGTGTCCTTTTAAGTAGAATTGCAAAGCCTGTCAAAAACTTAATATTTACCAGACTGCTCAAGGATATAGATTCTCCCAATTGAATAATTTATTAAATCAGGAAAGCATCACTCAGATACTCCAGTCAGAAAATAATATGGGGTTTATATCTACAGCCTTTTTAATACCAACAGTTCCAAACACCACCGAGCTTGTGGCTATACATAGATTCCTCAGATCACCACTCTCACTGCAGAAGACAGTCTTGGACTGCTCACAAGACAGAGTGGGAGGTTTTATTTTGAAGCAAACATTGCCTCCAGTAAAGGATGTTTGCACACAGCAACAACTTGCCAGTGTTTAAGGCCAGGAGCATTTATAACACCCACTTATAAACATTCAAATATATCCTTTTTTTTGCCTATAAACTATACTTCATGGCAGGAAAAAAAAACCTTCTCCTGCTTCAAGTAAATTTGTCCAGCTCTGATAGCACGTGGATCACATTCAGCCATCTGTCCATCACCCTGACTGCAGAACATTCCCATACATCCATGGACACTCCAAAGGTGCTTCCCTGACATCTGACGCTGCCTGGTCTCCCTCTGCTGTCCTTGAGCTCAGAGGAAAAGGACAGAGTGGCAGAATTCTGTGAATTCAGCACCACAGTTAATTTATTGGCACTATGATTTCGCTGGTTTAAGTGGTTAGGAGCTCGATGTCGCAGGCTTAAATTTCACCTTAAGCAGCAGAACGAAAAGATGTCTCTCCGTAGTGCTTCAAGAAAATAATCTGCTTGAGAAGGTAGAATTTCAGGGTTGAAAACTGAACAATACATGTAAGTATTTATGTTATTTACTTATTTGTAATGCATGACCTGTCTAAACTGCCAATTAAAACTCAGAGTAGGCCAAGTGAAACCTTCACACTGCCAACCCTCTCCCTAAAACCAGCCACAGGGGAAGTCAGGATTTGGAAATAAAACTCATAAGCCCAATAAAACAACATCTGAAAGCCTTTCTTCCCAAAACATTGGTCGTGATTTGTACTGTGTCACCCCATCAGACCTTTGCATTCAAAGCTACACATTCAATGTGTCAGATGTGGTGAGCCACAGCACTTCAGGTACAGGGTATGTTTTAGCACGTGGTACATACTGAGAACAGACTGTGTTAAGTGCCCAAATCTCTGAAGAAAGGAAGGGATCTTAATAGTACTCCCCAGCCAAACTGAAATAATTGTGTGCTGTCAAGTCAGCAGTGAAATATGAACGCAGAGCGCAGGACAAACCCTCTCTCTGCCTTGTTGTGATATTGTTATGAGTGATGCATTTTTAGCTTTATATCAGGAGACAACATCTCAACGTCTTTGGTATTTTACTGCCGTGCTGACTAACAAAATAAAGCATGTGAACCCTTTTTATTTTCTGGTTCATCAGTTTTATGTTCTTATTTACTTGCCATACATTTTAAATCTGATGATACCCAACACAGGCAGCTCCAAATACGCTGTTTTTAAGATATATCAGCTGACTGTCTTTGATTTCATAAAAGCCTATTTTCAAAATATTAGCTGTGTACAAGTGCGTTTTTTTTAATGCACCAGGTAACAGTCAAAGGAGAGGCAAAGCAGATGGAAAACACAATTACAGATTCTTCCCTGAACAGCGGAAACACCCCACGGGGGCCTTAAAAAAGTTGATATTTTACACTGCTGGACCAGGCACAGCCCCAGATTCCTTGCTGCTTATATAGATAATATATTTTATTAGAATTTAAGAGAAATGTGTGTATTCAAGCAATCTCCAGCCTGAGGCCACTTGATTAGCTGATTAACTGAAAGGTTTTCCTCTACAAGAATCTATTGTGGTAGAATCCTTGATTTCAGCTCCTCTATGTAATAACAAATAAGAATGTCTTAGAAATACAGGCCACTAAAAGGGAAGTTCTCTGCAAGGTAACAGAGAAGTATTTATGTTTACATCTGCCTGCCTTAATTTCTTGGTTGTTTGTTTTTTCCCACCAACCCATCTCTCCTAAAGCAACAGAACTCATTTGTTAAGTCTTTGACTTCCTTAGCCCCTTATGCATTCCCTGATTCAGCAGGAGCCCTGTCAAACACCTGGTGCTTTGCTGCTCCTGAGTAGCCCAATTATCACTTGGATTGCATCAAAATTAGGTTCTTTTTTCAAATGGCTCAGCTGCCCTCTCTTGAGATTATTTTCATGCTCAAACTGTGGCTCTCAAACAAGGGGTTTTGTATGATCTAAAGCAAATTTCCTCTGCCTCTCTGTCTCTTCATCTCTCCCAGGCTCACAACAGGGTAACAAACAGGAGTGAAGATGTGAGGAGCCAAAACACAAAAGAGACAGAAAGCCACTCTTAGCAAAAATAGGAGACAACAGGGCAGCTCGAAAATAGTTGAGAATGGTTGCAGGAGAGCTGCAGTGCAGATACCCTTCCAGAGATGCCCAGCCAGGGACGTGCATCCCACAGGCTCCCTCCTGCTGCCCCTTCCCCTCCCTGTGCACCGCCAGCAGAGGCAGCGCTCCTGGCCCACAGCTCCACTCCCCTCTAGGAATCCTGAAAGTGCTCAGAGCAGGACTTGACCCTTTCCCTGCTCGTGCTGTCCCCATGTAACACCTCAGGGCAGACACAGAGCTTGTGCTGGGATGGTCATACAAAAACGAGTGATCAGACAATGGCAAAGTTTTCTAAACATGGGATTTGTTTAAAATGCATTTTGTCTGCTTGGAGGAAAAAAAAAAAAAAACATACCAAAAACCAGCTTTATCCAGAATCACCTTTTAGATACATCTGATGATCTGAACCTTCTTCAAGCAAACTCTAACTATAAATCAGGCCACATTTGTGCAGAAGAGAAACACTCTCAAACAAACCAGAGGCCTTAGGTTACCTTTAGCACTTCTTCTGAAGAACTTTCATCAGATGAGCAAGAAAGGTTTGCTGCTACAATTGGATGAAATGGTAAAGCACCTAGTTTAACAAAGTGCCTGTGTTCTTGATCAAAATATTATATTAAAGCTACAGTTGGATTAAATTGAATTCTTTAGGAGAAAAATGAAAAATTAGGTCTTGGTACTGAGAAAAATGACTTCATATTAAACCAGAGAACACATTTGAGGCATTGCTAGAAACCAGTAAATACATGTGCTTCTCCCTCTGAGAGCTGCAGTTTGCTATTACGCTAATCTGATGCTTTTAGATTTCCTTATGAATTAAATTGTCCTCTCTTTAGGAGCTCAAGCTCAATGAAACTCCAAGCACTGAGGAGGCCTAACATTTCCTCATTAAAAAAAAAGAAAAACCAAACCAAATCCATTGTCTCTTCAGTCTGAAGACTTTAGCCTAACTTGAGTAAAATGAAGTAAGATAGGCACAGGGAGAGCTGCCCTGATTTTCTTCAGAAGAATCAAGGTAACCAAAGGTTAATCAATTATCTAGAATAAAAGCAACCTTGGGTTCTACAAACTACAAATTGGATTTGTCATATAGAAATACTCTCTTAGTTGCAGTAGCAAAAAGTACCTGGGAAATAAACCTGCAATATAATAAAAATAATATTCATAAGAAAACCTAATACTTAGATGAAGTAAGTTCATAATCTAGCACAATGTTACAAACAGTAGGAAGTTCATTCTTCTACTAAACTTCAGAAGTTTTGCTGATTGCAAACTCCTTCCCAGCCGGGAACAAGAAAAAAAAAAAAAAAAAAAACAAACAAAAAGGCCCTGTATGGAAGAATGTTTTACATTAGCAAAATTGACTACAAAAACAAAGTTTAACCAAAAATCCAGGACTTTTCCAATGTCCATTTAAGAGTCCGGGTCTATTTTGGGGTGCACTTCTAGAGCATTTAACATAATGCAAATACAATGAAAAAATGGGCATCAAATCTGCTGCTTAACGAAGTCACCAGCTACAGCAAGTTCCTGCT
The DNA here is from genome assembly GCA_013400235.1 of Oriolus oriolus. Classification (NCBI taxonomy): domain Eukaryota; kingdom Metazoa; phylum Chordata; class Aves; order Passeriformes; family Corvidae; genus Oriolus; species Oriolus oriolus. The sequence continues at coordinate 102,866 of VXBT01006018.1, forward strand.
TACTGACAGCATTTTTACAACACTGACCAGGATTAAAAAGGCATCTCTTGTTATAAAAGAACATCTCTGCTTTCAACCTCTATTCCCAGATGTTTACACTATCTGTTCAAAGACCTATTAGATCTAAACTCTTTGATATATGACCAGCTACTTCTGCACAGCTTTTTGTTAACTGAAATCTGAACCCAGCAGGGAAAAGGACAAATCATTTCTTTTATCAAATGTTTTCAGTATCAATTCACTATGAACAAGAATGTTCTTTGCTTGGTTCTTTAGTGCTCCAGTGCATCATGAGTTTAGAAGGACGAGTGAAGAAGAACAGAATTCAGCTCTTTGCTAATACATTTTTAAATGTACTATTTCTGAGGAACATAAATGTGAGCAGTTCTGTTTTTGAATAAAGATTCCAGTGGAAAGTTCTGGATAAATGCCCTGAATACATTTCCTTATTTCTCCCCTCAAACACCACTGCAGTGAGTGCCATTCTGTTCATACTGGGGTAACTTCTGGCACTCCTTATGCCAAATATTTAATTTTAAAAACTAAGAAACAACCTTCAGATTTAGTTCAGACATCTACCATTTATATGAGCAATGAGAAGCACATTAAATCAGGAATTAGTAAATTAAAAAAATCCAGCAAATCTTAATTCATTTCCTGAATGAGAGAAAGTTTCTCTTGCAAAACCCAAGAACTCAACCCAAACCACAAGCAGAACAAGCAAATAAAGAAACCACACACTCTAATTGTTCAGATCAAAGGCAAAATTAAGTTCAGGAGCTATGCAGAGCTGAGAAGAAGGTTTTAACTATACACACACAGAGTAACAACTACCTATCACGGACAGTGTGAAAACAAAGTCAAACACTGACCAAAATAATTTTTCAGTATATTAAACTTAAAAATTTTTCAGCATTAAATTTAGAATATTTTTTTAATGAAGCAGAGTTCCGAAAGCAAACAGAGCACTTAATATTGATTGCTCATCTTGCCAATGATGCTAAACCACATCCACAAACCAGCATTTAAATCTGTGTTATTTCTTCAGGAAATGAGTTCTCACACAGATCTCTCTATGTCTCTGCTCTGCATTGTAACTGAGCAGAGGTCTACAAACTAAATGATGCACGGATGTGTATAGATTCAAAATTCAATTTCTTCAATCAAAAATCCAAAAAGCACTGCCAAAGAAGGAGGAAAAAAAACCCACCAAGAATGAAAAACAGCATCTGCTAATATTAAACTGACTTTGCCACTCCGAACAGAATTACAAAACCTCATCTAATGACAGAATAATTAGACATCCATAAAACAATCATTGGAACATTGTCAAAAGTTGAATTTTTGGAAAAAAATTAAAAAGATACAAATATCAGCACTTTCCCCAGCATTCCCTAAGTCTGTGCCTTTTGCTTCCCCTGACTGACTCCAATCAATGACTCAGCTGCAGTGGGTCGAAGGCAGCTGTGATAAAATGGCACCTTATGAAGTAACTGCCTCCATAGATCTCCCCAAATGAGTCATAAAGCCATTCATCAATATCCCACCTCGTGCAGCACGGCGCAGGCGGGAGGGGAGCGCTCGGAGCAGGAAAGCTCACTCTGTGATTCCATTTGCAGCCCATAAATCAGGATTTCTTACATTTGGTGCCACCATTAAGTGAGGAATGAGAACCTCCACTATCATTAGTCGACAGCTAACAAGGCATTAACATTTTCATTAACAGTGTTGACAAATCCAAATCGATTTTAAAAGCTCATTTGCATCATATCCTAAAATTGTGAAGTAGAAGGGAGCAGTCTGACAACTTGATTATATGCTATAGCTTAGATTTTTGTTTGCCTGCTTATGTGTAGCTGTAAAGCGCACGTCACATCTGGTTATGTTCTGGTGCCCTCAGATATTCAGTTTGCAACTGCTTTATTAATGCTCCTGTGCACACAGGGACCTGCAGCACACAGGGGTGATGGTCTTGGAGAGGGTTCAGTTTGGGAGACACCCAGTGTGAGTTCTCCTTTCACCTGCACTGGACCAGGGACAGGCATTAGATCCTCTCCCACTTTGTGTCCTGACTTTTTTGGATAGGTAGACCCTTTCTCATGGAATTAGGAAGGGTCAGTCCCTCAAGAGGCTCAGCAGCCATTCAGAATGAAAGCCTACAATGTGCACTAGACACTGGTGACTTTTTCTTTGAATTCCAATACATTATCTGATATTGCTTTCAAATTTCACTCAAAACCCTTTAGCCAAATTAAGCACTGCTACAGAGAATTAAAAAAAAAAAAATACTCTGTAATTAACAGCCTCTAAAATGGACTAATTAAATCATGTTTCAATATTCCAGATTCAGTACATAAATACAGCTAAGCAAGCTAAGCTTGCTTCCTTTTTGCAAAAAAATTTGGTATGATAGATAGCAAGCAATTCTGAGAAACAGATTCACATGAGTGTGCATTCAGAAGAGGAAGAGTATTAGACAATTTCAAATGCACAGATACCTTAACAGCAAAACATACAACATTTATTGCAGTAATTAAGCAGAATGCATTTTTCAGTTATACATTTTTGGCATCAGTGAGAGTTATATACATTTAGCAATACTATCGTTTAATTTTAAGTAACAGGACCCTATTACAGCCACAAAGAAAATTAGAAGGTTAAAAAAAACAAAAATCATTCTGGAGTAGGGAGTGCTGTGCACAGCCTCCACCAGCTGCATTTGATTCTCTCTCTAGAGGAGCACACAAACAGGGACCAGTGTTGCATTTAACTTCTCCCATTTCCACCTGTAGTCACAGGGTTTAAAAATGAAAGCAAAACTGCTGCTAATTAAGTGGCTTCGAATTAGACACTGCTTGCCCAGAACAACTCCTTCAAAATTGATTTCCCATAAATTCATCTTTACAAAGCTAACATTTTGGCAGCAGGAAGATGAAGTGCAACCAGTGCATGATGTGGAAGTTGGTGTTTTCCTCTCACTGAGTAACAAATACCTCTCAAACTGACTTGTCTGGCTCCATTGACAGTGACAAGCAGGGGCTTATCTGCACTGCCCTGCAGAACACACACAGCTCTAAGGCTGCTCCCATAACCTCTGTCCCTTAAGACGGACGAGTTCTCCAAGGTGCAAGGCAGGACAAAACAAAAAAGCCAAAAAAAAGGCACAAAATCCAGCAAAACAGAAACACAACCAAAACAACCCAACCACCACCAGCCGCGAAAAGTGTATTTAAACTGTACCAGCAGCACAACACACTGAAGATATTTTAGAGGATTGATGTCAAAAGCAATGTCCTTGATAAATAATCAGTATTCATTTGAAGTTTCTGATATTTTAATATTCCTAAAAGTCACACTAGGAATTCTCTTTCAAGATCCAGACAGTTCTACCAGAACTAGCCAATTTTGAAGTGTTTGCTGTTTAACACTGGCTTCATAGTTTCACCAGTTTACAAGCTCTGCTTCAAAACATAACTCTTTTAACAAAACCTTAGAAACTTGAATTTTCTATTTGCTAATTCTTCCGCACCAGGAAACTTTATATACGTTGATATTTTAATAACTTACATGCCTTGCCTTACATGTCCATAATTACAACTATTAGGATCCTGGTTAAACTGAGACAAATAACATCATTTGTTAACTGAAGGCTTTGCAGTCTGGGATGTTTTTATCCCTGAACATGGGAGGAAAGCCGCTGCTAATGCCTGTTCCACGGGCAGTAAATTGCCCAAGGTACAGCCAGCCTCAGCACAGGCTCCATGGCTGGGTTTACTCAGGCTCTGATCAATAAGTTCTGTGCATCTTGTCTATACTGGAGCTCTCCTTATTACAGGCTCGATTGATTCTCCGGGCAACAGCAGAGATTGTACTCCGTGGGCAGAGCAGATGTTGTTCTGACCTCCACCCACTGGCTCAGAGAGTTTTCTGTCTGCCTTCAGTAAAGGAAAATATCCCAATAAAGAAAAATACCCAGGCACACATCGTGCCCTTGCACAATGGATGTTACATTTGCTATAGAAAAGTTTCTGCTAACACTCTCCTTATTTTATTTTAAAAATCTCAACACCCACACAAACACCCACCATGAAAGTCACAGTAAACTACTCATTCCTAAGAATTTTAGAGAAATATCCTTGACTTTTAAAAACTTTAAATTTGTGAGAAAATGCACAGCAAAGTCTAGAAGGCAACACTAAAGCAAAACAAAGAATCCATTTCCTGAGGTTGCTGTAAGCTATGGATTAACACAGAAATGCCACCATTTACCAATACCACGGATTGATATTGGCCCAGGAAATCTTCTGTTATTTGAATTAATTGTTATCTTTAATTTTAAGGCAGCACAAAACCCAGAAATAAACCCACCAAATAATAAATGAAAATGGAAAACCATCAAACCCTTGTTGGGAGAACAAGGGGATCTGATAAATATAGGAAAAACCCCCTCAAGCAGGAGATACAAAAGATCCTAAAGATAGCAGTGATAAAGGAAATGGAGGTACAAAGGCAGAATTGTGATCTGAAAGGATGGGATATTGCTTTTGAGAATATCTGATGTAAGGAAGACCGAGGGGAGATATTGATATATCAAATATTTGTTATATTTAGAAGACTATTAGGTTAACCTGAGTGCTGGGAGAGCTGAGGGGCAGGTGTAAACCACTAAACTCTTCCCATATACACATAAAAGGTGGGAGAGCTTTTGACACTATGACACAATAATGCAAATTTCTGCACCGAGGACCACCACTCGTGTCTTTGAGTGACAGACAAAACAGATTGGGGAGGAAAAAAGGAGGGGTTAAAACAACAAGAGAGCAAAATACACGTAATTCTTTAGCCCCACTGGTATCACAAGGTTCAGTAAAACCCTACAAACCCAGAGAGCTCCACTACCTGAAAGAGCCTGTCCCGTTTGCTCCCAGCCAGCCACTCTCTCCCAGGTAAATGCTCGCTGCCCACAGCCCCTCCCAGCCCCCTGGGCTCAGCCAGGGCAGCCAACCCCTGGCACCTGGGAACTTAAGGGCTTCAGGCAATCTCAGCTGTTACAATTAATAAGTACCTCACACAATTCTTTACCAGGGTTTAATTCCTGAGTTTCTCTCACGTCTGAGGAATTTAGAGTATCAGGTGATTATTGTGCTAGAGCCAATCCAAAGCCTTTGGCTAATGGCCTATCCAGGCTGCTGAATGCGACCAAGACATTTTAATTCAATTTATTCAGAATTAAGGCCTAAGATTTTTCCCAGTGAAGTCAGGGGATGTATTTCAGGCCAGAACCTTGCATCTCATTAAAGAAAAAACAAAAATAAAAACAAAAACATCATAGGGACAAAACTAGGGAAAAACCATCTAGTTTCTTCATCCTAATGGGTATTGCCTTTATATTCCTTTCTCATGTATGTTGATGTCTTCTATTGATCACCAGGTCTCCCCTCCCAGCTTCTGGAGCACAGAGCACCTGATGTAAAGAACCAGAGCACTTTCCTTGATGTCTCTGAAATGGACAAGTGCCCCTGGGAAGGGTCTGACCCTTATTTCCCACACCCTGGACCAAAAGTGAAACAGGAGCAGCTACAAACCTGGTTCTTGGAGAATTTTTTTAGTAAATGAACCAAGGAAAATCTCACGGACCATCAGAGTGGCAGAAAGCAAAATTCTGGGCTTTGAGCTGTAACCTGCCTAAGGTAGCACCCACATACACAGCTGTGCATAGAGGCTGCAGGGGGGAGAAAAATGCTTCTCCTCTCCCCTCTCTGTATGTTTTGAACCAGAGAATGAACTTCTAAATCTTTTGTGCAAACCTCATCAGACCATAAAGATATGTAGCTAGAGGCCAGTGAAGACCAGAAGAATCAATTTGGAATTAATGCTTTATCAGGATTTTAGTACATACTGTGCTATTAAAGTGTTAAAATAGTTTTAAACCAAATCTTTAAATTTTGTTTGTGATTAAGGAGAGTTTTGGTTTTGAATTAAGGCAGTTCACAACAGCTATGCAGCAGCAGTTTCATTTGTGATCCTGCCAGGGTCAGTATTAAAAATGCCTGGATACTGGAGCATTCCTTTTTGTTTCATAGTTTGAATTTCACCTCCTTCCCCTCCACTTGTCCAGCAGTCTGGCACTATAAAGCCATTGGCACAGGAAGTATCACTTTAGGATCAGGATGTCTCACCAGAACAGGAAAGAAAGTAAATGGTACAATGTAACTGCCTAAGTCTTCCTCCACTCACCCCATGCTTACACTTCATTTTTCTTTCCTGGACAGCTGCAGTAGTTTCATGGAGTCCTCAGCTACTGCATTATCAGCAAAGGAAAATGAAATAAACTGCTACAATTGCTTGTCACTCCTGTCATCTCTCGATGCTGTTAAGTAGTTCTGTGATTCATCCAAGTGGGCTGTAGCTGGGATCAGGATATGAAAAATAGTCCTGTCTTCAGCTTAAGATATTTCTCGTGTTTATAGGTAACAAGATCCAGGTTCCATCTCTGCAACACACATGCTACTCCTCATTAAATTTGAAAGAGAATGTCTATAATTCTGTTCCCTCTTCAGGTGTAGGTGTAGATGATCTTATTCACTCCAGTGGAGGACTGGAGAAAGAAGAAGAGAAGATAAATGCATAGCTGAAGACATTGCAGGAGTGATAGGCAATAATTATACAGCCTGATGGGATGTTTGTCACTTTTTCTTGCGTTGTTTAATGTTGCTACAAAGACATAAATGCATTTTTCCTCTCCACAAAACATTTGGAGAATTGATGCTTGCTGAAGACCAAATGCATTTTGATTTAATGAAACTAAAAGAGTGGAAAAATGAGTGAGAAATCTTTCTTAACCTGTTGCACTAAGCAGGGAGAAGAAAAAAAACCAAACACAATAACACCACCAACCCAAACCCAAAAAATACAAACAAACAAATAAATGGGTTCAAGGGAATTTTAAAACTTCTATTGCTATACTTTGTGTAATGTAAAATTCACTCTTTTCGTGTTCCCAAAGCTTCGCCAGAGAGGGCTCCAGGAAGAGCGTGGGAATTGTTTCTAGTTTGGAAGTGAGGCAGATGAAGCAATGAACCCCAGGAGGCAGCCAGGGCCCGGATTAGAAGGAGAGGTGGATTGGAAGATAAATTCCTAAATAGGCAGGGATGTGCTTTGCATTTTGACACCCCCTCTGTGGTCTGTTTAGGAGGTTATGATTTACACTCCAGCCCAGGGAAGGAAGCTTTCCCCTCTCTGAGATGTTACAAATACACATGCCGTGGACAACTCACCACCAAGCTGCTGCAGTTATCTCCATCTCTTTGATCTCCTGGTCTTCCCCCGAAGTTTTCGTGTCCCTTGGTCCCCTTGCCCTGTTCATTCCATTAAAATCTCTTTGTGATGGCCCTGTTCCTCAGAAGCTGAGTCAGAGTTCAGGGAAAGGAAGGGCTGACACCTGGCTGGAGGCTCCCCGTGCATCACATTTTAAATAACTCTGATACTAAGCAAGATGAGATGTGCCCGGAAGAGACTTGATAACGTTATAGTAATTTATGCATTCTATTTCTACTCACCTACCATTTTAAATAAGATTTATAGCATTTAGTATATTTGATCTCTTCTCTGGATTTCAAAAGGTATTAACTTAATATTTTTATTTTTTATTCAAAGGACAGATGGTGTTTTCCAGCTGGGGGTCAAAAAGGGGAAGAATTTCTTTATAGAGCAAAGCGAGGAGGACCTCCCAGATAAATACTTATTATTTTCTATCATTGTCCTGCCTACAAAGTGAGTAGTGAAGCAGCACTGAACTGGCATTTTATGTTAAAATAATAACTAAAATAATAATTGATACAGGATGGGATGTATTCTCATGCCTTGTTACAAAATCTGGTGATTTGGGGACTCCAAACCTTTAATGATTTTTGAAACAAATTCAGTATATACCTAATTATCAGGGAATTAGTAATGAAAAACAAAGTTCTTTACTATTTAAACTTTCTAATTTAAAGGATGCACTAAGCAAAAGAGAGATCATACATAATTTAATGTAATTTAGGAAGCAAATTAAAATATAATTTCACTCCTCCATCTAATAACTGCTCCTTCAAGCTCTGGGGATGTTGTTTAAGCCAAAGATGGTGGTTTCCTTGACAATTCTAAGTGAGAACAGATACCCTTAAAAGAAGTGAATAGAATAAAAAGGCATGAATAAGCAGGACTTACTAAATTGAGGGTTCAGGAAATGATAAGAGATCCCTGAAGAAGACTTAACATTGAAGATGTATATTAGAATGAAGAATAAAATGAAGATTAATCTTGATAATGAAGCACTTGAACCCAGAGAAAATGTCATTATCAACACGTTAACATGTGCAGAGTTGGGGTGAGAATTGGATGCCTTGAGACAGCCTGTGGTATTTGTAGGTTTTCATCTGCTGCTCATTGGGGCTGGTGTGAAACTGTTCCAGCGGCTGCTGGAGAGGGCACTTTTGTGGGGTGGCAGAATGGCACGGGAGAGCCCAGCAGAGCAACCCACGGCTCCCTCAGAGAGCCCTGGGGAACTGGTTTGCTTTTGGCTGAAAGCTGATATTTTCAAGGCGTTAAAAGCCACAACCCTGATCTCACATAAACTTCATCCCATTCTGCTGCAACATTGACAATTTTAGCAACAGCGAAACAACTTCACACCAAATTGGAATTCTCTTTAGTCAGAGCAAAAATCTGAGAAGGAAAACTCACTTCTAGAAGTTGGGAATTTGGTTCATTTTGCTATAGCAATGCTTAATTCCATACTACCCCCTGTCCTAAGTATAAACACGGGGAATTGTGGAAAGGAATAGACTCTTCCTGAGCTAAAACTGGCTGAACTAAATTTTCCAAGCAGAATGGTTTAGAACCAGGATAGAAGGAGCAAACCTGATGCATAGAAAGCACCTAACATAGAAAATAAAGTCCCTAATTTGACATTGTTCTGTCAAACTCTATTGTGAAAGATTCTCCTTGGCATATTGCAGGAGATTTTCATACTCCCATTCTGTGCTCTTACCAACTCTTTAGAAATGTTCCAGATAAGCCTTCAGCTGCTCAAAGCTTTTGTACATTGAACCTTTCTCCTAGAGAGTATTTAAAACATACAATGAAATTATCTAGTGAAAGACTTGAGGTTTCTTATCCTATTTTTATTGGACAGATGACTGCATCTCTAAAGCTTAGCTCATATTCATCCTGAAAGCTGTTTATATGTGAAGGCAGAAAACTGATAATAATTCTTAGGATATGGGTTTGTGCATGCAACAGTGTTACAAACAGGCAAAAATAAAGATATTTTTTAGGTTTCTGTTTTGAATTGCTGCACTAAGTCTCTCTGCAGTTTTTCCTTACTATTTCAGCTGGAGAAATACCTCCCTACATTATATTTTTTCCAGTCTCTTTAAAATGTAAGACATTGCAAAACAGCAAAAGCCATTGACAATTTTGTAGCCACACCCCCAATTATCAAACCTCTCAGATATACACACACATGTATATTGGTAATTATAAGTGTGATTCCACTGTTACCACAGTCAAATGAAGAACATACTCCTGCTGCAGGATGACATAATGTCTGCTTGCTTTTCAGACATTATAACCTTAAAGGTAATGATAAAAAGCCTGTCAAATATTTCAACCATCTTTTGGCCTTCAACACTCCTGTTATGACATCAATTACCTTTCACAGCAATTTAGCTCTTGTATGTTCTAAATAATGCAAAACGCTAACAGAACTCTATCAGGAGGGAAATTGCTTTGGTGGCTTTTATTTCTTTTTTACAACATCTCTGTACCTCAGAAGTGTCTTTTTCTTCTCACTGCTGAAAGTCATTCACCATTGTTCCAGCAAAAAACCTTAATTAACAACCTCTCTGATGCAACAATCCTTTGCAGAAGCAGGGAAGAACACACCCATGTACTGAAAGCCTCTAGACAATTGTCATCCTCAATGATTGCAATATTGAGGGACTGGCATCTTTTCATCAGCATGTTGCCATCTTATTAAACAGATGTGTCCAGAGACAGTTTCCATATAAAACTTTTAGGATCTGGAGTCATTCCCACATTTTTTTTCTCAAGTCACACTTCAGAGCAGTAGCTTGAAAAGTAAGTAGAGGACTTTTGCAATATTGCAAACGCTGTTCCCTCAAAATTTTATCAGCCTTCTACAGTTTAGTAACACAAAAGTAAAAGAAACAAGGAGCTCTCGGGAAGCTACTGAAGGAGAATTAACAAAGAGGTACAAAAGGCTGCTCACTGATCTGTCTAATGAAACTACAAATTAAATGTAGAATGTGGGCTAAAACACAACTTCTGCCTCTCCTTACTGACAGGAAGACAAACAAACTTGGGTGTGTCTTTCCACAAAGTGAGGAGAAGTGAGCAGAGCTGCATCCTTTCATCCCTGCTCCTGAATTCGGTTCTGGAATCAAAAGACTTCTTCACTCTGACAGAAGAAATACTGAGGAGGGGTGGGGTTTTTACTGGTTTTATCAGCTTTGCTGCCCTTTCACAAATTTAATAGGTTTTTTTTAACCATAATTTTCAAATTCCATGAGGTAGTCTAGTGACATTTCTCAACCAAAATGTTTCAAACCTCTGTATTCAAACTATATACAAATCAAAAATTAGATATTTTGGCCATTTAATGAGACCCAGCAAAATGCAGGTCACAGTAGCAGGTGACATTCCTTAAGCCAGCATCACAGAATCACACTCAACCTCTTATTTTCCTTTATGAGCTACAGAAAAGAGCTATTTATTGAGCTGGTTTTGAAGAGCTGTACGAATACCGCTGTTCCAGCTACAAATCTCATCAACTTGAGAGCTGCTCTTCAGGCACTTCAAACATTCCCAGTGTAAACCAGCTCTTCCCACATCTACTGCAGGTAACAAAGCCTGAACACGTGGTTAAAAGTCTGGCTGAGAATTACAAGAAATATTTGTATTTATGTCTGAATGCTTATGTGGGAAGAATAAAGTCCAGAATTCTCTGTACACTTTGTCATACACTAAGATTCACTTCCCTGTCACCTCACTGCATGAAAAGGTGTCTATCAGAAAGTATTTGGTATATTATTTAGCTATAATTCTGCCATAAGTTGGTATTGCTTAATTGTGCAGGTAATGAACATAAATTTCACAGTGTATTTTAACTCACAAATTTATTCACTTATTGAAATTGCTGGTTTACAAGAAATGCAAACAAATATGCCAAACTTGCAATTCAATTCCCATTATGAAAATTACATTTGTTATCTACATTTGGGGAATTTCCGTATTGTTAAACAATTACTACTGCATTTACAGATACTGCTGATGCTACTGGAAACTGATGTGGGTTTTTTTCCCCCCAGAACATAAACAGGTATTTGTTTTACACGTGCACACATCCAACCACAGTTTATTTGTGATCCATGGGGGTGAGTGGGTATGTTCTGATTTGGGTTTCTGCTTTTATTTACTTCTGGAAAGGAGGAACTTTAACTTCCCCTGAACTGCTGAACACTGGTTTTGTAACACAATGTGCAATTCAAATTTAGCTCTGGGCAATGCCCTGGTCACTACCGTATGAACAGTACTGCCTAAAGGGTTATTATTTAAGGTCACATTAATTTCACAACTGTTCTGACATTAATGCACTACTTCCTCCCTTACTTAATGTTTCCCCACATTTTATTGCTCTGAACAGAGGTCTGGAAATAACTGACTTTAATGAAGTGCATCACGGGGTGTCAAACACTCATTTCTGCATGTACAGATGTAAAACCCCTTTTTTTCCCCCCTCTATATATACTGTGCTGATCCAGCTATCCAGACCTCTTAAAATAGTATTAATTTGCATGTAAAGCAGCTCTAAAGACTTCTCTTATTTTCACAATAAGATAAAGCAACTTAATGTAAATCTAGATTGATCTTTCGATTTAAATACATTATAAAGTACATATTGTGGATATTTATTCAGCATATGGTGCTTCTGAGACTTCTCTGTGCCCTGATTTTTTTTGCTTATTAGTGAACAGCTAAGCAATGTGCTTTATGCTCTCAGCAATCATTTCTGTGCTTTGGTTTCTCTAGAGAGGTGCTGTTCAGCTGAACTCTGGTAATGTCCACACTGGGCAGAGCTGGCACAACACACAATATCTTTTTGGGTGGTTTTCATGTCAGAACACTTGCAGGTTACCAGTCTGAGAAGTTTCATATTGGCTCTGCCACATCCAGGTTCATCCCAGGGATTTAGTTCATCAGGAAGCCTGGAAATAAATCAGCAGTGGTGGAGAGCCTGAGAGTCAAATTTACAGCCTGGGCACATTTACACGGTCTGGGTTTGGGAAACCCAGGAAGCAGACAGTCAAAGAACACCAGCAGCCTGGGATCCTGCTATCAAACAAAAGCCTTTTAAGAGCAGTGCCACGCTTCCCTCATGGATCTCCCAAGTTCTCCCAAGATCTCCTTAAAAATACAAAAATCCTCTCAGATGACCTGAACAAGGGTCTCTGCTCCCACAAGTACACCTAGTTTTTCTAACTACATCAGATGTTCCAAGAGAGGATATTTCCTCTTGTCCAGCCCGTGACTTTTAGACGATGACATCCAAGTCCTGCTGGAATGATTCAGCTCCTCACAGACACCAGTACAACCTCCACTCTTTCTGCTTAGGTGACAAGAGGGGCGTTGGGCAGAACTGTTCATTTTAGCCTTTGCTTTAACCTTTTTCCCTGCTCAGTGTTATGTGAAAGCAGCGCTTTTTCCATGTTTATCCGGCTCTTTTGTGTTGTGTTAGCCCAGGAATGTATTTCTACACAACACACTCCAGGGTTATGTGTGTTCCCAGGCTATATCTTTGTCCAGAACAAGCATTTTGGGGAAGTGATGATGAAAATGTGAAGGGAAGAACAGAAGACTTGAAGGTACAAAAATACCACAGTCCTTGAGGAGCAGGTAAGTCACAGGCATTTTAAACACAGCAAGGCAGAAAAACAGAATTAAAAGGATTGAGGTTTAAGGATATTTTTCAAGTACATAAGGAACAAGATGCTGACAAAGGAGAAAACAACGTCTCTGAAGGACAACAAGAGATATTTACTGCTGAACAAAATACATCTTAAAATAAACTTTAAGCGAGGAAGACGTGCAACAGAACAACTGCAGTTAGTCAAGTTTAGTTTATGTGAACACCAAGAGTTCCAAGCCCTTTAATCCTTTTCAATGTCCAATCTATAAAGCCTCCAAAGCAAGATCCCCTGCTAGGAGTGAGATCCAAATCATCCCATAGGAATTCAGATGAATCATTTTCAAAGAGTTAAAAACTGCTATGGTCATCCGCATACAAATAAAAACAGCATTAATAAACCCAGTGCTCAGAAAACAAGTAGAGCCTGAAAAAACCCCATATTTTTAAAACTATGGAAATTCACTGTCTTTTGATCTTTTATCTTTCTGCTTCACCTGTTTTTAAGGGTTTGTTTAGTCAGGTTTTTAACTTCAGGGTGTGCTTGGGTTCGTGCTTTTTTCTACAGCCTTGACAGCCAGATATTTACCTGGAAAGGAAGCTGTGATTTATGGGCATTAAATGACTCCTGAAGGTAAACCCTTAGGAACATCACCAATTATTGCAAGAACTGAGAGCCTCTAGCAGTAAACATGCATTTCTGCCCTTGCTAACTCATACAACAGACCTGCACCAAATTCCTCCCTTTTCTTCTCCTCTGAGAAATGCTGTTGGCTTTGTGTTACAGAAGTTGCTATAGAGGTAGATCAGAAGAGATAATGTAAAATACCCATAAGATTTTTAACATTCACTTCATTTGTGTTCCTGGCTCCAGTATTCATTTGTTAGAAAAACTTCAGTGCACAGAAATGGAATGAATATTTTTGGATGTGCTAGAAAATATTCTAACTATAAGTATGGAGTTGCTTTTTAGAGAAAACTTTATACTATTATCCTGCTTCTCATTGGAATAAAAATAAAACATGCAACATAGATAACCAATCTAGTCAAATATTCCCAACTCAGTTTCAAAAATGCACCATTAACCAATAATTATTGACTCTAAAACGTATGGAAAATAACTGCAAGCCACTTTTGTGAACAGAAATGGAATACATAAAGACAGATACTTGTCAGGAATTATTTTTCCACACATACTGGCATGCATTGAAAACTTCCTTACCGCTGTGCAGCACCCAGAGAGTGAAAGGAGAAAGAGGTTAAAGATGGCCTTGGAGCATCTTTTGTGAAAGACCTGCCATTGATGGCTAAAAAAGCCTAAAGCAAAATACAGAGACATTCTCCTCAGGGTGTAAGGATTTAGCTGAAAAGGGTTTTCTAAGATTGGAGCTGGGTCACTGTAATCTTCAACAGAAACTGAGGACAAATTTGAAGTGAATTGTGGTAGAAGAGTAAAATGTTGTCAGGAAACCAACCTCGGGAAAAAAGGATTCCAGCTACAGGCAGGTTTCACCTTTGTAAAGAGAAGCACATGAAGTTATTAGAGATGTGTTTTAAACATTCTGAAGGTGGGAGACAGATTAAGTGCCTTGGTCAAATCCTGGCACAAAGAACCATAAACCTTACAGCAAAATCTGGTCATGTAAATAACATTTCCTTGGACTAGGACTTAGTTAAACTTGATATGATTTTCTGTATAGATGAAGATTTACTAAAGAAAACAACAAGAGTAAGAACTTGTAATTAAAACTGAGAAAAAATACAGGCCAGGTATTGGTGAACAGCAGCTGTCCTTAAATAATAACAGATTTGATGTTGATTAAGAAAATGTATGATTTCATTGAATCCTCAACAGCCCTCACAGTTAATTGATTAAAGTTAACAAATGAGATTTATACACTTCTCACAACCTCTTTTTTCTTCTTTAATGAGGAAGAGGCAGAATCTCAAAATGCCTCATTCATCTCCCACAGAATTCAGGAATGGAATCAAAAATTACGAGTTATTCCTCTTCTCCCAAATGTCACAGTCCAAATTTGAGGGAGAGCCTCTGATCCTTTCGTGTTGGAGGATTAAACTAATTTAAAATCTTCAAGAGAAGTGTCTGGTGAAGAAGCTCTGAAATCTCAGAACTGTGCATTCAGTCCATGACAGCACTAAAAGATTAAAATTTAAAATTGAGAAGACCTACAGTACAAAGTGTGCACATTTATCTGTGGGCATTATTTAAAAGCCTGTTTGAAGTCGACTGATGACTTTCCAGTTAATTTGATGAGTTTTAGAGCAGGACACATGAACATGATACAATAAACAATTTATACACTTACTGTCACACCTGTCAGTAAAATGAGGCTTTAACAATCCATTCATGTGGCTCAAACCAAATCAGCCCTGTTATAGGAAATCTTAAAACAATCCAAATAGAGACAATCTTGTACAGATGAAGACTTGCACCCTCTGTAAGATGCTGTATATTAGAAAAGTGTTAATACTGAGCTTTTGATGTAGGTGCTGTCCTGATTTTATGCTAATTGAACAGAACAATTTTTGCTGATAAAATTAGGTCAATTATATTTAATTGGATCCATTAAACCAACTGTAATCTTATTAATAATTTGTAGACCTCAGCTGTCAGATTTTTCTTCATATCAAAGCTCCTTGGTTTTGTTTCATTGCCTCACCTCCCATCCTGCAATCCTAGTCAAAAAAATAAACTCCTCTGTCAATATTTCTTTCAAAGTCTCACCATTCACATGTTATGAACATTCTATATATTTCTATTTTGGCTTCCATCTCATAGCAGCAGCAGAAATACCACATAGCTATGCTCAGATATATGGAATTTAGCCAGCAGTTGTCCCCAGTTTTTTCAAGAAACCCTCACACTGGTACAAAATTTTACCTATCTGCAAATTAATCAGGAATTAAAGCATTGTAGTCCATAAAAAGGAAACATTTCTTCTGACCAACTTAACTTTTATCAGGTTATTTAAATCTAGCAGGAGTATGGGGCTGTACATCACATGACAATTAGGTACCCAAAAAGGACCTGCCTGTTAACAAAAAAACCATTTCATTATTGGTGTGTTATTTTTGATGCCCAGACCATATTTATATATGCCTGAATCAATGCGCTTCCAAAGACAATGTGCATGTTTTTGTTAAACACATACTGCAAGTGATAATAAATTAAAATTGCTCCCAAAAGTTCTGCTGCATTCCATTCCTTATTGAAAGCTCACAAATGTAACTTCCCAAAAAAGTCGCTTATATGAGGTACATTATTTAGTTTCAGAGTATGTTTATATTACATTTCTAGCTCATAATTTGATTTTTTTCAGCAGCTTTCCTCAAAATGATGTGACCTTAGAGTGCACACAGTAGAAATGTTCTAATTTAAAATGCTCTAAGTAGGTTTCAACTGGTTTTCTTCCTAATCAACCAACCATTAAAAATTAGAAGAAAAGTTGGGGATTTTTTAAATATGAAGATACCAGAGTAGATCTTCATAAAGTATCTGAATGTTGATATTAAATTCCTCCTCTTTCCAACTTCCAAGAATGAAGCTTGTCCATAACAGTCTCCTATAATGGATAATATCTCCTAATGTATATTTCCTATGGATAATTATCCTCTAAAATGGGTAACAAATTTAGGAAAAGGTTTGGTCATAACACTTTAAGATTTTCATAACAAATGCTTAGACCATTCCAGCTCTATTCCACAGATACACAAGATATTCAGAAATGTCCATAATTATTTTGCAAGGGTTTTTTCACTTATTCTCCTCTTTCTCAGCATCTTCTTAAGAAACAACAGTTACTTGAGGGCCTTGAGTTGCACATTTAAATTATCTAGAGCACAGGGAGAGGAATATTGGGGATTTTTTTTTAGTTACAATTATACCCTTATAGACTGATACACAGCATTGATATTCCTTCTTAGCAGTTATCAGCTTGACCTCTAATGAATAGAACAGATTTATGGGAAACTCATTTAGGAGTCAGGTTATGACTTTGGTGATTCACACTGGCTGGTAATTAACAGCATGTACTGAACGATTCATGAGAGCTCTAAAAATTGAACTTCTGCACTGTGAACTGGAGGGTACTACAGAGATGAGGAGGTTTGGGCTGAATTTACTGTTTGCTGGTCCCAGGAATAACAGGAGATAGCTGTGATCAGTCTCATCTCCCATTTCCTTTATTCTGCCTCAGTACTCCACTGCATACAGTCACTACAAGTATGATAAAATGCTTTGTGTTGGAAGGGACCTACCTTAAAGATCATCTCATTCCAATGCTCTGCCATGGGCAGGGACACCTTCCACCACCCCAGGTTGCGACTGGCCCCACTGCACACTTTGAGGGTTGGGGCAGTCACAGCTTCTCTGGACAACCTCACCACTGTCACAGGGAAGAATTTCTTCCTAACATCTTATCTCAATCTGACCTCTTTCAGTTTAGAGCCTTTCCCTCTTCTCCTGTCACTCCAGGCCCTTGCCCCAAGTCCCTCTCCAGCTCTCTTAGAGCCCCTTTAGGCACTGGAAGGGGCTCTAAGTTCTCCCCATAGCCTTTTCTTCTCCAGGCTGAGCACCCACCCCCAGCTCTCCCGACTGGTCTCCAGCCCCGTGATCATCTCTGTGCCCCTCCGGACTCACTCCAGCAGTTCTGTGTCCTTATGTCGGGGGCCCCAGGGCTGGAAGGAATACTCCAGGTGGGAATCTCATGAGAGTGCACTAGAGGGGCAGAATTGCCTCCCTTGACCTGCACAGTGAACAACATAAGCATCAAACTTTGGAGGCTCACTGTAACTGCTAAGTTTATTTAGTAATTATTATATAAGAAAGTTCTTTACTGTAGTATTGTTTCAAATACTGTAGAGAAATAGAGCCAGAATTCTAGCTCACTATTTTTGAAAGCAAAGTAGGGATTAGCTCCTTTTTCTGCTTTTGCTGCAGATTGAGGTGTGCACACAGTGTTGCTGCTTTCTATACTCTGCTCTTCCTCAGCCCTCCTGGGACTGCAAACCAAACTGTCCCCTCATGCATATCCTTATTTATGTCCGTAAGTACTTACAAACACAAGAGCTGCAAACAGAGGTAAACACAGGTGAGGACAGATTCGTGGACTGTTTTCCCTGATTTTCCACATCAGCCTTGGCCACCTACCCACCACATCCCCTAGGTGTCACCCAGGATCTTATTTTTTCATTGCCTACAAGCATCAGAAGGGAGCTTTCGCCTACCTTTCTGTATAGAAACATGCTGAGAAAAATGTAACAAGATACAACAAGCAAAAGGCTTCTGGTTGGATGCTGTTCCTCACGCTAACAACTCGCGACCTTTTGTGAAAGGTCTTCAGCGACTGCTTTACAACAGCAACGTTTCACTGTGTTTCAGTATTTGAACTGGAATAAAAATTTTGCTTATGCTGAGGATGAAGAGGAAGTTGGAACTTTTATGTTTCAGGTCAGTATTTGCCCCCATTTCCCAAGTGTCCTTCAGGTTTCCCCACTACCCAAGACCTTTCGCTCAGTTCGGGGTTCTCCCTCAAGTCAGCCTCAGGAGGAGCTTTCCTGAAGTTTCTACTTTCATCAGCAAGCTCCCTGCAACTGAGATAGAAACTCTGCAAGGGTGATATCAAACGTGCTCAAACCCGGGACATGAGCTGGACACTCCCAGCTGACTAGAGACTAGGATTTTCAGAAAAAACTTTGATTTTTCTCCACTGCATTCTTTCCTCAATTCTAGAAGTAAAAATAAATACATCTACTTTTAGCAATGCAAATACAGAGTCAATGGCATCCCATGTGGCAGCAGAGAACAGATTACAAGGCAGGCTTAAAAGGAAAATTTCAATTTCCCTGAAAATTGATCAGCTGAACGCTAAAAACTGTACAAGCACTACTACCTTGTCCAGCACTCTGTGCTGCTGCTCAGTCTGGTAAAAATTAAAAACTAGTTTTATTCATGTGAACAATCTCATTGATGTCTAACATACAAAAAGCTAAAAGCATGATTGATTTTTTTCCCAGGCAAGATTAGAACTAATGCTAATTCACTCCTGCAGTATTATTCCAGTTCCTGTTATAAGAAAAATACATTAAATAGTTCTTTATGTCAACACTAAGAGCAGAAGAAAATAATTTTCAGTTTCCTCCAAACTGCATAGCAAAGTTATATTTGATCATCTTGCAGCACTTTTTCTTCAGAAGAAGATAGCAAGATATGCACACAAAAAAAATGTGCAATGCATAAATAAAGAAAGATTATTCCAAGTACTAATCAGGGGAAGGAAAGAGAGAGTCCATTAGCATGAATTAGATACACCTATCTTTCAACAGTTTCAGTTGTTTTTACTTCAGAGCGAGACAAAGGAAAGACATTAAAGATTACTGACAACCTGTGTATTTGTCCTCCTTTTTTCTACTTCAAACGCAGACTGACTCCTGTATTTATGTTTTCCTGAGTCAAGCTACAGATCTAATGAGCTGCTCTATTTTTATTCTCTTTTTGTGAGAACATTCTTTGAACAGCTTTTTTTAAAAGATAGGGGTTTTTTTAATTTTCATTGTTGGAAAATGTGACAATTACACTATGTAGACAACAGCACGCTGGATTCAGAGCAAAGTTACTTTGAATATTCTTTATATACTGAACTCCTTACTTCATTACATACTGAAACTGCTGTAGGAAGATAACCATAGTTGGATGTAAATTCCAATTTGAAACCAAATGTAAAGCATGTTTCCAAGAATGCATAATTAAGCAGCATTTGTTAGAGTCAATTTGAGTGCATAAATTATTGAACATGGGTTAATTTTGGTTGGATTAAAAGCACCACCTGTTCACTTCTATAAAAAATACCATCATTTCTGTTTCAGTGACGTATTTAATTCTTACATATTTGGTTTCATCCTTCCAGGATACAGTTGGTTTATGAATACTCTCCAGTACTGAGAGGGTCAACACATGCCCCATTTATTTGCTCCTCAGTAGTGAAACACTACAATTCCAAAGGTGTTTTCCAGGTAGGGAAGGCAACCTAGATCAGAGTACTCAGACAAGTGTTCCAGCACGTGTAAAGGTTTAAATGGTGCAAGGCAAATTGCTGTTCATCAATGAAGTTCAGAGCAATAGTGGGAGTTAGTGCTCCACGGCAGCTTTTGAGACGCAAGACTCAATGATTGCTGCAAAACAGCCTCTTACTGAAGGCTTTCACAGCAGTTCTCCCATTCTGCTCCTCTCACTGGCTGTTACATTCCAGACCGCTGTGGAAAATGCTCCTTTCACCTTCTCATGTAGAGTTGTTTCCAAACGACAAGCTTAAAAGTGGGTTTACAACTGTGAAGTTTAAAAAGGGGCTCGATAGACTGCAGTGAGCCACAAGCAATCGCTGTAAATGTTTCAATGCAAATCTCTTCCCACTAAATCTTTCGTCTTTGATGGTAGGATGAACCCTTGACTTGCTTAGCATCTGAGGAGGAGGCATGAAAATTCATGGCTTTGGAGGAAACCAAGGAGATTACAAGTCAACTAAAAATCCATGTGGGTCCACAGGACATGGACCCTGTGGTACATGAACCCCATTGATTTTTTAAGCAGAGATTCACAGCCGTACCTTAAAAAGAGACCTGTCATACTCCACTGTAGCATTTTTCTCTTTAGTTAGCACAGAGTGTCTGTCCTCCACAGTCCTGTGTGCCTGAAAGAGGCCATTACATCAAGGGACAGGGTTAAAAGTTTATAAGGTAACAGCTGTTGAAATATGCTGTTCAGGGAATATATTCATAAGATGCATTCTGGAAAAAAGGAAAAAATATACCAGTGGAAGAATTTATCCAAGAAGTTCTCCTTTTAAAAGTATTCTGGGGACACTGTCAGTTATTGGAACAAGATAAAGTGAGTTGTAGACACTACAAAAGCATTACTCTTAGCAGCATCAGATGTTCAAAGCAGAGATACGTTTAAAGCCTTTCAGTGTAGGGGGCACTGTGGGAATTCTGTGGAAGCAGGATCAGAGACACCCTCTCTCCTCTTCAGCTGTCAAATTCAAACCCCCAAGTGTTCAATTTCATCAGCAGATATGTTGAAAAAGGAACCCATGAAAACAAGCTCAGTGCAATAAAAGCAAGGCTGCAATACATGAACACGGTGACAAGGCAGCAACAAGATTAAAATGTTGCTCAGAAAAGGAAAAGAGTAATTTCTGATCCCCAGCAGAACTGAGAGAGAGCACCAGAGACCACGCACGTGTAGGAACCCTCAGAGCAGCTGGCAGAGCACCCCATCTCTCTCCTGCTTCTGTTTATTCCTCCATCATTACAACTAAGTCTAATTCCACATCTTGAGTGTTTAACTGGCAGAGAAGTGGAGTGCAAGGACAGCAAAAGCTTCACGAAGTATGACAAGAAAAGTAACAGGGACAAAAATCAAATGAGAGCTGAATTTTGAATAAAAGCAAGTCACTTTTTCTTTGCAGGAGTTTGGGCCCTCACGCCTAAATATATTACTGCAGGTAGCTTTATTGCCAGAAGCTTAAACTCATTACAGCTCTGGCACCTCAGCCTAAATTCAATAAACTGATATGTAAAGTATTGGTCCCTCAAATCCCAGAAGTGTTGCCAGAATTACATATCCTTATTCATAAGAATTCTGTTATCCCATGGAATTCACTGCAAGTGATGAACTTCTAGCAAGTCACTCAGCAGAGCAGAGCACAGACCTTTCTTACAGTGCATGGTAGAGACTGGCACCAAACACTAAAGCTGTGTGACTCCTGGTGATCTCATCCTGTAGCTGTTCATGCAAAAAATTGTTTTTCTCTTTCACTTCCCTCAGATCCAGACCTTTTGATTTTGGTTTGATGTGCGGATTCGAAAACATAACTGTGAAATCAACTTGGTTTCACCTGACTTAAAGTCAAAACCAGTCAGTTTTATACACTTCCCGTAATAGTTAGAAGCCTGTTCAGACCAGCCAATCTTTTCTTCGTGACCCTCATGTAAATTTCCATCTGTTTTTTTAAATTTCCATCTCCATTTTTACTGGATGGAAAACAAACTTCCATTGTGCAGAAGGCCTACACAGCCTCCAGCTACCCTAATCCTAATTTACCTAATCAGCACTACAGCTTACAAACTCCAGCATTTGTAAAGCACTTACCACCTAGTTAAAAACAGCACAGGATGTTTGTTAGGAATATTTTTATTTCTATATGGTACCAGGAGAATATGTTAGCATTTTTCTTTTGATGTCAAGTGCTATCTACCAAACAGATCCACACTTTTTTTTTAATTCAAGAGAATGCAAAGTAGGTGGAGAGACTGCATTTGTAGGTTTATGATTCTTATTTAAGCAGCTGCTTACATAAATCCTCAGGTATGTATGATTAATTATTTGCTTTCTAATCCCTGTTCAAAAGAATGCATCTGCTTTTATGTTTAAATCAGGTTTTAGCAGCCTTTTTAAAGCATTTGACAAACTAAAAACGCAGACACCTGTATATTCAAAAGAGTTCTTGTAATGCTATTGATACTCATCTGTTCCTTAGCACACCCCTGTGAGGGCTGTGATGAGCTGTCACACATGATCTGCTAGCTGTGTTATTTGGAGTTAAGTCTATTTTCCACAAGTACATTTTCCACAATTGCACATTTCACAGAGGAAAGTCCAAACACTAATGTAGATAATGCACATTAGTCTAAAAATGTGGACATTAGAAGAAAATAATCTATAGGAACAGAGGACAAGTTTAATCGTTATGTTTAGCGAGTCACCTGACAAGTCAGATTCCAAAAGTTGCATTTGGTGTATAAAAAACTTTTTCAAGGCAAATCTACTGACATGAACAAATCTCGAATTAAATCCTTTTCAAAAGTCTTCATGTTTAAGCTTTGAGACTGACTATTAAACCTGAGTAAGTGCCCTAAGAGCCTGCTCCTTGGGAAGGATGGTTCACTTGTCCCTCACCTTTTCCTCAGCAGAAAGCTTGAGCAAGAAATGAACAGCCTATTGTAAATTATTGCATCACATCCTGCAGAAGGTAAGACGAGAGGTGCTGTGATACAGCTCCCTAAAGCAGAGCAGCACCTTTACAGCTCTCTAATCAGGTGAATTGTCTTTCAGAGAACATTTATCACGCCGCTTCCTCCACTTAAATTCATGCTGGATGTTGATGTGAATGTTGCAATCAAACAACCACAGAAGTATATAAAAACAAATTGATAAGGACCTGATAAGAAACACTGTCAAACCATCTCTTGTACCAAGGCAGAATCAACTGTGTCAAAATTGAAACACTCCAGCATAAACATTGCTTGTATGGATACTTCCTAACTTCTGCCTAAATTGGGACTTTTCGCTTTGGATTTTGGTCATGCAGTTTTCTTTAGTACTTAATTACTCCGCATTTTATTGTGCTTCATTATCTGAAATAAATGTAATCCTTGTCGAACCATTCAGTCTGTTCATGGCACATGTAACACAAAGGCTTGTTACATCAAGCTCTCTGCCAGCAATAACTCAACTATTTTCCATTCAATTACAGAACACACTGATTTTCCTGCTGAGTCACCTCAAATTCAATTTCTCACTGAGAATTCAACTAAATTACTTGCCCATGAATTAACAATGCTGAATGCTAATACAGACATTGAATTATATTACATTTCAGTGACTAGAAGAGGTAATTGCAGCTGGCAACATCTACTTCACATTTTTTTCTTCTCTTCCAGTTTCAACTTAGTGATGCTGCCTTTTAAACCAAATATTCTGTGACAAAAACATCTCAATCTCTAATTTGTGGGGTTTAGAATGCATCCCATCAGATCACACAAACAATATTTCTGTTTCATCTACTGGATATGGCTCAACCATCTCTTTCAGGATGGCCCAGTGGGCTGCAGGCAGAACTGTGTTAACAGTTCCTGTATCTGCAGCAATGATGTCAAACTCTAGTGCAAACTCATACATGGACCTTGTGCTTAGTTTGAAAATTCCAGCAAAATTCTTTGCAACAGCATTTGCTGTGTCACCAAAATTCAAACATTTTTGCAGAGTAGCTGAGTTTCAAGCAGAACAAACCCTACCTGGCTTCCTGGCAGTCAGCCCAGTAATGCAGTTCCAGTACAATGGCCTAGAAACTGTGGGCTCTGGAGTATAGGCAAAAAATTTAATGTTTTAGTTGTCCCAAGAACCACACAAAATTTCAGAATATTGAAACTTGAGACAGAGGTTTATATTGCACACAAGTTCAGACAAAGTGAATTATTCAAACACAAGTTTTCAGGTGCAATTGCTGAGTAGGTACATTCACATGCACAGTTCCTCCATTTCAAACTGCATTCCCTGTATAATATTCGCCCTTCTAAATAGCAGAACAAACTTGCCCACAGTGTGCTGAAGTTATTCCTCCATATAGGTTAAAAATGCAGATAAATAACTACTGAAAGAAAGCTAGAAACATTAAAATAGTGCATATTTTTTAATGTTAATGTCATTCTGGATTCAGAATAATATTCATATTCAGCCTCTAAATAAGTTAGTGCCTGGAATGCCTTATCTGTTGTGTTCTTAAATTGTCATGTTGCTATAAACGGCTAAACCACTATTTTTAATGACAATTAGCAGTAGATATCAAGAGACATTACTGCTGACTGCGATACATCTTTTTTTGTATATTTTCTGACTTTCTTTTCCTCACAGCATAAAGTCGCTTCTCCTGTTTTCACTTCTTTATACTAATGGACAATTTACTAATTCAGCAGGAAATGTCAATCTATTTTTATTGGGTTTTCATTTTTAATGGGGGGGATCTGTAATTTTAAGGGTTTAAGTACATTCTTCCATTCCTAGCTTTGGTTCTATCTTCCAATACAGACAAACCATTGATACAGCTCTCCAGATGAACTTAAACTAGGGTTGAAAGCTGAGTTACAGGAAGAGACTCCAGGAGCCATTCAAGCTACATTATGAACTGGATCCTTTAAGGGATTGGTGTTGATTCAGAAACCAACCTGAACACTGAACTGGCAACCAGCCACCTCTGCTCCTACCCTGCTCTAAAGGGGATAGCAAAGGTTCCCAGAGGATCCTGGAGATCTCCAGAAAACAGATAAATTAATGAACAAATACATGAACAAAATGCTCCTGTCCAAACCTGGAGGAAACCTATCAGAATGCAAATAAAACCACACAAGTCTTCAGCCATGAGGTAGGAAAGTAACTTCCCATCAAGATGTGGGTTCTTGTGGTCTTTTTGTACTCGAGCGCTACAGGGTTGGGAATTATTACAAATGCTGGCACTTGAGGACTGACTAAGCTTGTGGGAACGATGTACTTCTCTAGATGATTACCAACCATTCATCTGGCTAATGTGAGGCCAAATCTGGCCTGACTGCCTGGCTCAAGGGAATATAATTAACTCTGCAGTCAGGTTGCATTTGCCAAGTAGGATGAGCCCCAGGAGGTGAAGGCGCAGGAGCGAGAGCTAATGCTGCCACCCAGAGCACGAGAATGGACTCGCCAGCAAAGCCAGGACAGGCTTTTTTCACATCAAAACTGCACAGACATCGAGCACCCTTTTATGGCAATCAACATAAAAAATAAAAATATACATAAATAATTTTTTTTTTTTTTTACATTTCATTACATCTTTGACCAGTTAAAAACGACTCCTTACATTCTTCCATCGAAACATACACACCAGTAAAGGGTGACCTTAGGAAACCATGTTTGAAAACAGCTAAGTACATTTAAGTATTATTGATTGCACAAGTAATAGCGCCAAAAGTGATTACACAGTGTGGTACTTACAAAAATAATTACACTTCAGAAAATCAAAATTAATTTGTACACTTCTGCTACACTTTTGAAGTTGTTGACATTTCATTGTAGTGCTCCTAATGAAATGAAAATTATTAATAATTGTTTCTACTTCAGTGTGACAAATGTCATTTAGGTTAGGATGTGAATTTGTCAGTACCTCATCAGATAACTAAGTTGACTTTTGGCTCATGTTAATTTGAAAAGGGGGTTATTTGTATTTATCAGATGCAAGTCTACACAACCCAACCATATTATCACTCTTTTTGCTGGTGAAACTGTGAAACATTTTATGTGGTGTAATCCTCTTTTCTCAGAAATCACTCTAAAGGTGTAAAAACAATAGAAAATTAAGTTCCCTGGACAAAAGTTTTAAAATTTTCTTCTTCAAAACACTTTAGCAGCAAAATGGTATAAAATAAACCAGTGAAATTAGCACAACCCCAGGGCCACTGCCTGAAGGACCATTTCCGTTTTATTCCTCTACCAAGCAAATTTAGTCTTATTTTAATGTATAGCAAACTACACTGTTCAGTGGAAAACTTTCAAATTAATAGCAAAAGCTGTGTAAAACAAAAATCATATTATGCCTCAGTGCTTGTCTCATACAGCACATCACTCCTATAAAGTTGTATAATTAGCACAAATAAAGTAATTCAGCTTCCAAAATATTCTCAATAAAAGTACTTAGGGCTTTTACAGCATTTTAAAAGTATTAAATGAGTAAAATTCACCCATGCAATGTCTGATGACCCTTACTGTTCTGATATTATAGTCAGGTGAAGTGACAAGCAGATGATTTGTCTGGGCAATTACAGCAAACCAATAACAAACCTGCAAACAGAGGTTTGGAAAACCTGTCTCCAGGCTGCTCAGGGAGCTCTCATCCACTGCCCTCAATTTTGACAGGAGTCTTTGCCTCAGGACACCCTATCAAGATTCAAGTTACTTTCCAATAGCTCATCTAAAATTGCATAGAATGAAACATCTGAGTTTCGACAATTTTTAAAAAGAAAAGCCATGATAAGAATACAGAAGCTTCATATTTCACAAAACCCCTTACATTTTTCACCAGTACTGTTAATCCATGGATGGACAGAATTGGAGAGTTTCTACCCAAAGATCAATACAATTGCTCTGTCTAAATGCTACGTGAGCAACACTTTCAGTCACACAAAAACACCTACGTTAGGCTGAGACAACTGGCCCAGATACGTGGTGGTTTCCCAAGAAAGAAGTATTATCAAGAACCAGTTTTGTAAAACCCAAGCCTCACACAATGATGGCTGCATTAATATTTTAAAAGTTTTATCATTTATCCAGGGTTTATTTCACTTGCTCTGACTGATGATAAAAACCTGGTTGCAGAGGCCACACAGAGCACAGGAGCGTGCTGGAGTTCTGTTTGCCCCGCACTCGGGAAATGGGTGCTCCTGCCTCTCCAGTTGTTACCTCAAATCCAAGTGGCACATTGACAGGTTGGAAAGAACAGCTTGCATGAAGCCACCCATTCAGTAACTCCATCTTTGTTTACAGAACTCCAGGTAAACAAAACCAAAGAAAGTAACAGCATATGTGTTTTTACTAGACCAGGGCAGAATTTTTATTCCTTTGTTAACACTGAAGGCACATGGTAAACATGATACATTTTGATCTGATTTCTATTGTCCCTTGCAAAGGAAAGGCAAGGGACCTTTTAAGGAACTTGTTTTCTCAGAAATACAAGAGGATATCCAACATGGTGACAAAAGCAGCTTAGGTGGTCAGACTACAGTAGCAAATAAGCAGCCAAACAGCCTGGCACAGCCAGAGCTATCTTTTGGTTATAACCATGCCCCACTTCTCACCTACACCAGTAATAAGCTGTTTCACTTGCAGCAGACAAGCACAAACCTTCCCAAGCACAACACTTGCCTCAGTTCTCCCTTTACATTCTCATCAGCAACTTTCCCCTTCTTTCCTAATAAACATGTTAAACAGAAAAATTAAACAAACTAGAAAGCTACATCTTTATTTTCATCTTATGCTTTCCTCCTTTATTCCTTTCGCCTGTAAATCTCTGGTTTATCCCTGCTCAGTGTTATCAGACTCATGATATTTAGATTGGTGATGTTTATTTCTCCTACAGTCCCAGTTCTCAGGCTCTTAAGATTATTTGAGAATCCCAACTTCAATTTAAAAATCCTTATATTGCTAGCTCTCAGGTTCTGGAGAACTGTATCAAAGTATGACTCAAGTGTACTCTAAAAGCTCTATGTGGAAGGCAAAGAACAGGTTTATTCTGAACAAAACAAAAAAAACAGAGACTACATTCTTAATGCATTTTCAGAATTGCTAGTTGGAGATTTTTTTTTAATTGCTAGGATTTATGAAGTAATTATGGGTAAGTGCCGTATTCTGATCACAAATAGGCATTTCATATAAAAGTTGCAAACCTGGTATAGGGTATTAACAGGCCGAACATTTCCAAGGAGCACTGTCAGAATAACAGAGAGTCAATATTAAATGGCCAGTAAAATCGCCTCCTTGTACCCTTTTCCCATACCATTAATGTACAAAGGGTGACAAACTAGGACAGGTTTTGCTCTAGTGATACCACCCACTTGCTCCCACTCACTCTGCAGCCTGGCAATGCCATTCCCATACAGTGTCCCCCACCAAAACCACCCATTTGCCCTCAGGGTCATTGGACATGGCCCCATTCCTCAGGCCAGCAAACACCGCACAAGAAAGAACATTCCAGATACAGTTTTCTCGCACATATCCTATAGCGGGAAAATAATCTGCTCTACCCCAGAAAATTTATCAGGGCTGCCTTTGCCACAGCAGAGCCCTACTGAAGAACTCTCCCACGTACTTTCATACAGAAAAACCTAGAATATCACCTGAATTTCTGTATAATCAATACACTCTAAGCAGAACACCGACTGAAATCAGAACTGGCCAGCAGCCCCTAAGGGAGAACCCTCTCAGACTTACCTCTGGCTTTCAGCGCAGGAATTAGCCTGGCTTCTCCCTCCAGGATGTACAGCTGCACAAACAAGTCATAAAAGAGGGGGAAATAAAATCCCAAATTGCTCTGGGGACAGAGCAGGGAGTGCTGGGAGCCCTCAGGGCTGTGGGAGCCCTCAGGTGCGGCTCCAGGTAGGCCAAGCCCCAGCTGGCTCTCATTTGAGGGACGGGTGTTTTATTCAGCACAGGTGTTTCTGTTTACCCCAGTACCGCCCAGGCTGGGAGGAGGTAAAAAAGCTGGGATTGTTTATGTGGGTGCTCCTCCAGCCTAGCAGGGGCTTCTCCTGGTTGTAGGTAGCACAACTGCAGCTTCGTGTGGCTTGGGTGTTCCTCCACACCTGTGAGCAGCCATGTCCTGGTTCTGATGGCTCCCTCCTTGGGCCCAGCAGTGGGTGAGTCTCTATTCCTGGCTAGAATATGGCATGTTCCCGGTGAGGGTGAGGTGCCGTGGGGTTCCTGGAGGGGAACCCACATGTCTGGAGGGGACAGGTGGGCAGCCAGAGCCTGGGGATGGTACATCAGGTACCTGGCTTTTTGTCAGCCTCCCTTGTGTGGGAACTGGTTTCTAAATCCCTGGCTATAAGCTCCAGAGAAACAAAGGAGTGTGGATTTTAACCTACAGGTCCTGGTTTCACAAACTGCCACAGAAATACTGTAAGTGGTGATTGCATGTCCAGCCCTGTGTGTGGCTTCCTGGTTATTCTGGCTTGTGGGCCCTTTTTGGACTTTGCTGCTGAAGGAGCTGAGGTGTGAGAGGAGCTGCTTTTGTCTGTAGTTATGTTCAAAAGTGATGCAGACCTGGTTTATTCTGCTGAGTGGGGAACGGGAGTAAAAACAAACATAAGAGAACCGGGCTGCGTGAGAAGTCTGAAAGGTAAAAAACCCTTGTGTTTTATTGACTTGAAAGCTGTGGCCTGATAATCAAGAGGGATGGGGGGGAAAAAAATCTCAATTGCGGTGAAGGGGAGCCAGGTAGGCAGGTGCTGTATGTGGTAGTGCTGCTTCACTGGTTCGGAACTGCTTTACTTTCTTGGAATTGTTGCTCCAGAGTTTGTAAAGAAGCTTTGAACTACTCACAAATGTCTGTGTTGGGAGATCTTATGAGCTGGTTCACTAATTACAGAACAGGGTGGAAAGGTTACAGCTAAAAAGCCACAATCTAGGCAGATCTGCAAACCCTAATTGTACTTTAGTTTTGCTCCTGTTCAGGCTGTAGTTGGAACATCATTTAGAGGTTAGTGTATTGCTTAGGGGTATGAATAAAAATCCTTAATTAGCAATATAGCAAAGAACTTTGGTTACTTATTTGGTCTGAGATTTAAAAAAAAAAAACCTGTTAACTGAATAGTGATATATTCCCCTAAAGTGAAAAATTTGCACCTTACTAATATTTCTTTCAAAACCTCTTGATTTTAAATTAAGAGTAGTGGTTTTGTGATTAAACCCCTGGGTAGAAATTCAGTGGATTTGAGTTCCATTCTCATGTCTGAGCCAGTCTCACTGTGTGACCCTGGGTCAGGTGCTGGTCACCAGCGCTGGCTTTCCAGCACCCATCTGCTTTTAACTGCCTGCACAGTGCAGCTGGGAGATTGCCAGTGGGACTAGCAGGACTTTGCATTAGCTGCAGTTGACTTTGGGTCAGACCCTTTTGTCTGTCTGTTTCCTAAATGTACATATGGAGAATCAGGCTCTGGTTAACTGGGATACTGGAAGCATGTATTAATTAGCATAGTGCACTGCTGAGAAATTACAGACAAGAGAATTTTTTAAGTAGAGAAGACTATAGCAAAGTATAAATACTACTGTTGTTTTTTCCTAGTGTAGAGTTTTAAGGTAAAACTTAGCAACTTTCGAAGTTGTCTCTAAACTATAAGACACTATCACATAGTTTTAAAATGTCGAATTTCTACGCCATCAGAAGAAAACAAGGAAACACCTCCAAATGTTTCCCCTCAGGAAAGGCTGGTCCTGGTGATATAACTGTAGTTGTTTAAGAAAGGTAATTTGATTTGTTTGCCAGCATCAGCTCGGCATATTCTAGGCTGTCTGTGCTCTTCTGAATAGCTGGATGGGGGAAAAAAGCAACAAAAAATGAAAACAAACAAGAAATCCCAACAGTATGTTGAAGTTCTAGACTATGACTTTGACACTTGTTTTGGGCAGAAGTCAAAAACATTAGTTAGTAAACAAAATTTAAATTATTTTGGGGGGTTGATAATTTATTCTCTTACAATTTAATCTGCTGTTGTTTCTTCCTGTGTGCTGTGTATTGTTTTGTTCTGTGGTATTTCGGTGTAACAGAATTAGCTGATACTGTCACATCCAAGCGAGCATGAAACTCGATGTGAGAAGCAATGAGCAACTTGTAGGGCCCATTCCAACTCCTCTTATGTCTAAGCTCCCATCACTTGGATGGGTTGGATGAAGAAAGATAAAGTAGATTAGGAAATAATGACTGGAGGAAAAATTGTTTTAAGTTATTCTCACATTTAGATCGGGATCATCATAACCAGGATCTCAGGAGCCATTATTTTAAGCATTAGTGTATAATGCAGTACACTACATTAAGTTTTATGGAGAGCATTTGGAACCTTGGGATGACTGCTGTAAACTTTCCATCACTGCTGGTTTGCACAATGA
This sequence comes from Oriolus oriolus, assembly GCA_013400235.1. Lineage (NCBI taxonomy): Eukaryota > Metazoa > Chordata > Aves > Passeriformes > Corvidae > Oriolus > Oriolus oriolus. The sequence goes on from VXBT01006018.1 coordinate 134,314, forward strand.
CCTTTTATCTTCATTAGGCAATACCCTGAAATTGCTCTAAGTACACCAGTATGGATTCTTTGGTGGTGTAAATTAGGATATGTATTGATGTTAATGGGGCTGTTTGCATTTATTAGTATAAATTAGTTTTAGTGTTCTCTCACATCATAAATCACAATGGACATCAGGAAAGTCGTTTGGCAGCACTGATGTATAAACAGGGAAAATGAGAAAACAATTGACTCCATTATTCAATGTTTAGTGGCAGAAATGTGTCTGAAGTGTGTGTGTGTATGTATTTCCCAAGCTTCACCCTGACTTGATATGAAGCAATGGATGAACAGGAACAGTGACGAAGGATGAGCTCTAATAGAGAAAGTTGTTGGATGGGAAAGAATATCCCAGATCTAAACCTTGAGCCCCTATTGTTACTGACAACTGCATGAAAAAATTTGAATTTCTGAGACGTTACCATAAAACAAATGCATAATACAAACAATAATTCATAGGTAGGTAAATGACAGCTAGTCAGGCAATCCTGAACATCTGCTTCATAGTGAATGAACACTGAACACTTCTGGCATCTAGTGCTCTATTTTTACCCCAAAAATCCATACAATATTTAAACCCTTTTCATGCTGCATTTTGACTCATTATTCCATATTGAGATCATACAAAGCTGTGATTTCCTTATGTATAAAAAAGACTTGCTGGGTTTATTTGTCAAGGGAATTTGTAAGGAAAACTTGTATAGAATACAGAAATTTTGAGACAGCAGAAAGTATTTAATCATGGCAATGGCTTTTTCAAGTGATTTTTCTTTGTGACAAACCAAATACGTATTATATTATTTGTGGATCAGTATATCTAACGTCAGCACACATTGCTGTTTATTGGCTCATTTTATCATGCTGAACTGTCACTAGCTTCTTATTAATCTGTCTCTGAAGGATCAAAATGCTTTAATAAATATGTTAGTTCCTTTAGATCTTGGGCTGAAATGAAACTGTTAGTTAAATGTACTGTGACTTTGAGTGAAGATACCTTTAGAGAGATTTAAAATGGGGGCATGTTATATAAATCTAATTTTGACAAAGCAGAATGTATCTTTCTCTTAATGGCCAATTAGGACTCAAATAAAAAAAGTAAAAAGCCCTTTTCTAGACAAAATGTGAGACTTCTTTATGTGATATGACTGATTTATCAAAGGGATGATTAACTTTGCAGTTTCATAGTGAAAGCTCGTTGCTTGTGTGGGGTGTTCATTTACATGTACAGATTGATGTGCTTTAAAGCCTGTACACGTAATAAATGCATCTGCGACACAAGGGCTCAGAAAGGTGCTCACCTTTCAATGCTACAAAGAGGTAGATAAGAATTTGAGTTTTTACTGTATTCAAGACATGAAAATTCATGTATTTTATTCAGCTGCCTGGGACAAACAGGAGAGGGCCTAAAGGAAAAGCAGCCCTGGAAGGACTGTAAGACCATTCTGCAGAGGGAAGGGAGTGTGCCCAGCTCATGGGGGAGAGCTCATTTTTTGCAGAGTCAAAAGAAGTGAGGGCTCTGGGCACACAGCAGTGTTTGGTTTCTATCAAGAGATCACAATGTTGTGCAAGAAGGAGTGGTTGAAACCACTGCTGTTTCAAAGGGGGAATGCATTCTAATAACAGCATCAAATTTAAGAAAAAGGAATTAAGATCATCCATGTGATATTGTCATTGGTCATTGCAAGACGCCTCCAGATTGCTTGGCAGCTCTCCCCAGAGGAACTTACAAACCCTTGGGTATGACCCCTCTGCAGTGTGAGCAAGGGTTTTATTGTAGCTCTGTGCTAAGTGAGTGTGCATTTCACTATTTCAAAGGATTATATTCAAGATCTTTCCTTTTGTTAAGATTTTTACCTTGCTGAGATCTTAACATCAACAGCATGATTCTTGATTTTGTATATTGGTTTTAAAAGTAAATGCTGAACTTGAAGTGCCCAAATCTTTCCATATATCCCTCTTATTTGAAGAATTTACATGCCCTGAGTAAAACAGGTAAGAGAGAAGTTGAATGTGATGTTACTTATTTCAGCTTTCATCTGGAAATGCTCCACAAGCATCACAATCTTGTCTTTTTGTAATAAACTGGCCTTTGATATTATGCTCACATTGAGATGTTCATGGCAATTAGCAAATCAGATAATTTTGGATGAACATCCAAATGTGGAAACAGAATTTTTTGATGTGTACAGTAGTGAACATGTTGAAGATGAACATGTAGGAGTTGCCAGGCCTGTAAAAGGTCTCAGAAAAGCAAACCCATAGGGCCTGAAATTAATTTGTTTTTCAAATGCAAGTGAGTGTCTTTGTGCGACCACAGAAGAATGGATCTAATTTCCACTCGGGGTTAGTTTGCACAGGCCATCCATCCATCAGTCTGCTTCCTTAGGAGTGTTAACATTTTGGCACTGCTTTATTTCCTTTAAATCTTAGCAACAATCCATGATATTGTTACAGCACATTACATGGCTTTTCCTCTGTGTCATTGTATATTGCCATTGGGAAATGAAGTATAAAAAGGCTGCCATTAGAGCACATCATTAAATAAGACTGCATGAATTCCAACTGTTGAACAATTGATCAGTTCCATTTTGAGCCAAAGAGATCTTTTATCCCAATTGAGTTCTTTTAATATAAAAAATCCCCATGTTTTAGTGGTGCCTTTAATTTCCTTTAATTTTTCTTTTAGAAATTGTGCAGTAATATCGGCCTCTATCTTGTAAAGGAAAAGATCAAAGCACACCAGAACTTATGTACATGTGCTAAATGTGAGAAAGTTAGAAATTAACTCCCAAGTGCTGTAAGTTTTTTGAACTATCTGAGAGTAATACATGCTGAGGGGTTGTTTTAAGACCCTATTTTAGCTGGCTGCAAAGCACAGTCACGGTTGTTCAATTAACTGCTGCCAGAAAGACTGGTTTTAACTTCAACATCATTTTTTTGGCTATGCTGAAATTGTTCAGTTATAGCCAGTCTGCTACTTCACTCATTTTGAAGCTTTGGTATTTTGCTGCGGTGTATTTTTGAAGCTCCTCGAGTGTTTCTCTGGTATCTTATTCCAAAGAACCTGAAATGTGCATGTGTAAGAGCAGATCAATAGGAGCAGGGAATGCAGACAGGGATGCACACAGCTGTGCTTACGCACTGACTTCTGTTTTCTCTTTCTCCCCATGTTCGAACATGACCCGAGCCATCCATATCCTCTGACTTTCCCTTCGGTGACCTGATGTCACTTCTTAGTCAAAGGCAACTAAATCAGTTGTGCTGCACTGTGAAAAAACAGACAGCTTCATTAGAATTGTGTTGGAGCAGGGCTGCAACAGCCAGCTAAGTGTGAGACAGTCCAGAGCAGTCTGGAATTCTTGGATGCTGTAGGGGGGAGAGTTCACACCAGCACTGGGAGGGCTAAGAAGGTATTTTCATGCTGTGCCTGATTAAAGGATATTCTTGGTAACACTGAAGTATTTCTGCACTAGACAAAGCTGATTTCAGAGCTGGGGCCCAATGAAAACATCTTCCTTTCACAGAAGAGTTGCTGAAAGGCATTTCTATAAGGCTATAATAGCTGTAAAATCATTACTGAAAAAAGAATAAATCAAGCTATGATTTCAAGACATATACCTGATTTATTTATTTATTTTGGACCTCTCCTTGCACATGTCTGGGATGTAGACATTGCCAACTAAATTCATTCAGAACCCTGTTAAATACAGATTTTGGGTTTTAAGTAGTTTCTTTCAGGGGTGTTTTATAAAGGACAATTTTGACTCAAATCTATGGCATTTTCAGTACTTTAAAATTATTCAATACTGAATTTAAGTATTTGTTTTCTTATTTTAGAATTAGACACCTATATGAATAAAATTAGGCTCCGGGGAGGAGGGTATAGCTTGCCCACAGTGCTATGTGAAAAAGAAATTAAGAACTGAGAATGAGTGCAGTCAAATCAGCCCCTTCTATAGGTAGACAAGTAATTCATGTCTTAAATCACAGAATCATTAATGTTTTGGCAAATATAGATGTCATGTACTCATAAATGATTAACACAGCTTATAGACCACAGATTTCCATCTCTCCTTTGGAGCAAGTGAACACTCACCAAACTTAACTCATTCACCGAACAATTGAGCTTCCCATTTGTAATTTAAGCTGGAAAAAAGGGCGGTTCAAGTGTTTGAATAGTTTAAATTGGATATTAGTGCTAAGGGTGACAAATTACTCATATTCCACACCACTAATGATGTTTGTATCTCTGGGTACTGGTGATATTTTGTTGTGAGGAGTATTGTGACATGTTTGACCATGAAGATGCAATTAGGATTCTTGCTGGAATTAGTGACCTTTAGAACCCTAAATCCAACTTCATGGCGGGTGGCAACTGCCTCATTGCACTGTTGATGAGACTCAGTGACGCAAGAAATAATAGGAAGCAGGGAGCTATAGAATGTCTTCTTTATTCTCAAAAACTCCAGCGGGTACTGAAGAAAGCATCTCCCTGTCCCTTGGTGCTGAGAGTGACCTTATCACAGGAATGCATCAGAGAGTGCACACTGGTTCATTTCCTGAAGTGAATAATGTCACACAGCTGCTGCTGCTCTCACATGTCCCTGTATCTTCATAACATCCGTACATTTGCGTTCTTATAGGCATCATCCAAAAGAAAAACAATTTACAATGGTAAAATAAGGAATATTGAAGAGCATTCTAATGAAACACTGTAAGGTTATGGAGTTAAACCGGGTGGGGTTTGATATAAATGATTACCAGAGGCATAATCCACTCCTCATTATTAGTTTTGAAGTGATCAGCAGTAAAAATGACTATAGGATCTGGCGCCCTTTGCTTTGTCCCTTTTGGCTGAAGGGTCCAAATGTTTGTGTGCATTCTCAATGGTTGTAGGAGCAGAAATACAAGCACTTTGTCACTGTGGGAGAATGTAAAAGCTGAATATATTTGAAGTAGTCCTCTTAAAGCCAGAGGTTTGAGTTCGGAGAAATCCACTTGGCTTTTTTGCTTTAAACTTGTCACCATTCAATCAGGGTCAAATTTGGACAGGTTTCTTTTGAAAGCTGCAATATCTGTCTCTACTCTTATTCCATTCACAGAAAAAAACCCTAAAGCTCTGCCTGGGGAATCTCTCTGTTCTTGTCAAAGCAGGCTTTGCAGTTCCAGAAATCAGCATTTGTGGGACTTGAAGGGCAGAACATCTGCATCTTGGACTTTGCAGCTCAAACACCAACAACACTTGAGAAATAGCTGAGAGTTAAAAGCCGGTGGTACTTTAAAAAATACTTTTGAAAATCTCTACTTGGCGCAATGCAACACCTAGAAAGTTGAGCTTGTGTGTACAATGAGCCTGACTGAGCAAACAAACAAATCAAGCAGTGCTTATGGCACTGTTTATTCCCAGGGATGGCAGGGGGACCTGCCTGCTTTGTCAGACTGTGGCAGGGAGTATCAGTGCTGGATCATGTGAGGCTTTGGGGTTATCTTCCCTCTGACAGGAAGTTCTGAGAACACTCTTCAGCTGGGGTGTAATCCTACCTAAAGAACATCGTTCTTCCTGTGGAATGTTGCATTTATTGATGCTTGTCCCACATACAGTAGAAGTTATTGAGGCACAAAATGCATTTATGTGAAAATTCTCATTGCAATGATACTGAGGCAAAAGGGATATATTCTGGATTCACAGTGATAAAACACTTATGACTACTGCCTTTGTTAGAACAAATATTAGCAGAGAGTTAAAGGCAAAAGAGTGTAATTCAACCACATCTACGATGTATGCAAGCCATTTAAATTCAATCTTTATTTTCCCTGAACATTTTGATCTTTGTATTTTTGACTGTATGGAAAGAGCCCCTTTAGGATTTAGAATGAAGCTGCAGGAGAAAAAAAGATGGTCCATTGTTAAATCTTCAAAGAAAAAGATTCAAGTATAAAAGTAAAATTGAAATACAAAAGATTTTTTTAAAGTTATCTAATATTTCAAAATGTGGCTCTGGCCTCTGCCTACTGGCCAGTTTCAAATTTACTGTCCAGGAGCTGGAATTTCAAAGGTGGTTTGGAAATACCTTTTTTCCTGCATTAAGTAATGTGAGAGCATATGGACCTTTAGTCTGAACACGTGGCACTAAAAATATACATGTGAGGAGTGCTTTGTTTCAGAGTCACTTTTTTCCTTTCATTTGTTTCTGAAATCAAAGTTTTTGTGTTCTTGAAAAGAATGAGCCTGTGTAATGTCATGCTTTGAAATGCTGTTCTCTTGACATTTTAAGACCATGAAAGGGAGAACTTTGACTAACTGTATTATTCCTTCACCTTAAAGACTTTGTCAAGTTTGCTAAGCTCTAAATATGACCCACCTAGTTTTGTTTCTTTTACCTCTTACTCTGTTACAAAGCTTATTTGATTCTTTTCTACATACGGTGCTTCAAAACTTGCTGTTCTTCATGAAATTAAACAAACAAAAATCCAGGAACGTAGATTTGAGTGACTTTTGCACAATTCAGATCAATGTCAGCAGGTGATTGAAGCATGCAAACTATATTTTAACTGACTAGTGCTTATCAAACAATGAGCAAAACTGGTTTAGAATTAGTTATGTCTTTTGATGTGCGGATACAGTGCTGATCAAAGTCGTTGATAGCCATTCATGTGAATCCCTGGACAGGCTTTGTCCCCATTAAAAATATACCCCATTGCAATAATCCTCAGACACCCCCCCCTCCTTTTCAAGTGAAAATAATTTTAACTTGACCTCTTTAACTCACAGGTGTAAATCCCCAACTTGAGTAATGTACTTTTGCTTCAAATCTGAGCGCCTCCATCTAACAAACCCAAATCCCTAATGTTTTAATTACCTATAATGATCTCCTTCGCAAATAATCTGCTTATTATGGCCCAGAAAATGGTTTTATTGAAATCCAGGCACCACCTTTCTGCTTAATGAAGTCACTGTGATATATATATATATATATATATATATATATATGTATATATGTATATATATATATATATACATATACACACACACAAGTATTGCTGCTCAATAAGTTCTGCAACTCTGAAAGATACTTCTTTTTTAGTTCATTCTATTGTCATTTTTGTCTAAATATCTAACTGAAAGTGCACTTCAGATCCTGAAACCTAGCTCAGTTCACTTAAGTAAATAGCTGTATACGGCTGAAAAACTGGCTTTTATGATCAGAAAGTTTTAAAAGCTCCATTTTGCTCATAATTGCTATGTATTGAAAATTAATTTTGAAAACTCAATGTGATAAGAAAACTCCTGACCTCAGTAAAATCTATTTTGTGCCTAACAGAAACAGGAAACACCCAAGGCTTTGCTTTGAAGTCCTTGAAACCCAAAGATCAGAATGAGTCTAAAATACCCAGAGCTCTGCATAAGTACAGTTATTACCTCAGTGTCTGTGGTAGCTTAAGTTCCTGGTTGAACAAGTATTAGATCAATAGTGAGCAAACACTGCATTTCTAAAAAAAAGGGCATCCAATCTATGGAATATTCCCTTCCCATTGCCCTCTTGAATTGACAGCCAAGAGAGATCTGGAGTGTAATTTGCCTCAATTTTTGGGGGGAGAGCACTTGGATATTGTGCTTGATGGGGGAGCTCCAAGACTTGCAGGGTCTTTAAAAAAAAAAATAAATCCTACTAGAGGGATGTGGATTAGAGAGTTGTAACAGATAGGCAGACAACTGAGAAATTAATTTCATTTCATAAGTTACAGATTTAGTCCCAGATTGGAGTGAGCCTTACCACAAAGTTTAGTGATGAATGTGGAAAAAGTAGAAACAATCTTCTTTGGTTCTACTATCTAAAATAAAATTGAAGTGACATTTTTCAAATGAGAATACGTTGTCTGCTGCTTTGTCTGGTTCTTTCATTTTAGCTTTGTTAGATCTTTTGTTTCTTTGATGCTCAGAATATTGCACCATTTGGCTCTAAACCTTACATTAGAAGAGCATTAATTAAAGGCAGACACAGTGCAACGGAGACACTGTTAAAATTATGCTTGAAGGTACAATGTAATTAATTTTGTACAAGTGAAACATAAAAGAGAGAATGAAACCGGAGGAAATAGCAGCATATCCTCACAAAATGATAATGAGAAATACAATTGCAAATCAGACAAAAATGTGAAAGGACATATGGAATAATTAGATTTCAAGAAAGAAATTAAAACAAAGGGTAACCTGCTAATTGCTTGTGAAAATTAAGCAAAGACTATATAACTAATGTTCACGGTTCTTGGGGTTTGTTTTGGGGTGCTTTTCTGTGAAGTGTGAGATTGGCATTAAGTACCTGTCAGTAAAATGAGGTTGTAAATTTTATATCATAATTTCTTGGCAGGTATGTAAAGAACTGAGTATACAGCTTCACTTTAGAGCAAGTTCTCTGTTAGAAATTATCTAAGAAAATGGGTTGGGATCTGAGTTATGGTCCCCAGGTTGAAAATGAGGGCATGTGACATAATTAACTGTAATTCTGTCTGTATAGGAGAAAAAGGCTTTAGGAAACTGCTTTATTTTAATTGGTCATCTTACATAACAATTAAACTTCTGCAGTTCTTGTCAGAACCCCTCTGGTCCACCCTCAGTTGTGAGTGTTCTTGAGTAAAGCACTTTAAAAGATCAAAAATGTGGTGTGAACATTTATCCTGTCCTCCAGAGTTTAAGTGAAGCCCAAGGTTTCCACAGGTCTGTGGTGGCAGTCTTTGAAAATGCAACATAAAACAGAATGAAAGTTCATTGTATGTTTAAAGATCTCTGTTGCACGTGGTGAACTGCTGGTGATGGCTGGGATTGCAAAATTACTGCGTTCCTTTGGAGTTGAAATTTTCCAATTGTGTGGAAACTGTCTCTGTGTTGGGATAACCATTGTTAGCAGCTGTGGGAGGATGGCACCACTTGAGTTTCAGTGGGATGGGATTTCCAATTATCAAAGTCTATGTTTTCTTTTGGTTTAGGTTTAAAGAATCAGCAGAAATGTCAGCATACTGTTTCACAGCCACACACCCATTTGTGTGGTGGCACAGAATGGTGTCATTGAGTCACTCAACATCCAGGTTTCTGTCACCAGGGAGAAGTCAAACAGAAATTCTCCTGGCAAGAACTTCAGTGTTTTCGTTGCTGACAAACATATTTGATGAGGGAAAAATGCTGAAGCTTCTTTTAAAACATGTAGTTTTATATCTATTTTCTGCCTTAAGACTAGAGATTATAATTTCTTGCCAATTTTAAAACTTTCCTAAATGTGATAACCAACTAGATTCTAGTAGTTGAGTTCTTTAATTTTGAGTTCCTTTTATTTTTTTCACTGTCTGGATAAGTCAGTTTATTCCTGTCTTCCAATTCATCAGAGCCAAAAAGAAAAATGGCCAGTGAGAAGGAATTCTAGGCTAGGATCAGCCAAAGTACAGTGCAGTCCTCCCACTGTGGGCTAAAGTGCAGGCTGTTTTCTCCAAAACAGGAGTTGAATATCAGCATTCCCAGGTGATCCACAAGGCTCCTTGCAAGAGCAAGATCATTAATTGCCAACAACCTGAAAATATGCGCTGAAAAACTGGATCCCTTAACAAAAATATCGATCCCTTAACATCCTGTGCAGTGTTATTGGCCTTTCTACACTTCTAAAGCTTTCTTAATTAGTCACAAACTCCTGAGCTGGAAAGCTGTGTAATTCATAGCATAATAACACCTCCTCTGTTGTGCGCATTTTGTCATCCACCGGGATTTTGAAGAGTTTTAAATAAATCCCTTTTTTACTATCATATGGCACAGTGCAATAAAGTCCTTTAAAATATTTTACTTACAAGGTGATGTGTTTTGCAGTGATTTGAAGGACGAGAAGTTTCAAAACAAAGTACGTTTTAAGGCAAAACGCATTGAACTCTTTCTAGTGTATGGAATCATATTGATCAGTCCATACTTTCACTGAAATGTCAAATCACACCATTTCAAAATCAAACTGTAGGGAAAAACTGCTTTTTTGGCCTCCATGGTGAAACTCTGAAATGTTACAATGCAAAAATGTCTGATGAAGAGGAGGGCTTTATGAAGTAGGGTATACCAAAAAAAAGTGAAGATCCTTGATCTCGTAAGTTGCCTATTTTGTCACAACTTGCACAAAATAGTAGGAAGAAAGCAACTTCAGAAGGGCAGAGATTGTTCAGTCATTAATTTTTACAACAATTTTAGGGACAACTCATTTAACTGAAGTTTAAGCTTTATTTCAGTGTCATGACTTGGTAAATTGACTTGCAGTAAATACCAATGTGTTGCTGGGCAGTTATTTTTATTAAAAAATACCTTTCACAGTTGATTATTACGCCCAGAAAAATTGTCCGGCTAAGAAACCTAACCTTCCAAGATAATGTCTTCTTTACAGTTTATTTCTACAAATATGCTCCTGTTGTTTTGATAAAACATATGTAAGAAATTGATTTCCTGATTCACTTCAGCTTACAGGTTTTTTAGGAGCAATTTTTGTCTCTACCAATTAATCTTTGCAAATTTTTCCTCTGCTACATGAATGCTCAGAGAATTTTGATATCAAGTAGCTCTAAATCATTGCTTCATGAAAGGGTCTTTTAATCTGTTCTGTTTTACACTGTTTCCCTGAAGAAACCTGCTGAATTTCAAAGCAGGTGTCTTTTAAAGAGTTACAGATAATATTTTGAAAGGTAAGTATATTTTGCTACTATTAGTGAAGGGGGAATATCTTTTCCTAATAAAAAAGCTGCTCGGAGTGCTGCACTAAGAATCACGAAAGACCTCTTGTGACTTCAGAGCCTCCTTTGCACAGCACAGTGTTAAATCCTGCCCCTCTGAATATCTGAGTAATTGTTGTGATTAAGCTTAGAAATGATGTACACTATTTCTGCATGCAAAAAACCCCAGGTATTTCCTCATATAACAAACCCATAATATTTTGAAAGCCTCATCTACTGTGGAACTTTGAAGTAGATGAGCGATTTTTGTTGTACCTTGTAATTTTAGCTTCTAGCTTGTGTAATTAATCTTCTCCTGTTTTGGCAATCTTACAGTTAAGGTAACAGGTTTTGCTAGAGAAGCATTTCCAAAGCAGATTTACTAACAAAAAGTAACTGCAGAAAATGCATTTTCATTAATTCTCAGGAAAATGAGTGCTTGGGATTTTTCCTAACAGAAGTCCAGGGATGAGGGCATGGCAGTGAAAGCCACAAAAAAGTATGGGATGGATTCATCCTAATTCAGCTTCTCATGAGTCCATGCCCAGTTGCTAAAGCAATTGTGTGATGTTCTGTAGAACACCAACAATGAGAATTTTTGTTCCTCTTAAATTAACAGAAAAAAAGTACTAAGAGTACTAAAAAGAGTCCAAGCAAGCAGCAGCATTACTGCTGTTGGACAACACACTCACTGCAGCAGGTTCCTAAGCCAGTAGCAATGAGGAAGGTACAGCACTCAAAATATACTGTGCTGTGATCTCAGCTGAATTTCTCACTTTATTCAAAGGAATATGCTTCACAGAATTCAGAGCTGTGTCTTCAACCACCCTTGCAGCTTGTTTCAAATTAGGTTGTGGTTCTGGCCACCTGTCATTACACTGCCAGCTACTATTAAACCATCAAAGCAGTATTTTAGTTGCTTTGATGTAGTCTGGAATTGTATCTACTGCTGAATGATGATTAGATTAAATGTTACAAATGTACCCAAGGGGAATAGAAGCGCTAGTCTAATCTTGATCCACTACAATTTAATTTTAAGTGTTTCCTTATATTTCTATTATTTCTGATGCATTCCTTTGTATTTATAGATGCTAGTACAGCAGAAACAGTCTCTTGGAATAGCATTAAAAAGCTGCCATTAGCAGAGTCTGTGTTATTAATGTGGTGTTTCATACGTCACAACTTCAGAAAGGTCTAGAAAATGGATAGTGGAAATGTCATTTCCCCTTTTTAAATGACATTCCATTTCAATGGATATGGGAAAAGTACGGAAGGAAAATGATGTTCTTTTTTTCTGGTTTGGTGAAGTCTGTCTCTACCTGAGGTACTGAGGCTCTGGTTCGTGCCAGGCCTGATCAGTCAATTCATACTTGTGTGGTGTTTGGGCTTGGCCCCAAGCCTTCATTTTATCCCTTGACAAAGTTCTGGTGCCCTCTTGCCCACACACCAGCTTGTGTCACATTCCCCTGGAGGATGCTGGGGCACCTGCAGGGATTGTTCCTACTGATCTCTCCTGGAAAGGGAAGACAACTCCGACTCCCACAGAATAGATGAGATAAGCATGTCTGAGAAAAAGGACCACATGTCAGCTGTACCTCAGGGTTGTGCTACAGGACGCCAACAGCAGAGCCCTGGGACCCCCTTCCAGTGCTCACACACAGGTGACAGACATGGAATTCCGTCCTTGAGGCAGCCGTGGAGAACAGCTTTTAGTGTGCAGTGGCTGGACCTGATCTCAGTGCTCTGACTCCACCCTCCACACCACAGCTGTAATGAGAAAACAGGGCTTACAAACTGGCTTTCATAGCAATAATTAAATTAATTCATAGAAGCAGCCTTTTAGCTGTTCCAGAATTGATTTGCAACAAAACAAAACTAACCCAAATCTTATCTGATTGTGCATTTACTGCTTGAGAACTTGTCCAGACCCTGACCACGGTCATATAGTTTGTCTTCCCAGAAAATGTAATTCAAAGCTGGATGCTGACAGCTCTTTGTAGGAGTGCTACCTGTATTCAGGTTAATGGAAGGAAGGCACCCATTAATAACTAATGCTGGACTTGATGCTTTTAGCAGCAGATCAGCCTGAGCTCAGAGCCTGTGAACATCTGGCTTTTTGTTTGAGGAGGAATTAATGTTGTATAATTACAGAAGGGCAAAGATCCAAAGAGAAAAAGAGAGAAGGAAAATATTACTATAATGAAATGTCTGATGCTGCATGATGCGTTTCCTTTTACACAAGCAAGAACATTTTTAAGCTCAGTTTCATGTTTCAGTTTTTCTGATTTTCAGCAAATTGCAATAATACAAAAAGGTTAATTACAGGCCTCAAATGAAGGTTGTTTTTATGATTAGAAGTATAGAAAAAACAAATGCGTTTTTCTCTGATTATTTTCTGGCTGATTGCAATAAAATGTAGACATGGGGTTATTTCTATGTGGACTTTTTCATTTTATTTCCTATGCCAGGACTCAAGTGTGCTTCAAAACACCCTTCCAAGCAGAACATCTACATGATGTTTGGCAAGTGGCAACTTTTTAATTGTGGTAGGTCAAGGAAATCTTTCAAAATGCTACATGAATAGAGCTATGCAATTCATGCTGTGATTCTCCAAGTGAGTTCCTGTCCATCGAAAATGGTTCATTTTAAGTTGCAAAAAATGAAGGATTTTCACTGATGTCAGTACAGCTTCAAGTTAAGTGTTCCTGATCGAGCACAGTCCAAAGCAGTGTGGATGTGGTGTTTAGGGGCAGATCTCAAACCTGCTGAAATGAAGGTAAATTTTTTCCAGAGGTTCATATAAGCAACCTGGGTATGAAGATCTGGGTGTGCCTTTCACGAAAGGTTTTCAATGCCTGATTCATGTGTGAGAAGAGCTTTAGAGAAGCCCTATCTTTGTTTTGTAGAACTACATGGGAACGGAAACTATATAGTTACATTCGCTTTTGAAGAAGAAATAAGTTTCAATTAAAATGTGCTATTGAAAAAAAAAAAGTGGCAAAACCTCATCCCAATTACATATTTGAAAGAGAGAGGTGTGAATTTAAAGTAGTTAAAACTTCTGATTGGAGATCTTAAAAATAAATTATCTCACACTTTCTCAAACTCTACATAAAATTGCCATTGAATGTTTTTCTTTACAACAGAGTTAACTAAATTCTAGAATGAAACTTACTCTTATTACATTATCTGGAGGTTACAAGAAATATGAAATTACAAAGAATAAGTTTCCCTGTAAAGATTTAAGGACAAGTGTTAACTGCTGCTACTGTCTTTCCTGATAGTGAGAAGTTTTAGTGTGTTAATTATGCAAAGGATAATGATGGCAGATTTGCACTGGTAACTGTGCAAGAATATCAAAATCCCACGTCTGAGGACATCACCACCACAACATTGAGAGGAATGAGAAATAAGTTGTGTTTGTCCCTGAATTAAGGTGAAATGATGCCTTTCTACACATAGGGTAAGTTTAGCAGAGCCACTACTGGCTGTTGTTGGTTGTACACATGGAAATAATGTGCTGTATTAGGAAAAGAAAAAGGACTTTTTAGTGACTGATTCTTTCCACAGAGACCTATGGAAGGCAAGCAAGGGTGTCTGAAGTTTCTCATATATTTTGGTGTAGAACTCAGGATTCTGTCTGGAGAAAGCTAACTGAACCAGGTGCTGTGGCAGGTGGCAAGGCTATTACATGTTTTACCAAACCTCAGTGGGGCCAGTATTGCTGCCCAAACTTAGGAGTTACATCCCTAAGTACAGCATCCCCTGAGCTCACCCAGTCTTTACTATGGCTCTGTTCTGCTGGGCGCTGCCTCATAGTCAGGTGGATGTTCCACCTGTGTTTGCAGAATAAGTAAGTACGTAAGAAAATGAACAGTCTCAGTAGCAGTAATCCAGTGGGATTTCTGTAATTTGCAGGAGGGAAAATAAAAATAATAGTTCATTATTTTGAACTGGGGGAAAGGTCTCCTTAATGAGAATTTAGAAGAGCATTGGTTTCTTTCATTGTATTTACTTTCCCTGCATAAATCTGCTATCTATGGCTCAGCCACTGCTGAAAATGAGGGTATCCGGTAATTTTATTTTAAAGTAACACAAAAATTCATTGCTTTCTTCTCCTCATTTTCACTTCATAAGAGAAAGGGGTTCTTTGTCGTTTTTTTTCACCAGTTTAATGCCATCACAATGTCTCTGTGGATAGTTCCAGTATCCTTCACTTTAACAGCAGAACATGGCCTTGAACAGAGTGTTACCCCTCAGCAAAGCCTAACAAGTGTTGGACTGAAGTGGATGTTTTCTCTCACTATAGAAATCTTCTGCTGTGCCCATGTCCATTTTAAAAGTGTAAACACTTCTTGGTGGGCCACAACCTTGCCTGGATGACTCTTTTCTACAGCAAACAGTGAATAGGTGATGTAGTAGAAATAATGGTATTTAATGGCTGCAATATTAACTGCTGCGGATGCAGGCAGTGGAAGGAGAAAGCCCTGGCTTAGAGCCATGAAAATATTAGGAGATTCACACTATTCTGCTCTCTGTGATGTAAGGCTTCCTCCTAACACATCATCAGAACTAATTCCAGTTGTCAAGGGAAAATGCGTTCCTTGCAGTGGAGCAGTTCGTGAGCGATGCATGGGCTCAGTGTTGAGTTTTCTTACCCTTTTCTGGGATAATGTGGTATTCTTAATTTGATGTGATCTCTGCTATAAAATATATTTCATTCTCTCTTTGAATGGGAAAGACATTTGAAAAGAAAAGGTGCAGGTAGCTGGACTTTTTTAGTGGGTCCGTCACTGAGTTTATCAGACTCTGAGTTCATCAAACTTTAGGAAAGCTAAGAATACTAAGAATAGCCTTCTAAAACCAGCAAATCTGAAGTTTTTAATCAATTATGAGAGGAAGAAAAGGCTTATTACCCAAAACCAATGAAAATGTGAATAGACCTGGCTTTAAAAAAAGAATGTGTTAGCTGAGAGTAAGAAAAATAACCAATGGGTTGTTTATTTTAAGCATGATAATGAACAGGAAAGTGACTATAAAAATGTGTCTTGTATTCATTCCCTCTCAGTGACCTACATACCAGATCTATAGGATTTACAAGTCAAGAATTTGGTGACACTTGCACAAACTGAAATATTCATCTAAAAGTGATTTCATATTTGTATTGATGGAAGAAAATTAAAAGTGATTTGTGTCAGTTTTACTGTTTGGTGTGGTAAAAAAGGCTTTTTTTTTTTTTTCTTTGTTATATCCATGAGGTTAGAAAAGACTATAAAGCCTAGGTTTTTGTAGTCACTAAAACTTGAAGTCATAATTATAGAGTGTAACAGCCAGGTAGATGGGACCAGTTTTAATTACCTCACAGAACAAAATACAAAGCAAGTGTGCAATTGGTACAACCAGCTCTATTTACATCTGTGATTTAAATTTGAGAAGATATTGTGTTTGGTTTGGGGGTTTTGTTGGTTTTTTGGTTGGTTTTTTTTTTTTTTTTTTTGGGTGCGGGAGACCATCCATAAAACCCTTTTTTTTAAAAAAAAAGGTCAGAAGATTCAAGTGTTGGGAGACTTGGAGACTCAACTCCTAAAGATTTTGATCCCTGCTTCTGCAGGAGGTCGAAAGCCTGCAAGTCTCCAGCTGCATTGCAATCATTGTCAAATCAGTAAAGCTTTTTACCTCTGTCTCATTTCAGACATTTTTACCACCTTGCATATTATAAACTGTTCATTTTTGTTCCCTGAAACCTTAGATTATAAATAGCAATGCTCAGCACTTTTACTTCAGAGTAAATTGTTGGGGGAAAAAGATTCAAAGCAATTTTAATCATATTGTCAAACCCAGAATAAGCTAATGTATCAAGTTGAGAGTTTTTCCAGTTTTATGACATAATTACTTGTGTATTAGGCCCCTAATGAAAAAAATAGCTCTGCAAGAGCAATGTTTTTAAAACTTTATTAGTAGTGTTTGCCTTAAGATAAAATGAGTAATTACCAGCCCATTAAATACTGACAGGTAACCAGTTACAAGAAAGACGTTGTCAAGTTATTTCAGCTAAGTAAAATCAATCTTTCACTGTTATGCTTAATTAAGGTAATTCCAGCTTGGCTCTGATGTAAAACTCCATTGGAATTTGGGAAAAATAAGCCTTGAAAAGATGGAATACTGCTGTATTGTGCAGCATTCTGCAACTAAAGAGTTAACAGTTAATTGTTTATGGCCATTCATCGTGAGATGGAAGGCATCAGATGCCAAACATCTCTGAAATTCGCACTTTATTTAGGCCCTAGGTATGAGCTAGATTTTCAGATCTGCTTGCAGGAGTAGATTGATGTCTGAGGGCTGCCAAATTCTAAACCTGTCAAAATCTGGTGTTGGCTTGTGAGTGGGTTCCTTTGATTCTGAAAGGACTGGAGCCTAAGAGTGAGCTGCCACCAACATGTGACACAACACCAGCGACTTCAGTCCAGCCTTGCTGAAGTGGTCACTGAGAGCACTTCCAGTGTCCAAACTGCTGGACATGTTATTTTGTGATGAAAATAACAAGACTCCAGATTTCCCTGTGAATGCCTTAAAGTCTAATTTTCAGCACCTGCCACAAATATAAACTATTTAAAAATGGAACTAAATTTATTTATAGCTGTCACTGTAAGTATGAAGATACAGCCTGTGTCTCTTCCAGTGGAAGTTTGTGCTTTATTTCTTACCCTGAGTTTGTTCCATCTTTGAAGTGTCTTACAGTGACTAAAATAATAAACAAGTAAACACCATCTCACTTCTTAAATGTTGGGAAAGTTAATATTATTATTATAAAATTACTTTAGAACCTAGTAGCAGTGATTTTTACGTAAATCAACTGTTGCCTGCACTTGTGTGGAAGGACCAGGGAGTTAACTGGATGGAGGGATGATTTAACTTGATGCTTTGGGAACAGGTTCAACCCTACCCAGCCTCCAGAGTGCAGTCAGCAGGAGAGGGGTCTGCCACAGGGAATTGTGGCACAAGAGTTGAATCCGATTTGGGGCTTATTTAAGGACTTCCGTGAATACTGAAGTATCATGGATGCAAAATAATGTTACCCACTGGGTCTGCAGAGGTTTCACTACTTGTTGGAATAAGTAGAAGAGCTTCATATGCAATCTCAAAGATGATTTTTTTTCTTTCCTCATGGAAAAAAAGTAGTTACACTGGACTTGAGACTGTAGTGGGAGGCTCAGTGAATAGAGAAATGTTGGTATCACCAGAAGCGCTGTTTGTAGGACAACAAAGCAGTATCTCACACTCAAAAGGTTTGTGCAAGATTAAGTTCTTTTTCTAATACAGGATCAGTGATCCTCTTTCACAATATATAGGTATACAGGCAAAAGCATTTAAATATTTTGGGGGTTGGCAGCCAGTTTGCCAAGATTCTACAATCAGTGTTCTGTAATATTATTACCTTGCAGGTTAGCTAATGTAATTAGCATAATGCACAGCCCATGATCTTCACAGCAGCTAATCAACAATTTTGAGTTCATATGCAAAAGCATTTGTAACTTATTTTGTCTTTGCTTCTCCCCCACCCCTGGTGATTCTGATGTGGTTTTGTTGAAGCACATTTTTATGCACACGTCTTTATTCTGTTATTTACACAGCACCACCTTCAGCAGATGCAGCAGGTCTTCTGTGATGTAAAATACATCACTGCTCGGAAGCTTTCTCTTCAAAATAATTACATTCCTGGATAATTGTTTATTTTCAGAGACTGTTCCATATTGTGTCTGCTCGCCCCCAATCTAATTTTATTTTGATGGACTGGAATATCAGCCGTGCTGTTCTCAAGCCTGAAGTTAATGTATTCATTAGTTATAATTGCTTCCAATGTGTCCTCACCAATCTTAGACTTCTGCTTACTTAATGATTCTGATTGGATGTTCAACACTTTTATCTGGGTTAATTTACTATTCATAGTACAATGATGGATTATTCATTTTGTTACCCAGATTACAACTGTAAATGGAGTTATACATCATCAATGAGAGCACCACAGAATCATTTAGCTAAAAAATGCCTTCTAGTTATCTTGAAGCAGCAAAGATAGTCACATAAAAACTTTGTGGCTGGCAGTGCTTCCTGCCCAAAGATGGCTGAATTCATTAGCCTGCTATGAATTGCTTATAAAATTCTGCAAATGCTACTTTTAAACACTGTTTTATGTGCCTAAGTGTGCATATGTGTGCATGAATTATCTTGAGCGAAACTTAATAAAATGTAAACCAAAATCAATGGTAGAACAGAGCTTGTAAAGGGCAGTGGATTGGAGCTTTGAACTCTCGAGCTCTGTTCAATATTTTGGTGGATTTCAGGAGGTGAAAAAACTTTATAAAACCTTTAGACTGGAGCCACAGAAGGCAAAGTGCCCCCAGCCTCATGTCTCTCTTGCCATTAATGTGACAGCAGTGCTGGCAACTGATTTAGTGAAGATAATCTATTGGGTTTATTCTGGACCAGTCTGAGACTCCCCAGGGCTATTTTGGTAAGATAAATTTTCATTGAGTCCAAATGAAATGAATGGTGTCTGCTGATGGGATATTTAAATATACCAAAAGACAAACTTTAAATACACAGTATTTCAACAGGACTGCAGTAGGCACATCTTGCATTCATCCCTGGTCTCATGTTCTAAAAACATGGGAAAAATCAGACCTCATGTCCACAGATAATTTAAGATTTATGTTTTTCTGTGAGCTCATTTTGCGTCTTAGTTTGAAACATAAACAATATTTAAGGAAGGTAATAACTCTACAATATATATGTGTGGTTCTCAGCTGGTTGGGGTGTTGATGCTTGAAATATATATTATGATAAATTTAGGAAATAACAATACTGACTATAATCATGGCAATTAGAGAAAGAATATTCTGTCATTAAAAACATTCTTGCCTCTCTGCTCATGTAATACTTCAGTCATTTTGGCCAAAAGAATGTGGGGAAATTTGAGTTACTAAAGATGGAGTTACAGAAGCAGAAACTTTTCAAACTCAGGAAATCAGCACTAACACAGAAAAGATCTCCATGCCAGTCAATATTTCTTGGCTTCAAACTCTTGAACATGAAATATTGATTATAAGCATTTCCCCTAAAAACAAGGGCTAGAAAATAGAAGAATTCAGCTTTTATATACCAGTATCCAAATTCAAAACCTCTGAGACAATGGAGCCCTAAGGGAAGTTATCTTTTAATTAATAATTCTGAATAAAGGGTTATATTTTATATCTTAGTGCATCCCCATTCTACTGCAAAAAACCTCAACTGTATTAAATCTTCCAAATAATTCTTAAATGTTAGCAGGAAAATACTACTCTGAAAATGACTATTTTCATTTAATGAGTGTCAAACACTTTCTCAGCTATTGTGCACCTAGGCAGCAGGTTTCTTGGATTCCCTCCTTCTGTAAATATCTGAGCCTGCGCACGGCCCTTGTAAAACAGACATTTCCTCCTACTGATTGAGAAGATCAAACCAAATGGTCACTGTGGTTTCTCTGCTCCTCAGCCCAGTAAGACAATGAACTAAGAGTTGGTAAAGACATCATGGAGGAATTGAGAATTTTTAAAGCTTTCCCAAAGATGCATACATTTAACACTGAGCAGATGTTCTAAAAATTCAAAAATACTCTCCTTAACCCCTGCTTTGTAATGTCCCTTTTCATTCCTGCAAGAGTTCATGCATTTAATCAATTTTCTTCAAAGATGTGCTTTTTAAATTAAAATAGTTATTGTAGCTGCCACTGATGCAATGTCATCCTCTTGGGTAGCATCTACAGCTGAGCCTTCCTCGGAACCAAGGCTCTTGTCTGTTTGGTGGTTGAGATTTTGTAGCATTCTGGGACCATTTTAGTGCCTTTGCAAGAGAGTCTAGAGGGGGAAAAAAATGCACGAAGGAAGCCTTTTATTGCTACACTTCCTATTAATGCTGCAGTTTTACCTGACAGGGGATGAGGGGAAACAACAACTTGATAAATGTGTGGAGACAGGGGAGGAGGCAATGGGGGAAAGCAGCAGCAGAGCCGAGGAATTCCCAGAATTTATAAGTGTTTTCCTCTGACCTGGTAATAGGTCATACCTATTCAGCAACAAAATAAACAGATGGGTCTTCTAACTGAGTTTCAAGCCTGTGGGCTCTGATTCTCTTCTTGTGATGTAAATTTGGAATAAATTGAGGGTAACACCATGGTAGTCACAAATGAAGGAAGGTGATGGCTGCAGTGTTGTGCCACAGTGGCACTGTGTTCTCTCAGAATCCAGTGCTCAGATGCATTTGTCACTGAGAACTCTGAATCAGCACCATTCATAAAATTCAGAAGTCAGAAGAATTAAACCAGGCAGTAGCGGGCAGCAAGAACACTCTAAAATATCTCTTCCCACTTCTGAAATCTATTTTGAAAGAGAATGTGGAAAAATCCTCAAAAAAAATTTCTCGTGAGCTAGAATTTTTTCAAACACAGATGTATAAGTGACTCAGAGGGACCATGATTTTACAAGGATGTAAAGGGTGTAAAGTCTGGTGGGTTTGGGGATCTTGATCCTTTGCAAAGACGTGCCCGAAAAGCACCAAAACACAACAGTCTTCACTTTTATCAATATCTATTTTTTTTTTTCATTCTGAGATTGATCCTTTTTTTTTGAGAGGCATTTAAGAACAATCTCCCAGACATCTTCCCTGTGAGTTCTTGCATTTGTTTGCAACACTGAGGGTTTGAATGTCTGGCGTCAAGCACAATTTTACTCAAATATGTGAATTACAAACGTGTTTATGGATTTTCAGGGTGAGAGCCCAGATAAGTAGAATTTTGTTAACACGGTAGCTACTTCTGTTTTTTTGTAATCTGTGATCTGAAAAAGAAACACTCATACTCTGCTCAGGCTCAGAACATTTTTTAAAAGTCTAAAACTCAATTACTAGGATTTGGCGACCTTACAAAAAGAAACAGCACCTGATTAACTGATGAGGAAATAAACAGCAGCAATGTAATGTGACCTTTAAACAGCAGCTCATGAAAATCTTTTGAAACATTTCTACTTAAAGGATATGTCAAGAATATACTTTCTGTGGTTGTTCTCTTCATTCTGTACTGCTGCTTATCTGACACTGTGGCATTTGGGGTTTGTACCATGGATTCCCTGCAACTCTGATGTTTCGTGGGCTGTGTATCCAAACACGGACTGAGACTGCAATTACAGGGGTACTGCCACTCTAAGGGACATTGTGCTATCCCTGGTTTTTTAAATGAAACTTTCACTGATGTGGTTATTTACCTCATGAAATAAGCTATGTTCTCTTCAGTTCTTAATTTGACCCATGAAATACTTTATTATAGTGTAAGTGGTCATATTAGTAAGCACATTAAAAAAGTGCTACAATCAGACCCAGAATTTCAAATAAATTTTCAGATCAGCTCTTTCCCTATTATCTTCTTAATAATAAAAATGATATTAAGAATTTGTAGTGGTGTTCAGCCACAGTTCTTAAATACAGGTGTGCAGAAGAAAGCTGAAAATCACTTTGAATTCTTGTATTCTAAAGGGTTGGAATGTGGATCCATGAATGTAATCAAAGTAGAAGTATTAGAAAATATTTTTGAATCATTTTTTATTTACTCTTGGGCAAATGACTGTACATTAACTCTGGCTTCTTAGGTAGGGCATGAGAGAACATTAAAATGGAATTTGTTGTCACATAAATGTGGTTTATCAGAATTCAAATGGGATATATAACCAGTTCTCCGTTAAGTAAGAATTTTCTTATAACCTTTTTTGTTAACCTTCAGCTGTGAAGTAAATGAAACTACTTTGCCCATGAAGAGTAAATTAATTTCCCCATTTTAATTAGATAATCTACAAGTATTTTCTGTACTGAAGAAACAGATGAAAAATGTAGATCCCTCAGATGTTTGAACACACCATTAAAACTAGCAATTTTCTTGTAACTCTTATATTAAAAGTCAGTTGAGTCCTGTAGAATCTGTTTTCCATAACACTGTTGCAGTTACAAATAAATGGTATCTTTCATTTCCCTTCCTTACGCTTTCATTACCTCCCACTTTTGCTCTCTCAGTCACTCCACCCCTCCACTCCTCTGCTCCTGGGCTGTTTCTCTGAAGGGGTGCTGACAGTCAGCAGTGTGCTGACAGTCAATACTTTCCTGTCAGAACTCCAGAAGCACCCAAAACTTCAGGAATAATTTAAAACCTCCAAAGGTGCAGCCACCTGTGTTCCCTTCCCTTGTCTTTGTTCACACAGAAACAGGTGACTCAAAAGAACATGACCCAGATCTGAAATGCAGACAGGTCCTTCCCTGAATTTGTCTTTGAGAATAAAATGTTTGTAGATTAAATTTAATTCAATTAAACTTGGAAAGGTGGTTACTATCTCACAGATTCCCTTTCTCAAATCAATTTCTTTTTCATGCTGGAAAAGAATCTAAGAGCTCCTTATCTCCCTGGATGTTGCTTTTTTTTTCTCCCCCAGAAAAAAATCCTTATGTGGCCAGTACAAAGAGAATTGTTTATGCTTTTCTGAGTGAATGCCAAGAAGAAAAGAACCAGAAAACAAAGACTAAACCCTTCTTGAATTTGCTACTTTAATTTTCTGACAGTCTGTCACACTGAAGCAGAAAAATCTTAAAAATTCAGTTTATATATTTCCTTTAAAACTATTTGGGAAGCTGAGTGTGCACCAGCCTTTGAAGAGACTATAATCTAGGTTGAAAGCATAAGAGGAGGCATATTAGAAACTTTTTTCTTCCTTTTGTTTTCTCTTCAAAATTGAATGGGACAAATCATCACAGTTCTGTTCTCTCAAAAGCCATTGAACATCTGCCACCAGATAAGGATTGTCAGCCTTTGTGCCTCTGTCTGCTGCACTTGTGCACAGTAATCACTGCTCTTCCCTGACAGTTGCTGCTCGTAAGAGGATGTGAACTCAGGTTCCCCCCGTCTCTTTTGTCCATCTCCTATCATCCACCCTCCCTAGCTTCGTTCCTACTGCTGTCTTTCGTGGATCCTGCTTTTTTGCAAGACATTTTGTTTTTACTGTTTTGACAAAAAAAAAAAAAAGTGGAGTTTTTTTAAAAAGTTTCTTCCAGTGTTGCCTTCATTTTTGGGTCTTTCTTTTGCTTTCACATGGAAATGAGGTTTATACTGTCAGCAGTTGTTTGTCTCTGTCAGGTATCCAAACTTCTGTCAGGTTTCAAAACTTCTCAGCTGTTTATTAATTATAACTAAAGGAGATGAACAGGTGTTCTAAAAACAAATATAAACCCATGCTTTAATTTTGGCTGAGTAACATGCAATTATTCACCATCCCATCAGCGTGCTTGTAGCTCCAGCTATATATTATATAATGTTAAAGATGTGTGTGTTGTTTTATACAGTGTTTGTGGTACAGACATGGACCATGCCATTGTTATCCTGCATCAAGTGTTATAAACAGGTAATTAAATAATAAAAATATCCATGGCAAAAATTATGCAAAGCAGATGTTTGAAGTGTAATGAGTGTTATTTGGCCAAGCAGACATTGCTGAATCATGTTCTCAGCACACCAAGACACAATGGCTAAAAAACTTTGTAAAAAAAAGGAAACTTGATGGTATTTATCATTCCCCGAAAGATTCCTCCGGGAAATGTTGCTTCCTGGAATGAATTTGCAATAAAGAAAATAATTTAGATATCTAGAGCAAGCCTGCTACAGATACAAGGTACAAATTTTAAAGTTCTCTGCTACTTCTGTGTTTAATCAAAACACGTTAATTTAAAATATGCATTTCAATCCCAGTCATTTCATATTGTATATATATGTATTGGTAAAATAAATATAGGTCTAGTATTGTTTAATAAAAGAATAACAAAATGATTCCTGGCATAATCACCTTTAAGCTTATCCCTGACCTCATATATTTTAATTATGTATAAGAGCTAGCAGATCTCCTGTGCAACAAGGAGCCCTTCATTACCTGTAATTCCTATTTTATAACTTTTTTGTTTGATCTGTTCCAGGATTCATTCTGAAGAAATTCAACAGAATAAATTATCATTCTCCCCAACCATTTGACTGTAGCTTTGAATATATAATGTATCCACCCATGTATATTATTTATGAAAGATTGATTATTCTTTCATCTCAATATCCCTTTTATGTCAAGAGAATTTCAGATTTAACACTTTCCTTCCTAGACATGAAGAATTGCTGTCCAAGTGTGGTGCTGCATCCCACATGGGCACATCAAAGCTCGCTGAAAGCTCATCTGGGTACGTCAGCAGGAGCTGCAGTTACACTTTAGACTCACAAGCTGCTAAAGATAACTCAAGGGATGGCAAGGGGAACAGGTGAATGGACTTTATCATCCATGTCCTGAAAGATGAAACATGCTCTTTTAGAGCTGGATCAACATGGAATTTTAAATTAAACTTTTGGCTCTGATTTACTACTTTGCTGCACCAGTTTTTGACCAGTAAGTGGAGCAGTAGTGAGCTAAAACTGCCAAGAAAATCTAGAAAAATGGGGACAAATATGAACTGAAGGTATAGAGTTGGAAGCTATTTGTGTTTCAGTGGATTTGCTGTGTTTGTGTAAATAGAATGAAAGTAAATAAAACAGTGTGTTTGTGTTGGGAAAATGCTGTATTTGCTTTTACCTCCAGGTTTTGGTAAACCTGGGAGCTTTGTGTTTCTCAAGGACAGATGGCTGCGTTACCACTTCCCCTGCTCTGCTGTCAGTGACAAATCTCCCAGCACACAGGGTAAGATGGTGTCTCCTCATCAAACAGTGGGGAGAGCTTCTGTCTGGGGAACGCATTATCCTTCCTGAGACCGTTCTTGGGACTGTCTCACAGGAAAGGGTGAATTAAATAAGCTTTCTATTGGTACAGCTTTTCCAAGGTGTGCACACGGTTCTCAGCAGCCTGGATCAGATAGCAGTTCCTTTCTCAAAGAGAACTCTACCAGTTACTGATTAGGGATGGATGTAAGGGATTCAAACTTAGGATTGTTGAGAAATCCTGGAGCTATTGTAGCCAAGAGCTATACTCTTTGACTATTACTTATATTTCTCCATTGACCAGAAAAATCTTCACTGTGGCTGCAAAACTGTTCAAAGCCCTTTCTTCTGTCCACCCTGTAGCCTTTTTCCAGTTTGGGTTAGCTTCTGCTATTTTTTTATGGAGAAGCAGATCCTAAGCAAAAGCCACCTTGGTGACAGTGAGATGAGTTACATGAAGAATATGGATGGGTGTTTGGGTCTTCTAATGCCCCACTTGTCAAGTACAGTTATCTGTGAAGTTTGAGGGTTTTACAGGTGCATTTCACACTACATTTTATCTCCCAGTTGTTGAGCTTGACTGGAAAATGGATGGTCAAGGATTAGTTAATCTTGTAACTCCGGGGTTAAGGTCGGGGGTATCATTCACACCACCACTGCTGATTCTTAAAGTTTATCTGTTCATCCTGTCTCATCATAGGTGTTTTGTCATGTGATGATCTTTGCAAAACATTCAGCTGTTTTAAGTTTTGATGACTTTTCTGGTGGTCAGTTATTTTCACTCTCTTTTTATCTTTTCTTTCCCATAAAATTATACATTTTTGCTTGCACTTTTTGTAGAAATTCTGTTTCCCTGTCCATGCTAGGGGAGTTGGAACTAGATCATCTTTAAGGTCCCTTCCAAACCAACCCATTTTATGATTAAGTTGTTCAGCAAAATAATTGGGTTTTTGATCTAAACCCAATAAGAAAAACGATCAAATGAAATATGGGTTACCAAAATGATGAGTTTTAAAATATTAAAATATAAAAGTAATAAGCAAATGGTGGTTTAATACTATGATTTAAAGATGTAGAATCAAAATAATTTCATGTTATGCATTTTGAGGAGGGAGGAGATTGTTTTGGTCAAAATAACTCTTGATAGGAAGCTGAAAGACTGCTGCAGGTTTTGGTTAAAAACGAATCAAAGTTTCACCTAAACTTGGTTTAGTATTTTGTGATAAAAATATGCTGTCAGGTTGTCCAATAAGGTTATCTTTTGAAATGTGTTGCCTAAGCAATAAGTAGAGTAGAAATTATTCAGTCATCACCCTGTCAAGGACTGCATGATTCCCACTGGCATTTGGGAAGATGACGTGCAAACCAAGGCCCTAACTCTGTAAAGATATCACATTCTCCAGTTTATGCACAAAAACAGCCAGCAGCTTCCATGGGACTGCAGTGGGTATAAACTGTGTTTGCTGGCTGCTTTCCTGCAAGATTCTGTAGGAAAATTCACTCCCATAAAAGCTCCCTGGGTGTCTTAACTCCTGTTGGTTCTAAGAGCCATATCCTTATCAATGAAGAGATAAGGCTGTACAGTTTGGGAGTCTGAGTGCTCCCCTAGAGTTCAAAGGAACGGGTTTGCTTTCCAAACCTGCCAAGGATTTGTTGGTTGGAAACTGTTCCTCAGTTTCTTCCTCTTTAAAACTACTCTTAACCTCTCCTGCACAAAACCAGAGAGCATCACCTTCTGTGAGTATTGGTTTGTCGCTGGTTTTCTGCAGAAATAATTGAAGAGTATCTGGAATATTAGTAACTTGTGTCCCAGAGAATGCAGCAGTATTGCCCTCCAAGGATGTGCATTTACCTTTCATACCTGAATGAAACCAGATTGTGTAACACTGGGGAATTTCTTGTCCCAAGATTGAGTTGGATCTAACTTCGTGTAGCTCTGGTACCAAAAATCTTTAAACTACTTTTTATTTTTGATACTTTGTGTCCCTTTGTTTCCTTATTCCACCAGTCCTAGAAAGTTTTGTCCCATTTGTTTGTCCATTCATCTGATTTCATTTGCTTGGTTTTTCATTTGTTTGATGGGCTCTTTCTGAGACGGCAAAGGGTGAGGGTGGAGAAGGAATAGTTTGGGGGGTGGTGTAAGGTTTTTGTCCCATTGAAATTCTTACCTCCTTTTCCAAGAACAAGACAATTCCTCTTTCTTTCTCTCTGTGCAATGCAGTTCTGAGCTTTTTTGAAGAAATTTTTTTACAGTGGGAACTAAGGGAAGGCGCTGGGCTCCCTTCATCGGTAGTGCCTCTGTGTGACTTAATCTGACTCACTGGAGTCACACTCAGCTGAAGTGGCTCGTGGCTGGAGGCTGTGTTTGCTCCATCACAGAGAGACTCTGAGTCGCAGCGTTTGACAGCGCTGGCTGGGGATCTTGTCTTCAGCAAGCAGTTGATGCTCAGACATAGCTTTTGCATGGCTGTGCTGTTCCCATCTGTTACCATGGCATTGCTCCTGCTCAAGGTGAAATGCCAGCTCTAATAGGGCAGAAGTGCCAAGGAAAGATTAGTTTGGATAGGAGGACTCATTTCTGCTCTAAGAGCCCTGTCTTGTGCAAGAATTCCCCCCTCCAGAACTGTGTCATGCAGGAGCTGGGCTTTTTTCCGTTTACTGATGCTCTGAGTTACCTTCCCCTCCCGAAAGCTGCTCTCCCAAACACTCCAAAGTCAAGGCTGGCCCCACGCTTCAGCCTGCCTCCATCAGCACCCCCAGCTGAACAGCAGACTGTGCCTCGTTTGGCTTCAGTGAATGATTTCTTGTCTTTTAAGAACTAGCCAAGAATGCTGTGGTTGGTTATATCCCATCCTGTTAGTTCTTTGTGCATTATTTCTCTCACTACATGATCGTTGTCCTATTTCTTAAATAAACACTGCACTACCATGCCTTTAGTGACTCAAAGAGTAACTTTGTAAGCATCTCTGTAAGTAAAGGGCTTTCTTTTTGTATTTGTAATTAAACTGATGTCATTGTTCTAAGGTCCTCAAGCCATTCTAATTGATTCTGGAGCTCCTAAGGTTAGAAGTTCCCTTCTTTCAAAGATACCCATTTTAATAATTTATCTGTTACTCTTTTTAACATACATTTCATTTTGAAGTTCTCTTTTGGGGAAAAGGTGGTTAACAAGGAGAAATTTATTTGCAGTCTCAGGTTCCTTTACCTGCTGGTTGTTTGGGGTTTTTTTTCTGAATTACTTTCTATTCTATCCATCCTTTTTGGGCAAAGCGTGAAGAATTAGTCATTTTGGACCCACTTTAACTAAAGCTTGTCAGCATGGTATTTTAGATAGCCATGCTGAAGTTGTGTACCTAAAGCTTTAAGGTGGATTTTCTCTGTATCTGGATATACTTTGAAGCTGTTGCAAGGTTTTCTGCAGATGTCATAGCCGTGGTGCAGCCTTCTGTAGTGTTTTAACCATGAACATGAGACTGGAAAATCAGCTAGGTTGGAGTCATTTTATAAAAGGATAGAAGAAAAGGTTGGCTGGAGAAGTTGCTATAAACACAGTGAATTGTTCATTGCAGAAGGAAAATGAACTTGCTCTATGGAAGATTAACTGTCTATTAACTGCAGACCAGGAAGGGAGAGCAGACAGTTGCTCAGGATATATTAATTTGCAGTAGCTCAGTATCTCTGCCTCCCACTCAGTTAATGTCACTCTGTCTCTTTATTTTATTCTTCTCCAGAGATTTTTTAATTACCTTTTCTTTATTCTCTCAGTTCAAAATTAATGATGGAGTAATTATTAGTTGTAAATCAGAATGCCTGAAGATGAAGAGACCAGCACTATAACTCGGGACTGAAGCAAACCAAAAGCTTCATCACTTTCCCACAATCTTCCTGGAGATTTCCAGTTGAGCGAGTTCTTAGTCTCAGGAACATGTTTTTGTGTAGATTTTATTTCTACATCATGGGATTAGCTAAGCAAACTACAACAGACCAAGTATCTTAGCTGAGATGCCAAATCACAGAGTGCAATGTTCTACCATGGACCTTTCTGGATGTCAGAGGAAACAGCTCCCCAGGCATGTCTGCTTGGAGAGATTTGAAGCAGGTGTTGGCCCTGAGTTTGGTGGACAATTTTGAGTTTTCTAACCTAGCTCAGGAGCACTGAGAAAGTAGAACTGAACTGAAATAAATGGGCAGGATGGAGTTGCTGGTTTCATCAGACACAGAGGCAAGGGCAGATCTCAGCTCTGTGCCTCATCTGCCTGTTGTGGTTTTGCACAATATTATCTGTGTGCAGTGTACAGCAGCCTGAACCGGTATCTGATGTGTCGTGAAGACAGATGGAGACAAAAGGCAGCCTATTTAACTCCAAAAATCAGAACCTTTAAGTGTCATTTAACACATAGGAGTAAGTAATGAGTTGAGAAGAGATTTGGGGAAGCTGCACTGCGCAGATTTGTTCTGAGGTCTGAGCCGTGCACGAGCTCCCTGACAGGTGTCTCCTCTGCTGGGTTTTGTTGTCAGGTGTCAGGCAGGAATTTGTGTGTGCCCCACAAACACACCTATAAATAACTGATGTGTTTGCTGGGAGGAATCGTGAATGATCCACAGAACAGCAGCTGCTGCATGGCTTTAATAAAACTCCTCAGAGTGGGGCACCAAGTGCCCAGAGAAGTGCTGGTGCCCTTCCAGCAACAGAACCACTGACTTGTGTCATTTGCTGCTGATTTTTATGCAAATTTTGACATTACAGTGGGTTTTATACTAATTTTTGTAAGTTTGTTATAATAATTTATTATAATTTAATGAATCGTTGGAATTGTTAATTTCAACTAAGGAAAGAATGGCTCACACATCTTCTGAGCACTGCCTGCACTGCAGAGTGTAATAACTAACAGGTTTTAAACATGTGCAATTCACATCAGCTTCCATTTGCAAGTTACCCATTAAATAATACCAAAATAAGAGATTTCAATTAATAGCTGTTGTGCCATGCATCTCAGATGCTTTCTGTGGAGGTTTTTGTTACTTGGGCAGCTGAAATACCTGGCAAAGAGAGGGAGAAGAATCACCTGACAAACCAACAGATCCAGCAGCAAGAAATTATTTTAAAGTGGCACATGCTGCATTTAAAACTGTTCAAAATGCAGGTTACATGCAGAAAAAATCCAACATATTGCCATTCATGGAGAAATTATAAATTCCAAATGAGTTGGAATATTATGGCTCCAGCCATCTAAATGTAGAGTTCCTATACCAGCAGGAATGTGGAATAGCATTTTATTTCCCACAGTGATGAAACTGGCAAATTCAGCAATTAATCTAGTTTCTAGGAGGTTTTTTTCCCTCTATGGCAATGTGAAAATTGTATTTTTATTTATTCTATCAGAATTTAGTTGCTGGTGGTTAACAATTATGTGACAATGCCTTAACAGAAATTTCAGTACATATATTTGGGGTGAGAACATTAATAGAGTGAAAAATGCCAATGGAATGTTGTATCATAAATTATTAAGCAATAATAAATGAAAACCAGAATGAATAACTGACAGTATTCTGAGTCAAGGTGATGCTTGCAATAAATATTTTCATTGAAATAGTTCTCCCTGGGTTAGTAGGAAGTGAAAAATCCAGCTCCATAATAGTAGAACATTTAGAGCACTGAATATCTGAATTCTAATAATAACATTGGGATTCTAATAATAATAAATTCTAATAAATAATAAAGTCTAATAATAAATAATAATAAAGTCTAATAATAAATTGGATTAAAAATCCCTAGGAATTTCAAGCAAAGAGTCCAAGAATGGGCCACCTTTGAGCCCCTCTGGGTGTCTGGTGGGATCTTTCCCAGCAGGCATTTAACAGCACATTCTGTCCTAAAACATTTGGAGATCTCTGAAGGAAATAAATTTATTATTGTGTATTTTATCATAGTTTGTTAACATTTACCTCCCTAAGTATCTCCTCCAAACTGGTAGGGCTACTAAAATTTAGATTCCAAAGGACTCCCAGAATATTTAGAACAGCTGTAGAATATCAGCAGGCCTGGAGTATCATTTCCTTCTAATGACATTTGTGCTGTATATGTGAATCAAAAAGTCAAACAACATATTTCATTTTCATCACAACATGATTTTTCTGTCTGGCATTAATACAGGGTCAAATAAACATCGCATGGGAAGGAAATAAATCCGAATTTGAAGTCTGAAAGGGCAGTCATATTTCTTGAGTGTTCTGAATGTCAGCTTTCTGATAGGGAACGAATGCAACGGCAAGGAGCGGGGACATTTGGAGTTGTCTTTTGTATTCACATCCAATTTTAATTTCTTTGAATCCTTGGTGTTTCCCATGCAGCAGTATCTTATGGCATTTCTAATGTTTCTCTTAAACTGCAGCAAATGAAAAGCTTTGAAAGGTCATACATTCTTTGCCATATCAAATAAAATAAAGCTAAGTTAATAGATGTTATTTAATAAAACAGAAAATGATGTCTCACACAGATGTGTTGTTAAAGATGAACTTCCCTTAGAGTTTTGGTACCAGAGAGTCTCTCACAGATTTTAAGTTCTTCTAAAAAAAATTATATTGGGTGTCCTAATAATAAATACAATGATTTTTTTAAAAGAATCCTGAGCTCCATTGTGCCCTGTGATTATAATGGCAAGTTATCATTCGGGGACAGACAGATTAATACAATCGTCCTCTGACCCACATGTCCTGGAAAATGAAATCTAATGTCAAAAATAAGAACAGTAAATTAATATTTAATTCAATAGCTGAGAGTAGGCAATATTCTCTCACTTAGTAATGTTAGCGTTTTGTTTGATTTTATTTAGTCTGTATGGTAAGAATAGGTAAAGATGAACTTCAGTGTAAGATAACCCCAAAAGATTTTGGTTTAGGATTTTCTTAAGGGTGTCCACAGTTATTTCTGATAAAAAGCTGAGACTGTCATTATTCCTTGACAAAATGGGTCATAATCAGCAAATTTAGCTGCTGTTCTCTATAGTTACCTTATAATGGCCTGAATTTTCTATAGGTAGGGATGAACTGTAATGAAATCTTATTTTACTATTTTTTAACTTGTTTCCTTGTTCCTAATATGCTTAGGGCATATTTTTCTGTATACTGAGCAACAGTTTTCTTTGAAATAATCCTCCTAGACTGAACTAACGTGTTCATGATTATAAGTATCCGCTGTGAACAAATAAATAAGGGAAAAGTTATCAAGAGCAGAAGTGAGGAAAGCTGTGAGCAGTGTAGAGACAGGGCCGTGTTCTGGCGCTGTCTCCAGTCTTCCCACGACTCCCAGGTCAGGTGCTAGAAGGGCACTGCTGGTGCCAAGGTTCAAACTTCACCCTTGTTCAGCACACTTTAATTGACTGACTATTCCAGCCTGGGAGTGTCTCAATGACTGATTCCTGAATTTGCAGACAAATTGGGCCTTTTAAGGGAGAAGTGCTGGCAATCCCACTGCACAGTGAGGAAGCTTTTCCTGTCCTGAATGTCCTGCTTGGACCTTAAGGGAACAAAGAAAAGGGTTTGGAGGATACTAATTTTTAGATTTAGCATAAAGCAATTATTTTATAGATGTTTCCTACCTCTGAAAGGTAGATCAGCACATGTGGAATCATCTATTTCCAATTTTTTTTCAAGTTTATTAAATAAGCTAAAATTCCTGTAGGAAAAAATTGCATTTGAGATTCCTTTTCCTAATTAAACAATCAATTCTTTTAATTGTTTTCATTGTTCTGAAAGCAGAGAAACAACTATGAGTGGAAAGAAAATCTTCACAAGCCCTAGTTATTTTTTTAAATAAAGACCTAGATAGGAGGAGTTTAGTCTCATCCTCTTTCATTATTGCCTGTGAAATGAGGTGAGGATATATAATCCTCATACTTCTACCAGTGGCTCAGTCAGGACACTGTGCAAGAACCAATTGTTATAGTAATTGAATTTCAGTAAAATTTATGAATCCTCTTCAATAATGTCAAGTTTATTGAAATCTAAAAATAAAGAAACAGAATACTAGTCTGACTCATGACTTAAGAAAGAATTGTAATATATACAACCATTATTAATAAAGAAAACATACTGCACTTCGCAGGAAATTAGTTTTCTAACTGTTTGTGCTATTGTGAAATGTTACTGCATGTAATCATTTGTAAGGAATAGTTTCCAAAATTTATCTTCAATGCATTATCCAAAACATTGAATGGAGATCAGTGGAGCTTTCCACAGCACCCAGGTGGCAATGGACAAGGGAAACTGAAGATAGGAAGGTTTTAGTGTTTTATCATAATCTTCAGGTCACTGTGCTCGTATACAAGAAATTTGAACATCCAGAATTGCAGTGGGGCTTACACAGGAATGATTATGATCATTACTATTATTATTATTATTGTTGTTACCTGTTGTGTGTGGGTTTGCAGTGTAGGAAGATGGAATCATGACTTGCACGTCTCTGTTCTGTTGAGCCAGAGTCTTTCAGTGGCAGGTCCAGGTCATAATAAGAGACAAATTCTGGTTTGGGAGGTGGTTGTTCCACTCCTGAAGGCAGTCTCAGGTTGAAGGCCTCATCCAAAATGACTCATTTGTGAACCACTCGGATTCAAGTTGCCCACACAAAAACTTCAGTGTTCTTGTGTGCATGCTGTGCCTGGGGGACAGAGCACGTCCTCATTAATACAGCAGTGTCACCTAGGATTGGATTGATGGAAATGATTTACAGAGGATTAGGAAATCTTGTTCTGTTTTACCAATAAACAGTGTTACATTATCACATTTCAATAGCTAATTCTATCGCTGGGCCTTTTCTCTTGGAAATTAACATGATTTTCAGAGGGAAAATAATTACATGTCATTCATAATCCATTAACAAGATAAAAATAAAATTGGGTGCTTATTTTCAGAGGGAGAAGTCTAGAGTATCTACACTTCCCTCATGTGGCATGTTAGTGTAAAGGCTTCTAAGAACCACATTAATCAAATAAAATCTGGTACTTCATACTCCTTTTATTGGAATACAATTATTTAGGAGCATCAGAATTAGACTGTAAGAAAAGGAGCTTTATTTAAAGACTTTTGCCTGAATTAATGCTGGTGAATACTGAAGGAATTTAGATAGAGAGTTAAAAGAAAAGCACATGAACATGGACACTGATTATTATTTTTTGCAATACAAACAAACACTAAAAACCACAAACGAAACCAGTGAAGTTTGCCCATCATACAGAGATTTTTATCGGCACATCTCGTACAGAAAATATCTTTAGTCTCATTTCACAGACCAGAAGCTGAAGCAGTGAAAAGGCAAATATTGCTGGTATTTAGGCAGGGACAATTTAACCCTGTTTTGAGACTTTGCTTTCAGTCTGTTCCCCAACCAAGCAACTTTGCTGTCCCTGCAGCAGAACCTGATACTCCTAAAGAGACTGCACAAGTTGATGGGAATTTCTTGTAAAGGACAATTTAGTTCCTTTCTTTCTCTTTTCCATATTTTTGTTTTCCAGCTCCCAAACACTTTAGGATACAAGATCTTTTTTCACTCCTGTTTTCCTTTTTTTTTAAACTCTAAACTGGACAGGCAAACTTAATGATTTTTCAAATGCATTTGTTGCTTTTAAGTAGCACTTGCCAGAGAGCCATTAGAGCCATGATTAATTCCTTCTGTCATAGCAAAAAAAATAAAAAGAAAATCAGCTATGAAAAAGCTGCAAGGCTTTTAAGTATGAATAATTTGCTGATGGTCTAGGAAGGGATTACAGTGCTGAATACACATCTCTATAAATATTAAAAAATATTTTTTTTTTAAGGAAACTATACTTCAGGACATGCTTACAACAGCTAAAATAGCTATAGAATTGCGTTTTATTCCTATCCTCTGTCAACTTTTCAAGAATTTGATGTTTCTGAAGAGCCATCATGCTGAGATATTTAAATCAATCTAACCTACTTTAATTTTAATCTTCAGAAATCAGCCAGGCTTTATTTGGTGTCTGACTTTGTGGTGAAAGATTTACATAACTCTGGATTATGGTTCAATGCTCTATTTCAGCTGAAGTGCTCAGCTTGTTGGAGATCTGAGTTCTGCTCCCCTCTGGGTCGTAGAGAAGTGCAGGCTCCCAGCCTGAGTGTACCATCGAATGTTTTGGGTTTCCTCTCTGAAGGCCTGACCCGCTGAAGTTGGTGCAAGCATTATCACTGACAGCAGCAGACTTTGATCCTTCCAGGCTTATAGCATGCAGCATCGACAGTCAGGCTGTAAATAGAGCACTATGGAAGCAACGAGAGGAATTTGGCAGAATTTTCTTGCACAGAGATGGAATCTGTGATAGCAGGGATGCAAGAGCTACAAAGTAGGAGAGGAACAGTCAGTATTGCTGCTGAGATGATAGTGTGTGTCACAAAGCAGAACGAATGTCTGGGTATATAACGTGGGCAGGTGTTAACTTCCACCACAAAATATCAATTTACAGCCTGTGTTCCAGGGCTGTTTTTCTCTAATATTGAAATGCTTTGCTCTCATAGCTTAAGGTGCTGAAATTTTACTTCCGTCTCCTTCAAAACTGTGAGTTAGGCCTGAAAAATAATGCAAGACTTAATGTGTGAATAGTTCTTGTTTGAAGTTTGGCTAAGGCTGTGAATAGTTGTGAGATATGGAACAGAGGCAGGAGAACTGTCTTTATTGCTGGATGGGGCTGTAATTGTGATTTCTGCATGCTGAAAGTTGTTGTGTCTTGCAGCCAGTTTTGAGGTCTGTTAGGAACATAAACAAATTTTAACTACAGCTCTGTGGCCCAAAGCTGGGTTTGTGATAGCTGCTGTTTCTCAACAATGTGACAAACACTTTTTAAATCATTTACCCATTTTCCTTACCTGTCTCTCTTGGAAATCAGTTTTCTTTTCAGGCAAAGTTATTGGTAAAAATAGGGTATTTTATCCTACTGCCTACTACTTTACAGCACCATATGGATCATTAAGGCCTACAAATGCTTAAAGCAGGGCTCATGAGAAGAGTACAAGTCAACATCCACACTCACCGAATAGAAATTACTCCTGGAATATTGTCATTCTGGGGATTAGCTCGTGAAGAACAGAACTTTACAATGAAAGAACTAATAAAGGGCCAGCAATCAACTGCAAGCCAACACAGATGCGCTCACTTGATAAGAGTAGGTCTATTTAAAAGACAGATTCTAATAGTTCATTATAGAGAAGAAAAAACCCACATTACCATAACAGTATCTGATGCAGTTTTCCATTTCACTGCAACTCCCCAACTGAATAAATCAACACGATTGCAAACTTCATCTTCTCGTGCCTTATAGACTGTGGCACTCTGGGATCCATCCTGCTGTAAGCGGGATTTGCTGTGAAATTTGTGTTTCTGATGCAGCTGTTGGCAGGAGGTTGCTGTGCAGGTTCCCAGTATCCAGCATCCCTTCTATTTCTTGGCCATTTGTTGCTGGCTTCCCAACATCTCCGATGATGCTGTTTCCTGGGCTTTTCCAAGTTGGTTAGACCAACTGTGGTCTAACCAGTGGGGAGTAATTTTGTGTTATTTCTTCTCTCTTAGTCCTTCAGGATCTCTGATTTTGCTGAGTGTTCCGTGTCCCAGCTCCACACAAACCCAGTGCCAGTGTGATCCAGACAAACACTTTCTTCATCCGTACCTATAACCATCCTCTTCAACCAGTTAATCTCAGGGTACATGTATTAAGCTTTGTGATTTTGTGTGTACTTAGTGCCTGGAAGCACATGAACCCAGCATGCCCTAATACAATAATACATAATATTAAACAAAATTTAGTAAGGCTTGGATATTGGATTTGTTAATTATGTTGTTTACATGACGTTCAAAAGAACCGAGTCCTGGCTAGTTAAGGCAGAGCATGCACAATAGCCTGTTAATTTGGACTATTTAATAGAAACAACTCAGTCTCTGAGAGAAAGAGAAAATGTAATTACCACTGTGTTGTTAAAACCAGACATTGAGGTAAAATCATGGCAAGCAGGTCAGCATTTTCATTTTTTAAAATATTAAAAAATGCAAAATTGTAGCTGTTAGCCCTACAAATTCCAATTGGGCTTCAACTCCCTTGTCAGTCTGATCTGCAGTGCACTGAATTTAATAGAATTGTTCCATGAATTTTGATGGCACCTCGATTGAGTTCGACCAGTGCATGGTACAGTCAGTAGGCAACAATTTGCAGGTACATTTTTCACAGGATGCTGAAAGCTGTGAGTGCTTAGTGGCTGCACCTCTCCCCCTCCCAGAGAATATTCCTGGGTAACTCCTTCGAGCCAACAGAAAAAGCTTTGGCAGAAGCTTTCTGAGGCTTTCGGCTAAAATTATAGGAGTGAAAGACTTTGAATAAATTACCCACATATATAATTCATGCTCAAAATACAGTTTGTTCATTCCATCTCCACCCTCTGTACACAATCTCAGTACATAATATACAGTGCCTTCGAAGAGTGGAAAATTGACTTGATAAACAGGTGTGCCACAGATGAAGTCTCTCACGAGTCTTCAATTCTGTGTGTCAAACACCTTAATCATGATTCCTGACACTTGATAACCTATAGTTATTATCATAATCAGGTGGAATTTTATCATAGATCTATGTACAAATTACATTAAATAATTGTTTTGAAATCACATCTAATCATGAGAAACAGCATTCTGGAAAATACTTCTAACACAGCTCAGTCCTTTCACCTACCTGATCAATAACAAGGTTTTCCAGCACCTAAAGAAATTCTTTTACCTGAAAATATGAAGGCCACATAGGCCTGGTGGACTTGGAGTTAATCCATAAAAAACCCCCTTAATTCTTCTGTAAACAGGACAGATTATTTTATTTTATCCATTCAACCCTAGCATTTTTCTTGATAAAAACTTCACCAAGATAAGGGAGTGCACAGGTGCTCCCCAGTACAGCTCAGGCTTTTGGGTTGAGGCCTTAGTGACTCTGTGATATGCATCATTCCTTAAAGCAGCTAAAAACTTTTGGGATAATTTCCGACTTCCGGATACGTTTGAGCTAATGTTGCATTTTTGGAATGTAGTTTGTGATCAGTTTTCTTATTTTCTCCATCTGCATACTCATTTCCTGGCTACAAAACTGTGATTTGGGAACATCCCACAAAGCTTTTTTAAATGAATCCCAATTATGATTCAGGTTTTAACCTTCTGCCCACACTTTCTCATGAACACTTTTTATTTGTCTGCTTTCGGAGGGTTAGTTGTGTACACACAGAAGTTTTCTGATAAGAACGTGGAGCTTTTTTTTACTTTTTTTTTTCCATCAGTTTTTTATTGGAGAATGCTTTTTCACAAGCCAAGTAGATTTTTTCATGGGACTTTTCTAGAGTAATTACTATTGTGAGGGGCTTTCATTGGGCAATTAAGACAAACGTTCTGCCACATTTATTAATTACTGGAACACTGAAAACACCAAACAAAACAAAACACTCCGTCTTGAAAATAATTGAAGAATCACTTAAGCCAGAGCACCTTGCACTGGAAAATGTAAGGTACAAACAAGCAGGCTGAACATCTGCCATCCATGTGACAACCTTCTATAAAAACACGACAAATAGAAGATATTATAGGTGCTGCCTACCTCCAAATACATCCTGCTTCTGAAAAATGTTACTGCTCAGTAAACATTAATGAGGTTTCTAATCACAGCTGTCTCATTAAGAGATGTAGTTTCTGTGATGAGGTGGCTGAGCTACGTGGGCCTCTCTTTCACGTATTTCCTATTTTCCTCAAAGCTGGTGTCCCAGTACTGAGTTCACCCTCCAGCTTCCAACCTCGAACAAGACTACTTAGCACCTTCATTTTTCTCAGCAAAAGCCAAAATGTGAGGAGGTGGTTTGCCTCTCCCCACTCCAGCAGTTTTTGTGGAGCCATGAAAAGCTTATGAATGCCAAATTTCAATTCCTAAAGCTGACAGTCATTTCTGACTGCCACATATTCCGGTTTTCACACCAGAGTGATTATCAGATTTACAGGCACCATCAAATCAGCTTTTCTCACATGATTGCTGGGAAGATTTTCAGTCCTTTTGCCATCTTTTGTCCATGCAGCTCATCACAGTGTCTGTGCAGCACTTCATGTCGGATGTACTCACCATCACAAACCCCTAGCGAGGCAGGGGAGCAGCGCTGAATGCAGTGCAGGGGTAACTGAGGTACAAAAAATCTGCACTGGAACAAAGCTGGAATTCTGAGGTCTCAGAGCTCTCACCCCAAGCACTGGATCAACCTGCAGATTCTGAGGCTCTGCTGCTGAGATTTTAGACATAAAAACTGTTTTAGTTAATTGAAAGCTGGGTTTCTCTCTCAGGTCTCAGACAGAAGAGACAGTGAAAAGGTATTTCTTTGTGAGCAGGAATCCTTTACAAGCTTTTCTCTCTGCTGTTCTTCTTCTCTCCTTGCTCCTCATTAGCTGCATTAGGCATTGTAATCCCATTATGGAAATGAGTTGGTGAACTAGGAGACATCCTCCCCAAACACCATCTTCTCTAGAGAGTTAGAGAGGGAGAGACATCATCTTAAACCCATTTCCAGCCAATCAGAATGGGAATGTGACCAATCAGTGACCAAAGTCATATCATAATTAGGGAATTAGAACTGAAACCACAGTGTTTGAAAAATCCGTTTTCAGGCTTTAGGAATAATTCTTCCCTGATGATTCCCACTTTTCAAGGCTTGTTTGGCTGATAACAATGAGAAAAATTCACTCTTGTGCTGCATAATGGAGTGCCAAGTATACAGAGCATCCAAAAAAATTCCTCTCAGTGCTGAAATCATCTGTCAAACACCGTAACATCTGTCTTATACAGCTGAACAAATTTGCCAATCTTTTAGCAGAATATGATAATGGTGATGAATGCATTGACAAGGTGACATGGGCTCCCACAGCAAGCAATATTTCAGAGAGGGGTTTTCTTCCTAAAACAAAGTAAGAGATCACAACCAACCCTGTGCACCAACTGGTGCAGAGAAATTGAGGGAGATTCGGGATGACCCTCTCTCACATGTCCTTCACTGTGGGATGGTTGATGCTGTGGCAAACAGCCTGCCCAGGGAGCTGTGTGTTTCTGTGTCTGCTGTGGACCCACACGGCCCTAATGAAGGTTTTATTGTAGACAAGATTACATTGTGGAACTTGAAATCTGGAATTTTATATTCCTCCTGGGATGAAATAAAGAATGTCCAGATAAAAGCCTTGCTTATTGCAAAGTGCTGATGTTTTGGTTTTCCAGCGAAATAAAAGAGAGTGCTTCAATCTTACCCAATTTTTACTGAAAAAAAAATTCCCATTGTAGCTTTTCCAAAAGAACCTGCATGGCATTCCTGTCATGCACATATTTGACTTTACCAGGCACCAGTCCCTGGCTTGTACAAATGAGGAACAGTTGGAGCATTGTCCCACTGCAGAGCACAGTGACCTTCAGTGGCAGGTGAATCTGGACAAGTGTAAGGAAAGAGAAAGTGACTTTCTGCTAATGCAAGGGGATTCAAACCTTGCCATGGCCTGAGCTACTTTGTTCCACAGATTATTCTGGGGTCCTGCTTAGAACTTGTGCTGCAAAGTAAATAATTCTTTAACCACTGAGGATTTTTTTCTCCCTGAAAATGCCTCCTCCTCAGTGTAGGGTGTGGACTTTAATATGGGAATAAACTAGGAAGGGATTTTGAAATGTATTGACAGGGTTGGTTCTCCAGCTGCTTTACATTGGGGTTACTGAGTGTATGAATTTTGTTCCAACTAAGGTGTGGGATCTGTTTGTGGTAAGGATCCGAACCTCTCAGATTTAGTTACAATTTCATTAGCATAAGATCTTTACTGAAAAGGGTAAATCAGATCAACAGTTTTATCACAGATGACACTACCTAGACATCTTATTGGAGTAGTTTGGTTTATTAAGTTTTTCTGCCAATCCATAATTTTTGTATATGGGAACTACTCATTTGCACATCATTGAAATAAGCAACTGTTAGATAAGAGACAACTTGAGACCCACTTTCATTTGCATTTAGCAAGTCAAGCTGATGTTTTTCACATCATTTATTAAATGAGTTTCAGAAAGATACACACATTTTAATATCCCAGGAAAATACTTGGGATTCATCTTGTCTGTCTGTTCTCACAGGTTCCATAGAAAAATCCTACATGTTGCATTTATAAAAATCTAGCAGTAAGGACTGGGAGGAGAGCTGTGTAAAATATTTGTATTGTGCCTTCTCTGTGGGCTAAGTGATGTGAAACTATCCTTCCTTGAGGTTTTATTACATGCTTGGAATTAATTGCAAAATACTAATCAAAAGGCTCGTTAAAGTAAAAGGAAATGCATTGTAAGGCAGAATTTGATATCTTTTGGCTTAAATAAACTGAAGACGTAAAGATGATTTCAGTGGCTGACCTGAACAGAGCAGAGGACAGCAGCAGGCACTGGAGGCACCGCAGACAAACTCCCCCGGGAAACACTCCCCATCCCTTTTCCCCTGCTGCTGTAGGGACCGAGGCAGGACTTTGCTGCAGTTCTTCCCCTCTGCAGCAGCTGAGCCCCATTTGCAGCTCTGTCCCCACAGACGATGGCGCCCATTTGTTGTGGCCAGTTTGGAGCTGGCAGCGATTGTGTCCTTGCCGTGAGCCCCAGCTGGAGAGCAGGGCCTCGGCGTGGGAGCACACCAGGAGCACACCAGGCTGAGCAGTTGGTTTGCCAGCTCCTGGCAGCCCCTGGGTGACAAACCTGTGAGAGCACAGGGCTGCTACCAGCTGGGTCTGGTGCTGACACTCAGCAGCAGCCACAGGTAAACTGCTGGTAAGGATTAAGGAGATGTCGCAGTCGAGTTCTGTCGACCCACAAAAAAGTGAATTGAGCTCCTGCAAATGAAGGATGCTTTTACTGCCCTTGTGCAGCCACTGCCTTGCTCTCTGCTCACAGCACCAGCTAGAGTCACACTCAGCTCCATGGAATTATGGAGACACTTTAAAAGGTCTAAATTGGCGTGTTCAGAGAGTAGTTTTTACACTCTACTTATAACATCACAGATATTTATAGAATAAGTAGCATAGAAAGGTTATTAATAGTAGTAGGAAAGAAACAGTTTCCCCAGAATAGATGTTGGGTGTAGAAGTGTGTTAGCAAAAACCAAGGATTTGGATAAATGTGGAATGTGAGGGAAAAATCCTGACACTTTAGGTGCTAATGGGTTCTGTGGCACCTCATCAGCAGCACAAGTGTGCAAAGGAGTGAAGGGCAGGAAAGTTGATAAAGCTATTTTAGAAAACATGATCTCAAAATAACCTCCCAATGCAAAATACGAATTTTCCAGAGAAAACTCAGCTCGTGGCGATTTGGAAAGACACACTTCTGATTTGTCACTAGGCTTCTAGAAAATGAAACAAACTATTTGGTGACGTCTGTCTGTTCTTTGAAACAAATAAATTGGTAATGAGGCATTTCATTCTTGCTTTGTGGTGACCCAGATCCTCAGAGAATTAAAAAAACTAGAAAAAACACTTAATGGTAAACTTACTGAGGAATCTTACTTCCAAAGTTTTATCCTTTTTAACTTAAACAGTTAATTCACGTCCATCAAAAGCCTTTGATGAGATGGATTTCATCTCTGAGCACCATTTCATGCTTCATTTCACAACACTGGGGATTTTGGGGTATACATTACTCATTTTTTTCTTTCTTTTTTTTTTAAGGAATAGAAATAGTAAATCCAGAGGATGCTTTTTTTTCTTCCTCACTCCAGAAACACGCTTCCAGGGAGCTTCACACATCAAGTATTTCAACAGTGTACCACAGCTGTTTTGTGCCGTGGCTTGTGGACGTTGCTCTTGCGTGGTTTGTGATACCTGTTGAGAAACAGTGAGTTTTGGAGAAGGCTTCAGGCTGGATTCTCACAGCCCCTCATGTCCCAGCTGGGCCCTTAGGAGCCCCAGCACAGTTGCACAGAAAGCAGGAAAGTGGTTTATGTGTGTGGGCCTCTGGCCGCCCCTGGGTGGATCCAGAGTGGCTCAGTTGTGTCCCCAGCTCCCAGCCAGCCCCAGCAGGGTGTGCTTCTGGAGAAGGGTGAAATGGTTCTTTGGTGATGCTGCAAG
This sequence comes from Oriolus oriolus, assembly GCA_013400235.1. NCBI lineage: Eukaryota > Metazoa > Chordata > Aves > Passeriformes > Corvidae > Oriolus > Oriolus oriolus. The sequence goes on from VXBT01006018.1 coordinate 177,998, forward strand.
GTGGGATGGTACAGCTGCCTCCTGAGTGGTGCCCAATCTCACCAAAACACACAGAACTCATGCATAGTTACTTTTAGAGAGCTTATGTCGTTCAGACTACAAGTTATGGTCGTCATTACTATGAGTGCAAAGCAGAGGTGATCAAGTGGTAATTAACTTGTTAGTGATTTCCTAATAAAGTTATCTCTTTGTTAAAACTAGGATCATGTGGGGGGAATAGCTTTTTCCTCTGGACAGGAGAAGTATCCTCAGCCTGCTCACCTTGAGGCACTTTTCCTTTCAGCCTTCCTGGAAAATTATTTCCAATTTTTATCTATTTTTCTAGACCTTTCCAAGAACATCCTGACCTCCTAAAAGCCTTTTCACCTATGAACCACACTCTGAAGTTTACATCTCTACAACTCAGCATATATCTGCCAAAATTGCTTAAATCAGAAGCAGCCCAGTCTGTACACAGAATTACCCCAAGTTCTATATTTGTAAATCAAGAAGATGAAATATGTGCACTGAGGCAGTAAGGAATGTATCCTCAGTGCAGATCACTTTTTTATAGTGAATATCTTTGAGTCACTTGTTAATTCTTCTGGTTAACTGGAAGAGACTTTTGTGAACTTTCTCCTTCTACAAAGAGCACTTACTGAGTAGGAACTACTGCCTGTAGTGTCCTGAAGATTTTGTATCCAGGGTTTAAAAAATTCCTGTGCATAAGGTGAGAAGGAATTTGTTTTCTCTGAGAACAGTTGTATGACTGGGCACCAGCGTTTATGAGCAATGTGGAGGTGGAAGCTGGGGATGTACCACAGGACAAAATGTGTTTTGTTCTTTTGCCTCTTCTCATTAGAACCCAGAGGCAGGAGAAAATAACCCTGAAGGAAACAGCTTCCCTTCACAGCCACTGCAACTGGGGCTGCTGGAGCATGTAATTACATGGAGGGGGAAAAGAGCATGCAGTGAAAGGTTGTCAAAAGCCTCAGGACTCCTAATTCTCTGCCTGTTGTTGGGAAGTAAAGCCCTCTGTGGCAGAACATGTTTGGGTAATTGGAAAAGGGACACCTACTGCTTTCATTAGCCTGACTGTACCTATGTAAAATAAATGTATATTGGCAGTTTCTCCTTATGCCCACAAAGTTCTTGTCTCTGGAGAAAGGGAAAACAAAGGCAACGTGTGATAATTCATACAGCATTCTTAAAACTACAGAGTTAATAATGGGGCAACTGAGAATGGAAGCAGTGTGTAAAATTTGGAGGACAAAGCTGGGCAATGCTGCTTTGAAGTTCCAGAGCAGATAACTGATGGCAGGGAAAGGGAAGAAAACCAGCAGTGGGGTAATGTCAGAATATCCTGGTGTCTTTACTGGGTTCACCTTTGTTCTGGGAGGGAAGCTGGAGAGAAAACTTTGTCATTGTGCTGGGAAAACAGGAAAGTTTTGTAAAACCAAGAACAGAGGGAGAATTTGTATATGAATTCTTTTTTCACCAAGTTCCCTAACCTTCAAACCAACAGAGAAGCTAGGAAACAATTCTATTTTGTGTATTTCAGATACAGATACAGATATATTTCAATGAGCAATATTCTGTACACCCAAGACACCAAAGGCAAAATTGAGATGTTTCTTTCTGACCTGAGAAAGGAGACAGAACATATAAACCCCAGTGAAATAAAGTTCTCTGTTGTCAGTGAGCCTAAAGTAGAAGTAGCTCGGGGCAGAGAGATCTTATTAATGCATTTAAACACCTGAAAACTTGGTGCGAAGGGGACAGAGCCAGACACCGTTCCATGGCAAAGGGCACAAACCAAAGCACAGGAGGTCTGTTTGAAACTCCTGAAGCACTTTACTGTGAGGGTGCCTGAGCCCTGGAACAGGTTACCCAGGGAGCTTGTGGAGTCTCCACCCATGGAGCAGAGGTGTTGGACCTGACAGCCTCCGTAAGTCCCTTCCAACCCCAACCAATTTGCTTCCATAATTCCGTGGATCTCTAGTTTGCTGTGGCAGCAGAAATAAGCTCTGCCAGTAACATTTTAGTGTTGCTGACTGCTCCACCCAATCTGGATACCATTTGAGGGAGCAGAGCTACTAAAACTCCACAGTCTGCTCCCTTCCTTAAACACCATCTCATCATGCAAAAGTAAATCCAGGGCAGGAAGAAAGCTCTTTGCTAAGCCATACAGCAGTACCACAGTTTTCTGGCTTTAAAGCAGCAACAAGAAAAAAACCAGAGCTTCCTCTTCTCTCCTTCTTCAGTGATGCAATTTGACACCACTGCTTGGTTTTGACACATTCAGAGAGGGAGGAAAAGAGTCATAGTTTAGATATGCCAGACTTTTTCTTAAAAATAAAACTGTAAAAGCTTGGTAAGCCTACGTACTACGCAGGAGTATAAATGGACACAAAACATGTTTTACACACTCCTACCAAATACCTTTTTATAAATACTAGATCAGTGCTTTCTTAGCTACTCCATCACAGCCTTCCCAAGTCTCTAAAAGGGGTCATAAAATGTTACTCAGCAGAGTCAGCAGCAGCTCTGCTCCTACAGGGCAGAGGAGTGTGAACAGGCTGTAATTACTGGCTTCTAGTGTTCTCAGTAGTCAGGGACCTATTAGCTGTCGTTAATTGGTGGCAGAAGTTCAGGCAGTTGTACAAAGACAGATGAGCTGAAAGGACATTGCAGGGGCCAAGAGTTGAAGAATTGCAGCATCAGAGCAATGGACCTGCCTGGGTAAATTGCAAAAATACCCCAAATTTTCCCAAGATACTGCCAGTTGTTTGAGTCAAATCAGCCTTTTTAAAAGGAAAGATGACAATAAACTGCATGTTCCTTGGCCATTGAGTTCTCAGTTTGTGTGTTCCCAGCTGGCCCCAGACTGGGGAGGCTCTCCACTGAGAAGTGGAGTCTCCTGTTCAGTGTCACAGAGTCACACTCAAACAGAACAGACTCAGTTAAGAACCTTGATCCCAAAGTTGTCACCCATTGAACCCCTGGCTTCTGAGGACAAGAGGACTGGCACTGAACTTTCAGTGTCTGAAGAGTGAAGGACCCTTCAAGCCCCTGCCTTGCAGTGTTACAAGGTCATTACCACAGCTGGTGGCTGTCTCCTGCACATCTTTTACACCTTTTCTTCCTCACTGTCTCTACCAGCCTTTTCCTAAACAGACAGAGTTATTCCATTTAACTGACTTAAACTGTTTGACAGTGTCAATTCTCAATGCAGAATTAAGATTAATTGTAAAGTTACAGGTAATCCATGACACAGGAATATAAATGATCAAAGATTTATCTGCATATTTGTCTTGTTTCCTTATTTTATAGCTCCTTAAATACATTATTTATTGTTATTTTATTGTAGTTTTTAAAAGGTTTTACAGTCATTGGCAAGATTTTCAAAAGACAAGTGCTGTAGTCCATCCATGATGAACAGAAGCTCCCATTAATGACAGTGAGAGCTCTGGATCAATAGCAAAATACAGCCCCAGGGTCTGAGCTATGCTGGAATAATCGCAGTGTCTGGTCCCTGGGGGTTGGAGGGCTGAAGGAGATGAACTGCTCTAAGTAGACAGGATTAATACAGCCAGATCCTGTATCACACTGGTCAGCGGGTGACCTTGGGTCTCACAGTGACACAAAAAAAATCTGCCAGTACAAATGTTAGCCAAGATTTTAACAGTGAACTTTGCAGGCATCAGAGAGCTTGGAATTTCTAAACCATGTAACTTCCTAAACTCTATCGCATTATCCCTTGGATCTGTCTTTCATGTCAACCTGTGATTCAGAAAGTCTTCCTCATGCTCTCTTGTCTTGGGTCGGATATTTTTTGAGGTATTCTGGCTTCCAAGAATTCTTTTTTTTCCCCTCTTTTTTTTTTTCTTCATAAGAAAGGATTTTCTTCTTCTAAAATGCTGTATCTTGCTTTAGCTTTTATGTCTCAGAGTGGGCATGAACTCAAGAGAACTTTGCCATTTGCTGCAGTTGGGAGAAGAATTGAGGTACTTGAATGATCTCTTTGCAGGAAGGAGTCTATTGATCTAGATCTTACAGAGCTCTTGATGTATTTATGAGGCTTTAAATGGATTATTAATAAAGTCTATTCAGATCTTTGTGTTGCCATCATATTCTCCCTTTGTTTTAGCAACAATGCCAGCTTTAAGAGATTTTTAGCAGAATTTCCCATACGTGTCCTGGTTCCTTGCCTGGAATGTGATCCCTGCGTAAATGAATGAAGTTTCTATAGTGCCCTTTTCTAAGTGTTCCTCATACCTTCCATCTACTCTGATTCCACCTAAAGAGCTCAGCCGTGCTGTCATTGCTGTTCCTAGACCCATCACTCTTTGTGCAAAGACCATCTTTTCACTACATAGAAGTACCTGAGGGACTGGGTGGTTTCAGTCTGAAGGAGAACCATTACACCTTCCTAAAATTGTGATCAGTGCTGGTTTTAGTCATCAAATTAATAGTATGTTGTAGTTTATTAAGTTAATCATCAATGTGCTATTCCTTATCTTTGAACAGTTTTGAAGCAGTTATTCGTGTACTGTGTTTATCCACACATATATTTTTAGGAGACCCAAATGAGCGCAAACAGCTGCATTTTTTCACCAAAAAGCCTCATAGTTAATAATTCCTGAGTCAGCTTATGAAACACCCAATACACCTGTGCACCTGAGCAACAGGAATGCTTCATTTCTGACGCTCTCCCTAGCACCTGCAACAAATATTTCCCTGGGACACAGGGAAAGAAGGAAATATACCATAAGGAAAGGAATTTTCCACTCTCAAGTAAGGTGACCAAAAGTTATGGAGTCCTTCATCACTGGGAAAGAGCCAAGTCGTGTCCTCACCCTCGTTAATGCTGGGAAAGATACACGGGTTTAAATTGGCGAAATAAGCCCAGATTGTGACTGTTGTCGTGGTCATTATCTACAGCACAGCCTGAGGGCAGCAAGACCGCTTAGTCAGGCTTGCTCAGGCACTGAAGGCTCAGCCCAAAAATACTGATGGTCCTTTCCTGATTAACCCAAAGGTCATTGCTCAGGTAAAGCTGTTGTAAAATGTCTTTCTCAGCCGCTTGCTGCAAGCAGAGGCCATGATTTGTCTTAGCCTCATGTCCCATTGAGAACAGAGAAATGTATCAAAAACACCTGTGAATTTCTGAAACTCTCATCTGATTTTTATCTGACCTTTTCCTGAAACATTATCACACAAATATATTTCTCTAGTCAAGCCTTGGTTCTAAATGGATAGAAGGGCCAGAGAGAAAATAGGATGTTTCATTTTGGTGCTTGTTTGGGATTTTATATATATAAACCTCCAGTAAACAAGCCTCTGAATGAAAAATTGATGCAGGTTTTCTTTTTTTACCTTTCTCCCCTTATCAGAAATGCACTGAGCCTTATCTCACTGAATATATTCCCTGATCTTGGCTATTCATTAAAAGTAATAGAACAGCTAAATGACTTTGGAACGCAGTAACTCCAACATATTTTGTTTAGTTTCTTCAATAAATCATATTGTCAGAGGTTCCTTTATTTTGCTATTGTGTCACTGTAAAAGAATGAACTATATTTTGAAAATTTCCATCCCTGTTGCTTAAGCTCTGCTCTACTAAGCTTAATACCCTGACAATTCCAGCCATAATTTACTCCTTGGAACAGGTCATTAAGTACTCATTGCTGCTTTCGACTTCTTCTTTGATCCATTGCCTTTTATAAAATATAGAAACAGTCTAAATAGTCTCCACAGAAAGAATTTTCTTTTAGGTTGGTATTTAACTATGAATCACAATACATAATTCACTCACCCATCCAGAAAAATTTCTTGCGCCGCACAGACACGCTGCTTTCACTCTCCGAAAGCCATATGGCACTTCATCATTTGCCACAGTGGACTGATTCAGAAATAATCAGGTTAATCATATTACCATAGCTAAGTGAGCAGATACGCTGGGAGAGCAGGGAGTGTCTCCTGTGGTACCTGGATAGCACAACTGCTCCGTGGCAGCTCGCCAGGGGTTGTCAGAGGGGCTTACAGGAGCTGCTGTGATTTGGTGTGTGAAACTATCGGGGCAGCTTGGCTGGGGATGCACAACAGAGCTGTGAGCTGCCCCCGTGGGCAGAGCAAGGGCGCTGGTAACACCCCAGGGAATGGTCACAGCTCATCTCTGGGGAGGAAATCTCATCTTTTTCCTCCAGAGATCTGCACTCAGTCGCCATGAAGCAAGAACGCTTATGAGTGAAATAATCACATTGCAATTACGGGATCGCTCCTGTCACTCCCTGAAACCTTCGCCTTCAGAGCATCCCATTGGGGTCTATTAAGTTACCTGAAGTGTTTGCAGGACCCTGCACAGAGAAAGCATCCATTTCTGAAGTGTTAATGGATCAAATTGCATTATCCTCATTCCATTGATAACATCTCTGTCTAGAACAGGTCTGTTTCAAATAACAGCCCTTAAACTGTCTTAAGGGATAAAGAGGTTTTAAGTTCAGAGAGATTTTTCAGAAAGACCAGTGTTGTCTATAAATACATATATGAAATTTTGTTATCCATCATCTAAATAATCTATGAATCTTCACCCTACACTACTAGTTTATCCATTTTTCATGTTTATTTTTTTCATAGCAATTAATCATTTAAACCTATTTATAAAGGTAATATATTTACGTGTCTAGACATCTGAATATTCAAGCTCCATTTCTCATTCCATGCAGCAAAAATTGATTAGCCGTACCTAGGGAAAATTTGTCAGAGAGTAACTGCCAATATTAACATCTGCCAGCCAATCTTCTTTATAATCAGCAGTAAAAAGAAGTGATTTTGCCTCTTGGGAGAGCTTTCATAGCTTCCTGTCTCAATTTACAGTTTGTAACTCTCAGAGGTGTGAATATAAATAATATTTCAATTCTCCATAGCTTCATCTATCAAATGTTTAAAGTGATGACAGGACCCCAGTAACAAAACCCTGGGACAATGACATCCCCAGGCTGCTCTATTAAGAGGAAGAAAACAGAGTCAGCTTAAAAGATCTGTGGTCTGAAATGAACTCTGGTGGTAGAATTGACCCAAGGTGTGCAGGGTGATAATAAAGAAAAGATCAGCGCAAACACAGGCACAGTTCTTGTGTCCCAGTGAAAACAGTGTCAGATCTCAGCAGCGTCTGCAGCTCAGGGTCTGCACACTTCAAACAACCAACAAACAAACAGAATGTTACAGCTGAGATATCAAAACCACAGGGACATGCTGGATGCCAATTCCTATTAATTTTAATGGGCATCTAACAGCCAGATTCCTTGGGATTGTTTGAAATTCAGCACAAATCATTAATAAACGCTTATATTCCCCCTGTCCTTATTCACATCAGCAGTGACCCCTGATGTGGAAACTAAACCCAGAATCTGGTCCAAGGGAGGGAACTCAGGGAATAGCCAGGCTGCAGCAGAGTTCTGGGGGTGCCTTGTTGTGCCATGGGCAACTTGCGGAGTTTAATAAGGACATCATTCCTTCCCCTGTGCTGGGAATGGGAAGTGAGCAGAAGCTGATCCCTTTTTCCAGAGCATTCCCTGAGCTTGGCAAGACACCCACCTTTCCTGAGCCCACAGCAGCACACAGAAGCACCTCCAGGCAGGTCTCAGCACCCAGGATGGCTGTGGTTACACCATCTTCCCCCTTTAAGCCGGAGTATAATGAGTGCTGGACAACTCACCAGGGAATCCCATCTGTAAATTTAAAAGGTTATTTCAGAATTCCTATTGATGTCTCGAATGGTACTTCCCAAAGCTAATGACTACCTATTTAAAGACTGCATCTGCAATACTTAAAGCAACTAGCTTTAAAATCTTTTACAAAAGAACATTGGAATTGTTTCACTTTTTCTATGAATTTTCTGCTGTACCATTTAATAGAAGAGCAAAAGTGTTGAGGTGGTTATTAGTCATGTACAGTATTTATTAAGAAAATGTGGGAGACAAGTTTGCGTTCCTTACTTATTTTGCACTGCCTGAAAAGAATTCTTCATCACACTTGAATTGAGATTATAGGAAGCAATCAGTGAATCACCAGAGAGAGCATTTTCCTTGGCTGTAAAGTATATTTGCTACCACTGCAATGCACACCAATCAGAAAGGTAGAAAACAAGGGAAATGACTGAACCCTCTATAAAATAGAATGGCTTGTAGGCCAGCCATCACCATCAGAAAGTGACTGAGCAAACATCTCCTCACAAATAGCTGTAAATTAACAGAGCCTCATTGGCCACAGTGCAGCCAGCCGGATTTACAGCAGCATCTGTCTCCCTGTACTTAGAGACTGAGCAATTATTTTATTCCTAAGTACTTTTTTCTCAGAGACAAAAGGCTTTCTTTCCACTTGCCCTCCCCACATTTTTTAAAACAGGCTGTTGGTAGGTTATTTGAAAAGCCAACAACTGCCTGAGCTGTTCTCAGTATAATTTCATCATTTATATTTTGACTTAGAATTGTGTGCACCGAGACTGAAATTATTTTACTCCCATAGGGGTAACACTCTATTTTAAGTGCCCATTAACTAATCCTAAACAGTGGTGGAAAATCAGTGCAAATACATGTGACATCTACATGAATACCAAGTGAATTCATGGAGATTACTGCTGAATGCAAAATTATTCCACAATAAAAGGGATACTTGAAAGACAAAGTTGCTGAAATGAGGAGCCAGTCATAAAAAAAATAGGTGTCATTCAGTAAAATTTCTTTTATATTATGTGGTTCTATTAATTTGTGTGCATTTCTGTCATGCATCCCAGCTTTTGGGGGCTTAAATCTCGTCTGGTAAAACTAAGTCCATGATTTAGACTAAATTTTGGATCTGGGATTAAATTTTGTCTTGCCAGATCTGATGCTCTCTGAATATTCACACCATTACCTCACGGGCTGCGGGGAAGGCAGAGCTTCCACCCCCAGCTTTAGCACGATCAGCAGTAATCAGGAAGAGGGAAAAGAGATTTGCACGCTAACTTCCATGGACAGAGTTCCCAGGACAATTGAATTCCGAGTGCAGAATCCAGAATACAATAAGCAACACGGTAAAATGCAGATTTATAATTACAGTGAAACCAGAATTGCTGTGATCTAGACATGTTCAGAATGATGAAACACATTTAAAATCTGCATTGTTATTATCTGCTAACCCAATTTAGTACACGAGCTGATTTTCCAGTTAATTTCTCTGAGTTAAAATGACTCATGGATGTCAGGATGGAGTACTTAAGAGAATTACTCACATTTATTCCAATATTTGTGTACAAATACAACCAGTTCTTGTCTCCAAAATTTAAAGATATCACTCACACTCATTCTTTTGTATCCTCAACCCCAGTACAACCTCTTGATGCTTTCTTCCAAAATATAATCTTATATATTGATGTCATTTCTCCATTCTAGATACCCTGAGGTGATCATGATGAAGAAAGTAGAGCTGAAGCTCATAAAATTACAGGAAAATGGCTTTTATGGAAGGTTAATTTATGCTGGCTTCATCTGGGGTAAAGACAAAGTCTTTTTCGCAGTGTCTGCACGCTAGGAGCAAAGGGAGGTCCCAGTTCAAGATCAGGAAACAGCATCCTATCACAGCATAACACAAATGATCCTCAAAAGAGCTGAACTGAGAACAGCTGATGGGTTTGTTCAGTTGTGGAATAGAAGTTACTTTGTCTTTACTCCTTTGTTAACTGAAGGAGGAGGAGCTACATATTTTTCTTGACTGAAACCTGCAGAAATCAAACTGTGGCTGGAAACAATTATGCAAAATTGCTTTAATTTTTATGCAGGAATTAGGCTGAAAGAAGAGCAGTTGACCAATATTTTCAAATATCATCCATCTGACTGCATGACCCTAGAGGCTCTGAGGGCTCAGGCAGGTCACCTGTTTAAGGACAAATGGAATCAGAGCACGCAGTCCTGTGCAGGACAGAGCTCTCTTGGAAGCAGTCAGGGAAAATGGGGTCGGGTGGGATGGAGCTGTTCCCTCAGTACCACGGCGCTGCTGCTGGGATTGCCGAACCTCTCTTCTCCAAGGCAAGGACACGAAGCTTCCCCAGGGCAGCAGCACAGGCACAGAGCTCTTGTATCGTACCCAGCCATCCTTTAGATGCCTTTCTCTGAGGGTAGGACAGGGCAGTTTGCAGACTCATCACCCAAATCAATAAAGATATCTCATAATTACATTAATGTAAAGGTGAAAGCCATTCCTGAGACCTCCAAATTGAAATACCTGTTTAACACATCATTTTTAAACCTCCATTGCAGCTGAGTTCTGCATGGTTTGTAAGACTGCATTTGATGTGGACTCACCAGACACCCTAAGAATGGCTTTTTTTCCCTTATCTCTTGGATTTGGGGGTATGGGGTTTGTGTGTAGCAAATGTAAGAAAGGTCCATGCTTGTCCTTATTCACTGCTATGGGAGATGCGGGGTTCAGCACAGAACACCCTGGATATTTATTTGCTTCCCAAATATTTGAACTGCTCTGCTCTGGCTACCCTCGATTAAAGCTGGTTCTGATGTATTTTGTCAGCTATCTACACAACGATCTGGGTGTAGCCCTAACTTTTGCAATTCTGGGACAAGGTGAAGCCCCAGGAAATGCAGGATCCCATTACCCACAGAACGTTGAATCCAGCTTTTGAAAACCCAGATCCTCTTCAACAAAATTCAGAGCATATTGTGGCTTTCCTTTGCCTATTGTATTACACCCCCGTGTGTGAAAAGGAAGCAAAATTATTTTCATGCTGCATTTTTTAAGGGGTAAAACATTTTTATAGGCGTCGTTGTGATAAAGTATTTAGTTTGCATTCCAAGCAGCTTTTAGGAGAACAATATGTAAGCTTTAAATCCTTCTTCAGTTAGAGCATGTAGGCATTTTCATCTGTTAATATCTATTGGTGCATTATTTTTATTTTTCTTCAGCATTTGTCTTTTAATCCTGCAGTGGATTTTTGTGTTGGGGGTTGTGGTGGTGGTGTCCCAAAAATACTTTATTTAATTTGGTGTTCTACATGGTTTACTTTTCTGAAGGAGGATTGCATCCCTTACTCCTCTTCCAATGTAGGATTAGCCAGGAGAGTAGAACCCTGGGGCTGCACTTTTTGCAGTGTCTCTTCTCTGAATCCAGTAGCAAAGTTATTGCAGTGCCCTGTAAAGATTTCCATTGCTCGAGTTACCTGGCAGCTGGATGTCCCTTTGTAACCCTAATCATGGTTAGAAACAATGGCATTATCCACCCCTAGATGTGATCAGTGACTCTACATTAATTTTAGCAGTTTCCAATCTTGAATCTTGCTGCCTAATACATGGGAATGAGCATGTAATGCAATTAATGATCAAATTCAACACTTGCTGCATTCCCAATCTTATTTATTTAAAAAAAAAAAAGAGGGAGATTGAGAAAAATGGCATGCACAAAGGGGATAAAAATGCCTTCTTGCAGAAAACTGAGTTTACTGAAGGAGATCTGAAGATTTTGGTAATCTGGTTTATGTTATACTTGGTATAACCATAACACATCCATCAAGATTAACCAAGCCTAGTGAAATGGCAAATCACATTAACTTGTTAGGCCACTAGGTCAGAACTGAGGGAGCAAAGTAAAGAGAATATAGATCATTTGTTTGTACATGTAGCCATAAATATTTCTGTTATGGACTGTAATGCCATGATAGAGATACTGAGTAGCACACTCTGAATGCTTGATGGCTCTCTGGCTGTATGTAGTGAACTTAAATAGCAAATCCTTTATTAACACCGATGCTAAGAAATGCATAAAGAAGACATTGGCCATGAGCAGCAACAGCAGGTTTTATCAATGTGACAAAATTGAAGCATACAACTCACTTCTGAGTGCCACCTACTGGCATTTCTTTCATAAAGTGCTGAATGCATTCATATGTAGGGAAATCTTCTAATGCTCCAGAAGTCTAAACCACGATCCGTATCATTAAACCTTTTAGCTCTCCCATCATTATTTTCATTGTGGCCTTATTTTCTCAGGATATGAAAGTATGCAGTTTTCAGCTGTTACGGTTGCTTTTTATTTAGTTCACCACACAGACAATAGGGGTCAAAGAAATTACTACTGTGACTGAAAACTAAGAATGACTAATCACCAGGGCTGTGTCACTACCTTGCAGTGTTTCAAAGTGCTTGAACATTGCACAGAGCAAACCTCTAAGTTGATCTGTAGTTCATCATTGTTCTGTGTCAATAAAAACCTGAAACAGTCAAGAAGTGAAAGCCCATGGTTGGGAAATGCAGTTCTCAGAGGCAATTTTCATTTGCAGAGGTGTAATAATTTGCTTGGCTCATGTACTCAGCACTTCATATTTATGCTCAGTATGTCACTGGGAAACATGTGGGAATACAGCTTTTTCTGGCAAGGCTGGACCAACTCCAGTATCACTTTTCCTGCAGTGATGAAATCTGCTTTGAAAATTCTGTCCTCAAAATGCAAGTCCTGTTGGAAGTGTGGAATGATGTGTGTGCAGGGGGTGCAGGAGGGCTCTGATCAAGAGATTTAACCAAGGAACTCAAGGCCCAGCCATGCATTAGTGTCACCTTTGCTCCTTCTGGAAGGAAGGGAAGGTATTGGAATGTCTTACTTGCCATGTCTTGCCCTGTACTCCTCATCTTATTTTCGAACAACCAGCTGTGATTTAAGGAAGGACTGACTTGATGCTCTCCCACACCGTATCAACCCTGAGAAGGGGCTGCCGGGGTCAGTGGTAAGCAGCATTTATGTCAGTTTTTCCACTGCTCTGAGATCCATGTGTAAAACTTCCTTGCTAACTTTTTTGTAGCTTTACTCTAGTCTAAAGCCTTTATAAATATGTGTGCCTATGAAAAAGAAAAGTATCTTTAAATGATGAAAAATAACAAAAAGGTGTGGACAAAAGAGCAGGTTCTGGTAGATTTCCTCACTATGGTTAATATTTTATTCATAAAAAGTTCCGTTTTCAAACTCCAGCAGGGATTTTTTCCTGCTATGTCTTGACATAACCTTTGCCATTTCATGGTCTCAGTCATAGTGGTGGTTCACAGTCATTCTGTGATCAGGTAATGGAGCCAGGTCCTTCTCACCTTCTGTCATTTCCAAGCTAATGAGCTCCCTGGTTGTACCAGAAATTCTTGTTAGTCGTTCCTGAGTGAGTGGTTGTGCATTTTGTGCTCTTACATTCCGTCCTATTTCCATTACTCCAGTTCTAAATGTCATCCAAGTGGTCCTGTAGGGTTTCCACTCTTCCTTTACATCGATGATGTCTCCCAACCACGTTTCAGAACCAAATGTCACAAGCATTGTCCCAAACTTTTGTGTCAGCTTAGTAATCAAAATGTTAAATAAAATGGGCCCTAGCACTAATCCATAAAAAATTCCACCAGCAGTTTTCGTCCCTAACTAGACATTTAACCTGAGCAGATGGACTCTCTTTGGAGCCAGAGGAATAAATTTTTCTTATTGGTAATTTTTGTTTTGTTGTAGTCAAAGTAAATGACCAGGTTTGTGAGAAGGGAGAGCTGAAATCAGTGGTGACTCCTGAGATGCTTAAAGTTAAGTATGTGCTCAACTTTTCAGCTATAAATATCAGAAGGAAAATTTCCCTCTTAAACTTTTTGCCTTGAGTGGAATCTTGTTGCCTGTGCATCCTGTTGCCAGAGCAACCTGTACCAGCACTGGTACAGGGGAAAAGATCAGCTGTTGCTTTCAGAACAGACACAGTGACACAACTGTGTGCATTATTTCTGATTTTTGAGCACTCAGACCAATATTATCTAATTCTATTTTCCTTTTTTCATAAAAATATGGATTTTTTTTGTTCTCTCTGTATCAGAAATTAGTTGGGAAAAGTGAACAGAATTCCTTAGTTACATCCAGTATTACAGCTCTTGCTAATTGTTTAATAATGAACATTTTTATCTGAAATATGCAGTGAAAGGCAGTGCAATGGCATCAATCTGATGCCCACGTGCAAAATTGTAACAGATCCAGCTTCAAGAAGACTTGAAGGAAAATTTGAAGAAAGCTTTTTTGATTCAGCCTTTGATCCTCAGCTCTACTCAGATCACAGGTCCTACATGCCTGAAACTTCCTAGGTTTAACTACTCCTGGAAAGATAAAGGCAACTCAAAGCACACAAAATAGATAATTCCCATCTGAACAGAATTCAGGTGCTACATTTCTATCTTCTGCAGCTGAATCTCCTCACAAATGCACACTCCAGTGTCTCAAGTAGATGCTTGGTTAGAGTTTTTCTTTTCATAGTTCCTTCTGCTGCTGTGGGAAAAAAAAAAAAAGAGAATTTATGAAATTATACCCAGCAATATCTAGCTCTTTTGGGTTTTTTCAGTACTTTTACAATGACAAGAACAAGTACTAAAATTTGTCACTCTTAAACTATTGCTGCACCACAGAGAACAAAAAAACCCCTCACACAATCCTCCAATAGTGAAGGATTATCTTCATTTAAAATACAATGCAGATTATAGTGTAATGTATACAAGATTTTAATGTTCAATGCAATTAAGTATTTTGCTGTGCTCACTGAATATGCTGTGGCAAAATAATGCAAAACTTAGTCAACTATTCCAGGCAGACTTTGGATAGGGTTTTTTTTGTGTGTAGCTGCATAAATTAGAATGAATTTTGTTTCATTATAGACAGTAAAAAGGAGGATTAATATGGAAATCTTTTTTGGTGAAGATTTCTATCAAAAATATAGCAAACACGGTGCCATGTTGAGCAGATAATCTAAAGAACCTCTTGGGTTTTGACATTTTTGGAAACACTCTGGGTTTTCTTTTCAGGACCTGTGACAGAAGTTTTGTGTTATTGACAGTATTTTTTAACCGTCCTTCTCCTTGATCCAGAGCAATCAATGCAGAGATACCAGTGGATATTTTTATCCTTTTTGATGTAAATTGTGTAAATCTCTGCTCATGGCCAGTGTCATCAGAATAGCTTTCCAGCCCGGAAATTGATGTGTTTCTCTCCTTAGGATTAATCCCATTTCCCAGCATATGGTGAGGCAAAAGGTCTGCAACCAGAGCAGCTCCCTTACATGAGGTACAGAGCTGATGGCTTTGAAGTTCAGGTCGTGTCTGAGGGGACTCGTTCCTGCAGGACCATGGTCAGACCAGGAGTTCTTAAAAAATCCCTGTGCATTCTCCCTGAGTGAATGGGGAATAAACCCCCCTCAGGGCCCGAGCTGTAACACTCCCATACAATGTTATTAATTTTCATGTGTGAGAATGTGTTACCACGAACTAATGTCAGATATTTAGAAACCAGATCAAGAGCTCATCAATGGTTCTACCCCTTTCTCCTGAATCAAAACCATTTATCTCCTTTGCACAATTTTTCACCTGCACGTTTTCCCCTTAAATTATAAGAAACACTCTTTCACTGTTCTGCTGGGAAATTTACAATGACCTGGTCTCTTGCAGTTCCCTTTGTTCAATATTTCATGTTTTTCAGCCTCTCAGGTCTGAGATAGGTGTTCTTCCCCACAGCGTGGTACCAGGCAGCACTAACTAGAGGCCACTCTTGATGCTAGTTGGCATAAAATATAGATATTCTCCCTTGTAATCCTTATAGGGTGATCAGTTGTGATGAAAACAGACAATAAAAGGAATGCTTTCCCACTCTACACTCTGTAAAGCAGGAGAATTTAGGATTTATCCAAGTTAAAGACCGACAGAAAATTTGCTTCATATCTACCTAACCTAAAAAAAATTAATTCTTTCCAGATTATTAATTTCCAGTATTCTACAGCTTATTGCTTCTTCTCCATTAATTCATTAAATAAATAAAGAAATGAACAACAAAACAAACAAAAAAAAAGCAACCCAAAGATCTCACTTCACTACAGCTCTCTGACAGCTCTCAGGTGTTTTCCACTCCTTCCCCGTAGCAGGGCCCACACCTTTAACAGGATTATTCCTAGAAATGAACCCAGTTCAGTCCAGGGCCTGCGGTGTGAACTCCTGGATGGGTTTGCTAAGCAGTGGAATTCATACAAGCCTGGTTTCTGTGTTCCCAGCTTCTCACATCATGCCTTCCATGGATGTTTTGAGAATTACATTAAAGATCACTTGAAAAAACACGTGCAAACCTATCTCTAAGTCTGAGTGGTTCTGTGGATTCCTGTAAGAACTTGTCTAAGATTATTCACCATTTTAAGCACAGTTGCTGAGGTTAATTAGATTTATGACCCCTAAAAATTTTAAGTGTCCCTGATGACTGACTTTCCAACTGATAATTTTGTGCGAGAAACAGAAAAAGAATAACAAATAGACTATGAATAAATAAACTTCTGATATTCATACACATGAGGACAGAGAATATGTTTCTGACATTTAATTAAATATCCAAACGTCCAGAAGATCTATAATAAACCACTTTGCAAGGCATCTAAGTGTCAGAGAAAAACACATTTTACATGAAATGTTTTTTTACCACTGAAGCTGTGAAGAAGATACAACATCTTTTTTAAAAGACACAGAAACAACAAGCACATATTTTATCTTGAAAGCACTTTTTCAAAGGCTTCTGAGCAGCTAGTTTTTTGCAGTATGACGAGTGGAATTATTTTAATTTATCACACAGCAGTTTGAAACATTAGTTTTGCAGATATGCTGCACTGCTCTAGTACGGTTCAAGTCCTGAGACTTACACCACTCAATGCATGGCAAAACACTGGAAGCATTAAATTGAATTTTTTTCCCTAAGTACACCTGACACCAGGATCTGAAGATTTTTTTCCTATATTTAAATGCTGCAGAAAAACTGTTCTAACTCGTTCCCTTTATGCACATTACTTCTTCCTTCCTGCTTTTGAAAAATTCTTGACAACATCCTCTGACCAGCTCAAGGCATGTGCAAAGTACTTCACCTTCTAGATGCACCCTGTGGCTGAGGTTTGATTTCTGTAATTGCAGTGAAATGTAGCAGAGTCCTACATGGGCCTCTCACATCCTGAGAAACGAGGGAAAACTGCAGCTCCTTCCCTTCACTTGTGGACTCAGCTGGATGTAGGCCATTGTCACAAAGGTGCCTTGCCAAGAGGACGAGAGTTGCCAGACTTGCTTTGACTTTTCCCTCTGCTTTTTTTAAAATAAATAAAATGCCAGGAGCAGTTTGTGCAAAAGGTGCTGGGATTATGGTCAGAACGAGATCCATTTGCTGGTCTGTTTTTAGGGGGCCATAGCACTGCTTTTGAAATGCAGGAGGTTTTCCCTTTCTCGCATCAGGCAAGTCGTTGTGTCGTGGTTGTGGGTTAACTGAACGATCTGCAGGGGAGGCCAGAACAGCAGCTGTAGAAGAAATAAATGTGTCATTATTTTCAGAACAAACTGCAAGGGAAGAGGCTGTGAGGAATCAGACAGGTACTGCGTGGGGAAGGCTCAGGCACTCAGTTTGCTTCTCTGGAGCGCTTGTTTCTGAGTGAGCACATTCATTCCTCTCATGAGGTATCAAACCTGGAACCAAACTCATTGAAATGATGTACGTCCCACTCAACTCCAGTACCACAACCAGTATTTCCATGGCTTTAAAGTGACCTTCTGGCCACCTTTTGGTGGCACTGGCACTACAACTGGCCTGTTGATAGAGGTGTCACCCCAGTGCCCTCCATGACATCGTGCACGTCGACATCCTGCAGTGCCTTTGGCACTGGTGGTCACTGGCTCCCCCTGTCCAAGGGCAGCAATTGCAAATATCACTGCATTTGCACCCCAGGCCAGAGCAAACACTGCTGTTTGCACGTGCTGCTCACCACTGTGTGTCTGCAGTTACCTGCAGTGTGAATGGGCAGTTAATTGAATTGCCCTCGCCGAGCTTTGTAAGAAATCTATTAAACAAAGAATTCCTGCTATAAACAAACAAACCTGGATCACAACTTCAGCTCTTTGACCTCTTCAGTGGATTTTCTGGTTTTATCAGGAGAGGTTCTTTACATTTTTCCTAATTTGCCACCAATATTTTAAAAGCTGTTTAAAAAAAAAGAAAAAAAGAAAAAAGAAGGATAAGATTTGGCACTGATTATTGTAAGTCTGTTCAGAATACAGGAGGAAGGTTAATTAGCTTTTCTGACCTGAAGAGTCTAGAAAGTATCCCTGGTGACTCACTAATTGCTGCTCAATGCATAATAGTGTCTGTGAAGCAAAATGCATGAAGCCAGACACTGATAATAATGTTACTTTGATTTAAAATTCTATACCTGCAAGGACATAATGCTGTTTCAGTACAGCATGCACTCCACTGATAGATCTAAATATCCCCCAACTATTCATTTATTTTATTGGCAATTCTGGTCCCTAATCTTAATTTGAATTTATACCAGGAACAACTGTGTTTCTCAGATTGAAAGCAGAATGCTATTTAGGGTATCATTAGAGCATATTCTGGAAGTGTTTTCTCATGTGTAGTAAACATTTCCATTAAGCAGCTGGGATGAGCTAGAGTTGACTTATTTATTTCATTATGGGGATGTGCCACACAAAGAACACATCATTTTTATAAATATAAACAAAGAATTAATCCATGGTAGGAAAAATATTCCTAAACTGTGAGAAACAGAGGCATCGTGTTACCTTTTAAAATGGTGTGAGACCAATATAGAATAAGGAATTTTAGGAAACCTATGGAATCAGGCTCACAGAGTATCAGAAAGATGTTCAGTATATATATCCTTCTTTTGATATCTATCAATTGTCACACAGTGATGAGGATTTAATAGGCAGAATAGCTGGGTGCTATTAATGCAGTTAATCAGTAGCTCTTTGGTCTGTTTTTTAAAAGTGCACCAGAGATCAAAATGCAAATTTGCTCTTCTTAGAAGGTCCTGTAGTGTTGGTTTCTTGATACCCTTTTGCTGAGAATTAATTTTTAGAGTTTTAGTAACTGCAAACACATTTTTCATGTAAGATTTCCCTCTATGCTAATGGTGCAACTTTCTTTAAATAGGTGTTCTACAGATCCTCACTGGATCAGTTATAAAACACTTCTTCAGCAATCTGTCCTCCTGCAGGATTCCTGCAGGAACATGATCATCCAAGTCTCATTTACATTAGATCTATTGCTCCCAGTTTCCAGGACAGTGCTGGAAAAGCAGGAGTGTCATTCACGGCTTTGGCTACAGAAATCTGCTACATCAACAAGCCGCATGCACCCAGTCACAAGCCATTGGTAACCTTCTAATATGTAACCAATATTCTCCTTCTCAGCAGCTTATAGTGTAGTTTAACTGGGTTTTTTGTAGTCCTCCTGATGCATCTGTCAGTTTATTCACCACATTCCTTCTTTGCATCTCTTCTGTCCTGAGCCAGGTGATGAAATTGAAGCAGACCTGTACTTTAAGAGGATGCTGACCCAAAGGTACCCTCAGGTACCACTGCCAGCAGGGACAGGGCCTGCCAATGGAGCGGGAGAGAGGGAATGTCAGTGTTGAGACATTTCTCCTGCTAAGGCTGGCACATTCCATTACTGTTCTACTCCAGAGCTATAAATGACATTAAATAGCTGGGCTGATAGATCTGCCCACTGCTGGGCTGTGAGAATAGCTCACCGTGTCTCAGGCAGGAACAGACTTTTAGGGGTTTTAGTTTCCTCAGAAGCTCCATCTCTGTCATAGAACTCCCATTCTGGGAAGTTTTCTGCGCTGCCTGGGCAGGCTGTGAGCCTCCTGTGCACGGACACACGTGAACACCCCATCCCTAATACTCCTGCTCTGCAAGCAACGGCATTCAGTGTGTGCAAGGGAATGGGATACACCAGTAGGGTGGGAGAAAAGGGGAGGAAGCGGCAGGTCAGGTCCCCTTTTCTTTCTGTTCCCTGTGTATCTGTGCCTTGATTCCAGACACAGCCCCTGATGCTGTCTGTCAGCTCCTGACAGCAACAGGAGCAGCACAGGTTTTCTTCTGTGCTTTGGCAGACTTAACCTGCACTCCCACTGCCTTTGCCTGAGCAATCTGCGGGTTGATATTTACTAAATCAGCATTATGGAACCCATATCTTTGTCCTACCCTCCTCTTTTCCCTGTCATTTCTATTTCAGCTCAGATATCCAGCAGCTTGACAGATAAGACATTGCCAAATCACAAAAGACCTTACGTATATCTTGAATTTCCTGACTTAGCTTATTAAGCTGCAATCTGTTGCACAGAATCACACAATAGATGTGTTACAATGTAACCTGGCATAATAAGTTACTCTCATGATAAAAGACAGAAGACATGCAAAAAGTGACTGTTTTTCTTATCAGTGGAGCAGCTCTCAAAGCAAACAGGAGATCAAGTCAGTTGAATCCAACATGTGTTTAATTTAACAAAAACTTACAGCAGATGTCTACTAATGTATGGGATATTATTTCCAGGCTTTTTCTAAAAAGTATTCTTGTGTCTGTAATATAACCATTTGTTCATTACAGAATCTTGCTGCTCGTTGAATGTGAATTCTTTCCTTTGCCTAAAATGAAATCCTGAATTCTTGTCCAGGACAAGTTTTCTTACCCCTGTTCACCTCCTAAACATTGTGCATGATTTGGCACAGCACAACTCTCCTGCCCCTCCATGTGAGAACTTAACACACACCAGTGAGAGAGCCATAAAGGAAGAAAATGAGAAAACTTCTTACTGCTGAGGCACTCTGGGCAGGAACTGAAAGAAAACAGTCCCTTTTCTCTGTATCATTTTGGACACAAATTCTTTATCTACACTCTGTATTTTGCTACAGCTTGAATAGTTCACTAACTGTAACAACTGAACCAAGACTCAAGTCACCAGGAAGAAAGGTAGTGGATTTTGTGAGATAAATTCCTGTCAGCTTTTCAGGGGAGAAGTTCTGGTGCTTTGCTGCTGCCAATTTGCCCGGTGCCATTATGGAAATGCACAGTAAAAAGGTTAAAATAATATCGGCCTGAGACTGTCAGCAGTCTCTGTGTTCAAAGGATTTATTTGCCAGTCCTGTCCTGGGAATGGGCTGCATCAATCCCTTGAGATGGAAAGCGAAGGTGGAAGGATGAGGCAGAGCAAAGAGTGTTCCAGCACAGCTTAGGCTCAGGGTGGACGTGCATCCCCCACGTCGCGCATGGTACAGCGGCTGCAGCAAAAACCAGAGGTCAGGTGGAGAAGGAACAGGGGAAGCTGGTCTTCCTTTTCTATATTGTGGTTTTGAGACGGACCTTGTATCTCCTCTGCCACTCCTATTCCGACTGTCCTCATGTGTGTGCCTTGATCTCGGAGTCCCTTGAGTGGGGAGATTGCGAATGTGAAGCGGGAGCTTTGCTGTGAGCCTCAGCACGAGTGAATCGAGCACAGCCCTCCCCCAGCTGGGGCAGGAGGAGGTCACAGCTGCCTCCTCTCAGGGCAGCCTCTGCCCCACAGGGATGCTGTGGGCTCTGCAGGCCACGCTCACAGAGCTGCTCCAGCCCCATGGGAGCAGTGCCCGTGCCCATGCCCGTGCCCAGGCACCACGGACTTCCAGCAGTGCAGGTAACCCAGCAGCTCTGGAGGACAAACATGAAGGACTGGCATTATCAACATCACCTCATTGTCCACTCCAGTGTGTGAGAAGGGGGGGGGGGCTAAAATTGCTGGCAGGATCCTCGAAGGCATGCTGGCCTTCCCTAGAGGAAATTTCTGATTTTTGTCTGTAGTTGATGTGAAATTTCATTTGTTCTCAATACAGCAGGATTTGTTTTAAATCTGTAAAGCTGGAGCTTTCAGAACTATTCCTTGTCAAGGATACCTGGGGGAGGTAATTTAGTTCTCTCAGGTTCACTGGGTGTGGGCTCATGCCAAAGTTGTTTAATTTTTCTAGCTGGAGCCTCCGGGTAGCTGAACCTGACAACACCTGGCACAAGGGTTCCACCGGGTATCTCATTCATTGTGGAGAGGCGTTTTTATGTCACCTCTCCTCACAATGGCTGAGTAATGAGGACACATATCTTCTTTGGGGTTTCTTTTTTGTCTCCTATCTTCCCAAAACACTACCATAATCCTGAGGTAACAACACGGCAGAGGCAAAAGATATGCACTAAAATGAGGTTCTTATCTGCAGTTTTATTATCCCGTGCAATATTCTTGCAGAAAATTACTTTCTGAAATGTGCTAAGCTGCTCTTTGGCTCTCCAGGGCTCTATTCACAATTTTCTGTAAGTGATTTTTGTTTAATTTGTAGCAATAGAGGGATAGATATCTTTCACCCTGACTGTTATCAACTTAATTGTAGCTATAGGAAAAGTAAAGGCTAGCTGACTTTTTATTACTGAGAGTGAAATAATGGGGCA
This sequence comes from Oriolus oriolus, assembly GCA_013400235.1. Taxonomy (NCBI): domain Eukaryota; kingdom Metazoa; phylum Chordata; class Aves; order Passeriformes; family Corvidae; genus Oriolus; species Oriolus oriolus. The sequence goes on from VXBT01006018.1 coordinate 200,303, forward strand.
TTGTTTGCTTTTCTGTTTCTGTACAGCACAGTGGCTAAACTGGTACCTGATTCACGTAACTTTGTCCCAAGTAAATGCCTTATTTCAGTATGAACTAATTTTTGTCTAGAGGAAAAGTGTGTCACCTGTAGTCCGTGTTCCTAATTGCTAAGTTGCTGTGGGTAAACCTTTACCAGGAGGTGAGTGAAGGATCTTTGTGGCTATGGAGGTTGCAGTTTGATGGTTTGCTGCTTTTTTTAACAAAAATTATAGACAGAAAGTGCTCCAGCCCACTCTGTGCTTCTGGTGTAGAGAAATCCTGTTCTGCTGTGCAGAAATGTGGGTTTTGCCCTTGTCTGCTCCATCCCCAAGCCTCTGCTTACAGAGAGGAAAAAAATGTTTTTATGCTGTGTTTTGATGGAAAGCCCAGCTGATTTCATACATTGATACAGCACCTCAGCAGCTTTTACTTTAATAAAGCCTCACCTGGGGTAATGTGTTTAACTTGGCCACAGCACTTCAAAGGGTAGACAGGCCAGAGAGGGGCAAGAAAAACCAAAAGTGTACAGGAAAAACTGAAAGGTTTAGTCTAGAAAGTGAAGTTTTAACCTTAACATGATGCAAACAGGAGATAAGTAAATTGTTTTCCAAAGGCATGTTGGAAATGGCAAGAAATAATGGGCTTAAATTGTAGCACAGAACAGACACTGGGAAGAACTTTTTCAGTGGTGAGAATAGATAAGAAGTGGCCTTGATAGGGAGGTTACTAATTCTCTGTCTCTGGCTGTTATTTTTCAAAAATACGCTGTGCAAGAGTCTCTTGGAAAAGCTGTGTGTGCTTTCCCTCGTCTGTGAGAAAGGACAGTGGCTGTTAATGTTTTGCAGTTACTTCACGTCCCGTTTTCTTGTCATTTTTTTCCACTCCAATGAAAGGGGGAAGCAGCCATAGGGAAGTTTTCTCTCTGACTGGCAGGCTGGGCTCCCTCCTTCAGAAATCTGCTGTTCTGAGCTGATGTGAACACAGGTGCTTTCCACACTTGGGCTTGGGAAAGGAAGACCCTGAAAGAAAACCCTACTGCCCGATGAGATTCTCCATTTCTTCCTTCAGATATTTAGCAATATGGGCAGGATCTATCAGTGTCAAAAATGTGAATTCTACTGTTACAGGACGGCTCTGCAGAGGAAAGGGAAGATGCCTCACCTCTGCCATCTACCTTACATCTGTGGCATTTTGGGTAGCATCTTGCAAGCTTTTAATCTCATTTCCTGTGTAGGAAGTTGCTTTTCCTTTCCCCTTGTATTGCATCTTCAAGGATAGATCCTCTGTCACATATAACGAAGCAAAATCTTCTTGGCTTTCGGAAAGTCTGTGCGATATTTCAAACTAAAATGCTGTTACACAAAGATACTGGCATGTCTCCTTTTCATCAACCCCCAAAAAGTACATAGCAATACTTCTTGGGTGGATTTTAAAACAAACCTCACTTGTAGCTTTGAAAATGTTCCCTTACATCCAATGAAAAGCTAAAAATAGCTATGAATAAGTTAACACCTGCAAATGTAGGTTTCTGCACATGGTTTACATAAACCATAAAAGCAAATTTTTAACTATGTTTGAATTTCATGCATAAATCTCCTTGAGAAAAAGTTCCTTCCCAGTGACAGTGAGTTTTAAGCTAAAATAAACATTTTTCCTCTGCAAATGGCATACAAAAACCCAAATTGAAAGTTACTAGACCAACATACACAGTTTTTTTTTATTTTTACTCACAGTTAATCTCTCAATTCTCAAGTAGGCCCCTGCCAGAAGCGTTTTTGGCAAACAAATTATTATTTTCTTTGTTTACTTTCATTGTAATTACTTCCAATAAAGCAGCCTAATAGTGGTTGACATAAATTACACTTTTCCCCTCAGGTTTCTTAGTTGTTCTCTAATTGATGATATTCAGGGTAAAAAAATTAGCAAAATCATGGCTTTCTAAGAATTTATTAAAATTTTTAAAAAAGAGAAAACACGTAAAAAATACAACCCTCAAACCCCACAATTTAGTCCACTGTAAACAAATAGATGATTTTATTAATGCTTATAGAATTATTTTACCAAATTCTAACATAAACCAAAACACGTTTAGATATTCTCTGCTTTTCCTCCATGGTAATTCATCATAATGTATTAATGTACATCAGCTTTTATACTCTTAAGGCTCCACACTGTGACTAATCTCATTCATTTTTGGCTCCCTGAAGGAGCTGTTACATTGTCCTCTGCAAAAAAAGCCTTTTATAAACATCTCCACAGGGCAGATTGGCACAAAATGCCCTCATGGCTGCTTGGAAAGTTCTGGAGGGTGTCCTGGGGCTGAACCATTTAATGGCTTATTTATGCTGTGAGCCCTTCTCAAGGATCTGGGCAGTGGCATTACCAGGGGACACCAGAGCAGGCTGAGCCAGGATGTCCTCTGGGAGAGTAAAGCATCTCTTTGGAAATTTCAGTGAAGTGTCTGCCCTGGCAGAAATGGAATTGGAGGGAAAAGGTGCAAAGGGGAACTCCTGCATCCTTCATTGATCTTAGTGGGACAGTAATAATGAGAGAGAAAATGACATTTTCTTCTGGTCTTAAAATTAAGAACTAAACACGGTTAAGAGGGAAAAGGGTTTTACCTCGGTATTTATTTAAGGATCCTCAGGTGCGCCGAAATGCACATCGAAATGCACCCCGAAATGCCCCCCGAAGGAATGGCCCCCCACGATGTGATGTGTGTGCAATTAGAGGCCTTGCTAATTAGCACATCTATCAAAGATTCCCCAATGAGGGACTCCAGCGAGACCCCTCAGCGAGGAACCTTCCCCTGGCTGGGCCTGGCTTTGTTTACAGAATGTGTTCTGGAGAGGCCCTCGGGGTCTGGGGTTTCCAGGGTGTTTGGGCTCTTGGCTTAACGGGATATTGGGTCTGAGGGAAGTGATCAAACTTAAAGAGTTATAACTGTGTGGGCTAAAAGCACTGGGAATACATAAAAGCTATATAAAACTGTATATAAAAGCGGTATAAAAGAATAAGCAAAAAATCATCACGGCATCAAAACCAGCAGATGCTCCTCTGAATTCTCTCATGTGCCTTTCTTATTCCTCTGTGTAAGCCCAGCCCAAGTGGGGATCTGCTGAAGGAGTCTCTTGGTTGGAACATCTCCCTCCTCTGGACCTTCTGTGGCTTCCTACAACCGAAGGCATCTCAGCACAGTTATGAGACTGCTTCAATTTGTACCAGCCCACGTGCTGGCAGGAAAGTGATGTGAAATTAATAAAAGCTATCAAGCACCAGGAAATCATAAAACTGTTCCCTATTTTCGTAGTTCTTCAGCCCAGAAAAACAGCAGTATTAACACCTGTCAAAAATGTTATTGTAGGTCTGAATTCTTGGTAACTTCTCTGAAGGCATGAGCATTGTTTGCAGGAAGTCTGAGGATGATCTTCTCCAGCCTGAATCATAGGATAAAACATATGTAGGGCTCAAATGGTGAAAGAAATTTTAAAAACCCTTACAAGCTTCACTGGTATGAGAGTTGTTCTTCATCTGAATTATTTTCTTCCATTAATTGATCAACTTATTTTGATATGTTTATTAAAAATCCAAGACTCATCTAAGCGAATTTGATTTGGTGTCTAAGCCACTCCAAACTCACATCTTAATTTGATTCTGTTGATATAATATCTGACCTTGCTAAAGCAGATAGCAGAGCACATCACTTCTGGCATGCTGAAAACATAATTATTTGCCTGTTAACGTTATTTCTCTGCACAGAAAAGGCAATGGATCAAACAGTGAAGTCTTAGAGACTGTAACAGGTGAACTTGGAAACCACCACGCCTCACATGATAGTTTTGGGAACAAAACATCAAAACCTTCCAAGTACAGTCACATTTTCCTGAATGCTCCCATCTATTGGCGCTCTTACAGCCATTTCTGGAGTAAATGCTCAGCACACACAGAGCACTGGCTGTGGAATGAATCTCTGAATAGTCATTGAAAGCTTTTGTCTGTGTTTACAGCTCTTCAGTGAAGCTCCTATTTTTGTCTTCAGTGGTTTTGGTTTTCAGAAGTGTTTCAGCAGAGAATCAAGGGCTGAGTTTCAGATTGAGCTCCAGTTTTCAGCTCTCTGCAGGACTTCATTCCAAGCCCTGATGAGACTCATAAATGATTACCTACTACATGTGTTTTTATCTCACATATATGAATCCAAACATATGAATCCAAACAAAAGTAAGTGAAAAGTAAGAGGAATGTGATGTTATTGCTGTCTACAGCTTCCTGGTGGGAAGGTAGAAGGAGGTGCAGCCAGACTCTTTAAGTTATCTGTAAATTCTGGTGAATAATACCACCAGTCTAATGCTTCTCACTGAACACCATGGAATCCTTGCATCCGTAAGTTCACCACATGAAGTTATCCCAGTCACAACACAAACAGTTGTGTGAATTCTCTCCAGCTCTATATAGGATGTGAAAACACAGCTTTGCACTGTCTGCTTCCAGAAAGAAATGGATGGAAAAATCTTGAAAAAGTGAAATATGTCTTTAAAAATATTCCTTGACCTAGTCCTCCATCACAAAATTAAATTTCAGTGACTTGCTAGGAAAATGTGTTCTTTTTATATGCTCCCATAAATTATGCATTTCAATGCTGTATGTATCTTTCTTTATTATAGGGGAAGCAAAAAAAAAAAAGAAAATTCAATAATCAGACAGCTCCTCAAAGCTAAGTCTTCCAGACACTTAGGCTGCATCAGGTCTGAAAGTGCAATCTTATTGTGAATTCAAAGGTTAAATCTTGTTAATATTGTTCCTTTACAATGGGTATGAGCACATATTAAGAGTATTGATGAAACACTGATATATCATAATATTTGTTTCTTGCAGGAACAAAGTATTACAAGACAAGCAATCTCTCTGACTTGTGTGGTTCTTCCTCATAGCTACTTGCTATAATTCGGAATAATCTAGTGGTTTTCAATATGACTTTGTCATAGTCTTTAGTTGCAGGTTTCATGCCACAAAATACCATTATTACAAGATATTCCATTCCCTTGAACTTACTCATAACAGTCTCAATGGGTCAAATTAGGTAATTAGCTGGTTTTGTATAACCCATATTTTTATAACTGGTTTTCAACCTTACTGGTTTTCTTTGCAGGAGCTGTGAAATTGAAAACAGTTGAAGCATCAATCATTCCTCCCAGCTCCACACAGCAAGTCCTTCCAGCTCAACAAGCAGGAGCTTCAAACTTTGGGTGACCAACTTTGTCCTTCGTGGGTTTGCTGCAACGCGGAAACAGCCAGCCCCAGGTAGGTCTGTCTGAAATCTGCCTGTTCCCAAAGTGAGGAGTGATGTCAGTACCTGGAGGGAGGTGTGTGGAGAGGCTTCCTTTAATTCAGGTGCTTCACAGTATTGGGAGGCAGAGGTGCACACAGCATGTGAGGTATTTCAGCTTCTGTCTGCAAGTGCAGTGATGGGGTGGGAAGCAGGAGATGAGAGTCAAAGGTGGTGGATGAAAGGACTGGGCAGCACATTACAGTGGAATGGCCTGGTGACCACACTGCTGTCGTGGCTGGAAAGTAGGTTGAGATCTTGTTGCTTATCAGGGTTTTAAGACTTTGTTGGACACTTTCTGATGGACTCGTATAAAACTGCAATCTTTTATCAAGCCCACAATGTTTTTGTGCATAGCAGAACTGCGTGAACAGAAATGTACATCAAATATTGCTCAAGTAAAGTGTACTTTTGGTACTTACACATCTGTAAACTTGTTAAAATTTTTAATAATGGCACACATAGAAGTGGTGTTTTGGGAATTAAATGTGTGGGCAAAGGGGATGAAGTATTGACAGCTCAGCACAGAGTTTTCTGCATGCAGTGATTTGTTCTAGAAGGCCACTTTCCCATGACAGGTTGTATGGCTCAGTACCTTTTGGTAGCAAAGCTATTAAACTTTGCTTTTTCCTTGTTGTTCTGTGGTTAAGCAAATTATAGTTAAACTATTAATTATGGTAGCTATTTAAGTGTGACAAATTAAGTTGACTGTATGGCAAAGTCACTCAGTACCCTTGAGAAGCCCAGCCTTGATTTCAAGATATTGCTCTAAAAATGCAATGTTTAACAACAACCTCCATTACCTGTTTAAACTATGAATACAAAAATCCTTGCTTCACACAGCATCACCTCTGCCTCCTCCCTACTCTCCTCACCGTCCCTGTTCTGCATCTTGATGAGAGTTTTGGAAACCCTTCACTCTAAGGTCTTGCAGCTATTTTAAAGGCACAACCGAAAGTTCTAATTTCAAAGGTTAGTGTAGTGAGAAGGTGACAGCCACATGAAAATTACTGTTAAAAAGAACAAAAATATAATTTTCACATGTGGACAACACCAGATTTTCATCTGTTTTCTTTACAGACATTCTGAAAATGTTGACAGGTCTTTTCTGTGTAGAGAGCAAAATTGGTGAAAATGGCAAAATGTAATATTATTAAAGAAACTTTAAAAAATTGTATTTATCTTCATGTTTTTCTAATTAGTTTTTTAAATAGTCCTTTTATTTCTGCCTCATTTAAAGTTCAATAAAGCTGTTGAAATAATTTGATTTTCAACTGAAGACAGACAGAGGGCTCATACTTGGACAACAATATATCATTCAGTAATAGCTACTGTAGTGAAAATGCTGATTATGTGGAACTCTCTACATACTAAAGTCAGAGGGAAATGCAATCTCTTCATAAGTACGTAAAGAGCTCATAAATAAAGAAGTCTAATAGACAGCTACAATGTATGTCACATCATAAATCTCATTTCTTTCTAGAAGGCATCTCGTGCACCCATCCTGCTCAAAGCAGGGTCAGTTAGGGTCACTCAGAACCAGAGATTCAATATCCAGGATGGAGACCCACAACCTCTCTAGGGAAAAGAAGGGTTTGATATGTTTAAATGGAATTCCCTGCATTTCAGCTGCGCTTCTGCCCTTGTGAGGTGAGGGTGACTGGCCAGTAGTTGCTCGGATCCTTCTCCTTGTACTTCCTGCTTTCTTCCCACCCTCAGCAATCTCCCCTGATCTCCAGAATTCCACGTCTTTTCTCCTTTGTATGAGCAGCCAGCTTCAGTTTGAGATAATTTCTCCTGATCAGTTAAATCCCTCTGGCACTCTGGGTACTCATCCCCTGTAATCAGGCAGCCTCTTGATCTTCACTTTGAAATCAAGGTTTTGAATTTCAGGAAAATTCATTCTCTCCCTGAGCAAGTTTGTCTTGTGTTAGTCTAAATTTGGATTTCTACATCAAAATCTGTTTTCTTTCCTCATCCTTTTGGGGAACACTTTTCTGAATCTAGAGCTGGGGAAATGTTCAGGCTGGTTGCCTTCAGCCAGCCACTGTCATTACAAGTGTAATAATGATTCATCATCCCGCAGAAACCTCTAATATAAACATCTGTCTGTTAATGAATTGTTCGGCTGAGTCACAAAGATGTGGAGCCTTTTGTGATTAGTTGAGTAATTAATTCCTTTGTTCACTGCCCAGCCCTCACTTAGTTTTTTCATATCCCAAGTCCAAGAAATTCCTGCAAAGAAATGACCTCTTGGAAAACGACCAGCCTGGTATGAGATGGCAGTGGGATGCAGTATTTGTTGAACCCTACATAATAGTCACAGAAAAAGAAACTAAATAATTAGAGGAAACATTTCCATAAAATAAAAGCACGAAAGGACTGTTTGGAGGAATTGGTTGGTTGGTACACGCTTGGGGCAGTGAGGATGAAGTGAGTGACCTGTTCTTTTCCAGCATGGGAGCCATTGTGTGACATTGTATACAGCAATATAAAGTAATACCATCATCTCTTTATAGACAGTGTTTAGGACTCTTTCTTCAATCCTCTGTAAGAGCAGAGGTTTGGGGGTTTGGGTAACAATGGGGTAGAATCCTTTCTCTGGAAATCATGGTTCCAACAGAATACCCAGAAATGGGTGTCAGGGGGTAGGAGACCGTGATGCTGGCAATGAAAACAATCAAACACAAAGTGTGTGATCCTCTCTGAATGACAAGGGCTGTGTGCAGGGCAGGGGAGCTGTGTGGCAGAGCAACCCCAGTGACTGGAGCCACATGACACGTTCTCCAATCCTGCTGGGAGGGGAAGCTCTAAAGCTGCGGAGTGGGTGAAGCTCTGCTTGCCCACACTGCTGTCACAGCCACTGCTGCTTGTGCTGCTGCCATTCACACGAGTGGCACCTTTGATTTACGTGGCACTTTCTGCTTGTACATTCAGCTGAGCTGTTGTGTGGCCAGGTTTGGAGTTTACCTGTTCACACTTCATCTTTTAGAAAACCTCTCTCTGCCAGCACAGCGTGACATCCGTAAGTGCCATCTTATTCAAAATGCTGCGCTGATTAGGTTCTGTTGGATAAACTGATGCTAAACTGAATTTACCTAGATTTGTGAAATAATTTACTTCAATCAGATATACATGACTTACTTCCTATAGCTTCACTGAAGAACAGTGGATCAAATTCTCTTCTTAGAGAAACAGTAGCAAATTAGAATAACTCCATTTAAGGCTTAGGAATAAATAAATTTAACATAAATAAATCCCTAGGCCAGAAATACATCTCTGAAACCTGAGCTCATTCTTTCTTTCCCGTGTTCAAAGTGAAATTAAGCAAATGGTTGAATGCCTTTCTAAATCAGGGGAGAAGATTGAAGTCTGATCCATTTAAGCTACTTCCTTAAGCTGGAGTAGAAGTGGAACACAGCTTCTTTTTCAAACTGATAACTCTATTAGAAAAGGGAACAAAAGCTTTTTCTTCTTTCTTTTTTCCTTCTTAATTCACTGTAGACATTTCCACATAATATATTTTTAGCATAGGTATATGTACAGGAGTGAATGTTTATATCTGTGTTATCCTGCTCAGTAAGAACGGGCTTTTATTCCTAACAGTGAATTATTCTTGAGGGAACCTGACATCTTCTAGGAAACCTGACTGGCAAAAGTAATAAGTAGTAATAAAACACAAGGAATCTTTGTAATCTCAAGATTAATGGATAAAATGTTTATGCTGAGGGGTCTCTTCATCAACAAACTGCTGTTTGCACCTATTTGCATTTTAATGGTTACCCTAGTTCTGAAGTTAAAATTACAGACTTTTCCCAGCTGCTCTTTAAATGCTACATTATAATTTTGAGGAAGCATCATACGTAATTATATTTAATAGACACAGAATTGATTGAAACACTTAACAAAAACAAAAAGCCCAGACCTAATTTTGTAAACATGTTATTGTACAGTAACCCCCAATGATTTTGTTCTTAAATCTCCTAATTAATTTTTAATTAAAAAGCTCAAAGATGCTATTATACTTCTTGTTGTAAATGGCAGCCTTATGTAAGCATAAATGACTTAGCTGCTCAGACAAATATCTCCCATTAAAATCCACGTTAATGAGAACTCCTGAACGCAACATTTCAGAGATTTAAACAGTGGCAGCACTAAAATAGTCTAAATATCACATAGGGAGTTGCTGTTTTTCATTCCCCCTTTCTTTTTTGTTTTGTGCAGAACACAGTAGGTTTGCACTGAGAAATTCTCACCAAGTTTCCATCAGGTGCATCAATCTCCTTCATTGCTAGTACCACACTATTTATAGCATTACCTAATTACTTCTAGGGATGGTCTCACTCACCTCTACTTATCTGAGGGCAAATGGGCCCAAATTACCAAGCTTTGGTGCAGATTTGCTGCATTAAATAGGTGAACATTCCCCTTCTTAATGAAAGAGTGACCTACTGAGGAAAAGCAACCATGAGCCAAATTTCCAACCTACATAGAAAAGCCATCCAGCTTTCCATGATTTCCATCCATCTTCTGGTTAGAAGCAGCCAGAGGATCTAAGGCAGGAGCTGAACACAGCGTGTTGCTGTGGGGATGGGCTGATGTCACAAATCGAGGATTATTAATAGCAGAAAAACAGCAAGTGCTCCTTTCAGAGAAGCATCTTTAATAGCAGGGGAAAAACACTTGAGACAAAATCTCATTTGCTATGTTTTTCTTACATTTTTAACCAAGAAGGGATGGGAGGTGGAAATGCAGTGATTTCTATGGTTTAATTATCTGTCTTCTCTATGGTTATTAACGCTGCAAGGAGAAGCAGCAGAATTTAGAAGGCTGGAAGTTGTAAGCTCAGTTTTGCAAAGCTGCAGTTTTCATTTTCAAAGATGCAAAGTTTTGTGGTTAGGATGAAGGATTAAAAATAGTGATGTTTTCTTTTAAAATAAATTCTCAGTAGTTTCCCTCTCATAACTTTATCAAGTTCTTGATATTTTAGAAATGGAAGCTGGTACTCAGGCTAATCACTCAGGCTATTTAGAACTATATTTTTTTAACCATACCAGAAATAAATGACAATACATAGCTTCTAACCAAGGTTTCCCTTGAAGAGAGGTTGACTATGAGAGTGTATAGGTCATCCCACCCCAGAGTAAAATTTGTCCTCTCTTTTTCAGAAGTTGCTGCAACAAATGCAAGAAAAGCACTAGCAACAAACAGTGTGCAGGGGCTTGACTAGATTTGATATATTCACAAAGTAAAATTCAGTTACATAAGACAATAGAAATTTTTATCACTTCTTATTTTATCCTGAGCTTCTACAGTTCTGGAGATTGTAATTCTCTTCCTTAGCAGACCTCAGACAAAACCTTTGCTGTCGGCAGAGAGGTGCAACAGGAGTCTCACAGATGCCGTGGCTTGTGCTTTCCAAACACAGTGAAATCCATGTTTCCCTCAACACTTCAGTACTTATTTAAATGCAGTTTCTCAGAGTTCTGCTCTTTCCAGTCCACAGGCAGCTCTGAAGAAAACAAGGGAGATCTGGGTGGTGCGTTTTGTTTTCACTGTTTCTGGAGCTTTTCTCCTATTTCTCCCAAAAGACAGACTTCTGTCAGTTTTTCAGAAAACCCCCAAGTTCCATGACAAGCCAGCTCCAAAGGCTTGTATACCGTCATGTTTGAGATGGTCTCACCTGTTCGCTGTTGTTTGCAGAAGGGATATTGAAATGTCCAAGGGAAAGCCCTTGTACCAAAGCCTTTTGCTAACCTGAGTGAGAAAGTTCATCCCCTCTTCCCATCAGAGAGGCCAGAAGGTGCTGGTGAAAATCACAGCACCAGAGCAGCCAAAATACTTGGAATGCTGTGTATTCACTGAGTATCTCTTCTTTGCCAGGGCTTAGAGTCTCCCACAAGAACACCAGCTGTGCAACTTGTCCACCCAGCTGATAGCACTTCAAATCTGCTTAGCTTCAGAAATTACTTGCCTGTGTAATCTAATTTTACCCAATGTTCTGTTTAGAAATAAGTCCATTTACCACTCACAGATTGTTAGTTTCCTGATTTAATAGTGAAATGTTGAAGAAAAAGCAGTGTTTCTCCCTCATAACTCATGCTTTCATCCCACTTGTTCATACTCCAGTAATTGAAATTACAGTTTTATGATTGTGCAGACATTGATGATTTTGCAAATGGAGGATTATTAATAGCATAAAAACAAGAAGGACCTCTTCTCAAAATGTTATTCCAGCAAAAAAGAACTAGAAAAATATGCTTGATTATTTCTTCACTTTTTTGTGCATTCTTCACATTTTAATTAGGCAGAAAAAGTAGATAAGATTTTCTTTCATCAGCATGAATATTAGTGAATCATAGCAGAAAAGAAACTTATGAAACATATTATAAGTCATAAACTTAGAGTTTTTTTAATTCTATGGACTTTGAGGTTCAAAAAAACTTTTGAAAAAAGAAGTACAAACTGGAACCAAAACTTCATTGGTGCTTCAATATAAATTGTTGGGGGGTGGGTTGTACATTTTAGTGTATCTGTATTAAGAAGGTTGGGTACCTGATACAGAGAGAAATGGAATCTTTGGCCTCAGTAAATTCATTCTCAGGAATGCAATTTTACTTCCCCATTGTACTCAGGCTGGTTTTATCTTAGTTTTGTATGTGTATATTTAGCAAAAGCTTTAAAAAAAACCAACCGTGCTATGAGCATCTCATTGCTAAGCAACAATGTATTCTTCCCTCCCACGTACCTTCTTGCTGTTCTCTGAAAAATAAGGATAACAAATGTGTAAAAAGTAGGGTTCTTTCCTCCCTGTGGAATAATGCAGCGAGAGGCTCAGCACTGAGCAGCTCTGGTCGCTTATTTCTGAGACAAACTATTGCTGCCATATGCTTACTGACTAAAGCCGTAATGGTCTGCATCCTGCTGCTGCATTCCCAAAAACTCCCATCGAGATCCCAGCTTGGCATGAGTTTTGCCACACAGAACATTCTGGTGGCTTCGGCACTGTTGGCCATGAGCAGATTGGGACGCTTTGAGGTGACCCAGTGGCACGGGGTCTGCAGGACGGGCAGTGGGCCCCGCTGCAGGGGCAGAAGGGAGGCTTGTGGCAGATTCTTGAGGCATTGTTGTAATCCTGTGTATTGTTTAGGGCTCTCCTTGGGGAGTGTCACTGTAAGCTCTGTTGTTTTCGTGTTGGTAAGAAGACAGTAACATTGTGGAGGGGGGAGAATCGTGCCCTGTCAGCTAACTGCACTTCTGGAAAATGTTTGTCAAACCATCTGTTGTTTCAGTATCATCCTGGACTTAAAGCAGTTTTAAAACTCTACAGTTCAGCAGCATTAAATGTGGGTTTTGTTTGTTTTCTGTGGCGCTGCTCTATTGTCTCAGTGCTCTTGTGAGTGCCTTCGAAAGCTACCGGTGTGTTCCATGAATTATAATTTCACTGTGTAATACCAGTGTTGTCTGAACACCTCTGAAACTGCTGCAGCAAGGTCACTTTGTAGAACTAAATGCTGGCTAAGTGTTAAATATGATCATGCAGTTGTAGAACAGATTGAACTAGAAATGCTCCCTGGCTTACAGTTTGTGCCTGGACTCCTCTGTACATCAGCGCAGGAAAGCTGTAGCCCTCGTAGTCAAGGGTCTCACAGCCAACAACAGGAAATCCAAACAGCCCCTGTTTGGTGACCGTCTCTTTCTTGCAGATTCTCATCTCTTGGGGTGCAGATTGACCTAACACTTTACCAAGAATCTCGTATGTTGAGTGTAACTGCTTGAATTTCCAGCAGACAAAGGATTTCTTAATCCCCTGTTTATGACAAAGCAATGTAAAGGCTGTTTAGTTACATTTATCAGAATGAATTCTGCTTACCTGTGTGAGAAAGCTGTGAAATGAGCTCAGGTGTGACCAAATATTGCCCACTAAGCCTTGCTGTGGATGTCCTTATTCCTCCTTCAAGGAGGAGAGCCTTTAGGCTGTTAATTAGTGTAGTGGGGACTGGCTACCCCAGACCTCTGTTCCTTTTTAGATTCGTTTTTATACCCTTAGTGTGCAGTGCAACAAACCATTTAACAGACCTCGGTGCTCCCAAAGGTGGCAGCAGAGCTACTCTGCAGGTGAGGTTACATTATAGAGGATTATCATTCCAACACTGCCAATATTGCCACTGAAATGTGTAATACAGAAATCAGTGGCAAAACAGGGATCTTCTCGTGCACCAGTTTCAGGTCAGTTTGATAAATTACTGAACACTTGCATACGTGTGAATATATTGCAAACCCCACACTGTCCTCTTGCCCAGTTCCCATGGAGGGTGAGGAGCAGGCAGGCAGTGAAGGAATAGAGAGTCAGAGCTCCACCTAAAGTGCCAGGTAACAACTGAGCACAGAGTGTAAGTGGCTTGCAGAACAAAAGATCCAAAATTCCCTTCCCCTGGAGCGAGGGAGAAGCAGCAGTGACAGTATTGATCTCCTGTTCAGAATTGATTCCCCCGTTGTTTCTTCAGTGCAACAACACGATGCACTTTAATCACAGCTAATAGTTAATATTCTGTTTAACCTACATCAAAGGAAAAAAAAAAAAAAAGCCATATGCCAATGAGGATACAGTCCATTTACCCAAAAGTCTTCTGTCCACACTCTTCTCATTCATTTTTAATGATCATTTTATGTTTTCACCTTATTTCTTCTTCCTGTATTATTATATACACAAGGGGGAAGAATGAACAAAGTTAAATTGTTTCTTGGGTTTTGCTGAGCTGCCTGGTGGGTAGATAAAAATAGCAAGTGCCAGTGGCAAAGTCTCCTGAAAAGTGCTAGCACATTGTGAAAGTGCTAACACATTGTGCTATTGAATCAGCACTGAGAAATCAGATTTTCCTCACAACGCTTTCTTTAAACTTAAGGTGACCTTTAGGAATGCATTTGCATCGATGTAGAGAACCTTATTACTTTGTCGTATCGAAGACTAAGTCATCCTGAAAAGAGTTCAGCTGTGGGTCCTGGAAATTCCCTTCATTTTCTCCTAGGCTTGATAGGACATTATTGATTCTGGTATCAGAATAAAGAAGCCCCAAACACACAGAGCTGAGAGGTTTTGTCTTTGGGAAGATGTTATCATACAGTAATTTATAGTTCAGGACTGCAGAAAGTTTCTGTTTATGAAAGACTCCATTGTGTCATTTCTGAAAACCATTTCTATAGACTTGATAATCCCAGCTGTTTTCCTGAAATTCCACAGAGCCCGAGGTTATCTACAACACAGACACTGATACAATTTTTAAGCAGGGTTTAGGGCAGCAGAGCTGGCTGGGATGTGGCTGTGGTCTTGCATATTGATTATGTAGAAAAATTTTGCCTTATGGGGTCAAATCCTTAAGCTCTTACTTCTGGATCAAATAAAGAGAGATTGAGAGCTGCTGTGCCACTTATTGATTTTGAAGTAAGCAAGAATTGCTCAGAACATCTTACAGTCAGCCCTGAATTGATCAAAGTTTATATGGGTTGAAAGTTATGACTTGTTAAGATACTTAAATTATTTCAACCTTAAATTATTTTACACATAACCCTAATCCAAAGCTTAGTGAACTCCATAAAAATATTATCTTACGCTTCCATAGACTTGGACTGAAGATTTATTTTAGCAGGTTAGACACAGAAAGGTCATAACCAGTAGAACTGGACAAATACTTAGAAACTTGGTGCTAAAAATTATTGAGTCAAACACAATATCAAAGAATGAAATATTCACAGCAAGACAGAGGAGGCTCCAGACAGGCAGTGGCTCTGAAAACAGTGAGGCTCAAGTAGCTGCTTAAATGTGGAATTTAAAGAAGCCAGAAACAAGCTGGAAAAGTGCATTTTCTAATGCATTGTAACTGGCTTGTCTGTGATCTCTGCAGACCGAGGGCAGGAGGAATACGATTTTCAAAAGGCCAAGACAGGTTTTCAGCACAGCAGGAGTGGTTCAATCTCTGTTGTTACCCAAGATCTCCACTGCAATGTACATGTGCTTGCAGTATACAGGAAGAGGCACAATGGCATCAAAGATTAGCATAGAAACAGCTACAGTGAGCTGGAATAAAATTTTCTCCAACTTTTATGAGACTCTCCATAAAATATTCCATTACTCAGACTTTTTATAAGTATATTTTGAGTTAATACCCAGAGCAAAAATGTTCCTGAAAATTCACTGTGGGAGCTGTATATGCAACAGTTACTGATTTTCTCTCAGTCTGATGTATTAGTTTAAATAACCAAATAATAGTTACAGAAGTTTAAAGCAGATGGCACCAACATTTCATCTAATCTGTGGCTAAGAGCCATTGCATTTTTCATTCTTATTTAGAATGAAATAATACCATTACTGACTTGAAAGAAATATTGATGTCAACAAATCATTATTCTTCTTTATCAAGGCATTCATTTTACACTGATCAGGGCCTCTTGGTTGACCTTGATTATATTCTCTCCTTTTTCTATTTTTTTCTTTAAGTTTAACATTTAAAAATTACTATAATGCAAACCTGTTAGTATTTTTCAGTATCTATCATTTATTCAGGAAATGACAGAGATATTTAACAGGTACTTAGCATCTATCATTGCAAAGTAAATGGTTGCTTATAAATAAGAGTGAAAAGGTTTATTGAAGACAGAGGAGGTATGAATTTCCTGATGATCAGAGCAGCTGATGAATAATTCATTACCCCTCCCTTTTCCAGGAGCCAAACTCATGAGCAGTGGCCACTGTAATTGTGGACAGCAGGTGTCACGTTATTAGGTTATTAATTTGATTATTCAGGGTCGTGCCGCATTCCATCACAGCAGCTCTGTGTGTGGCCCAGCTGAACGGGGAGTTTGAAGGGCTGGGACGTGGTACAGCACGACAGGGACACGGATCAGACCCCAGCACTTCAGGGGATCAGCTGCTCCATGCTCTGTGCCCTGCAGCCTCTCCCTGGAATGACACCGGTGCCACAGGAGCGGGATGGAGAGCGCTGCCCTCGGCATCTCCATTAAACCCAGGTGCTTTGGCACATCCCTAATTAAAGGCACCGAGCCTTGAGTTCCAAGTGACAAATTACAAGATCCAGCCAACACCCTCTGGAGAGAGTTTGAAGGAGCAATTCAGAGGTGTGAGGCACGAGTCTCGATAGTTTCATGGGCCCTTTTCTAATTAGCTCATCCCTGAGAGGTTAACTTGCAAGGCTGATGGGAAAGCAGCCAAAGAATAATGGAGTCTGCAGCACCACAAGTGTTGCTTGCCTGACCTTACATGGATTTTATGCTCCTGAAGAAGTGCAGCCTGCCAGCTGCAGAAGGATGTCTTTGCCTGCTCCCCTGGATTGATCAGGAGCTGCTGCTCCAGCCACAGCAGCTGTGCAGGGATGTGGTGCCAGTCGATGCTGTTAAAGGAGAGGCATAAACAAAACAAAGCCCATGATCTAGTAAGGAAGGCAGAGAAGATCTCAGGCCTCTGTTCTCTCACAAACGAAACCAAGCCATCATCAATTAGCAGAAATTTGGAACTGGTGATGGGACTCTGCAATAAGCATGCACAAACATAACTGAGGAGCTGGGTTTAGCTTATACGAGTGTATACAATCAATAGGAATTGGAATGGCATTGCCACAGAGGTGTTACCTCTAACCTAGCACAGGCATTCCAGTGACAGACCAGATATGTGTAAATCCTAGAACATGACCTGCTGCAGGTAGGAATTTCACCCACAGCTCATACATTTAATGTAAGTGGGGGTTTATTCTTTCTTTTGAACACTAAAGAAATAATGCAGCTTATGTAGAAAACTTTCAAATTTGAGTGAGAAAATAAAGGCTTGGGAAATTGCAAAAGTTGTGAGAAAAGTTTATTCATGCTAAGTTTATTGTCATGGGGGAAAGGAGACTTTATTAAAGATTTAAATTTAATAAAGTAATAACTCAAGGAAGAAATAAAAATTTTGATAAAGTTGATCCAAAAGAGCCTAACAATAAGAGGACTTAATCTGAAGGCTTACAAAATCAGGAGTCAAATACAAACTCTGCAGAGCAGGTTCATGTAGCAAGTAATGAGCCTGCACCCCTGCGTAACAATGTGAGAGAATATAGTCAAGAAGCTGAAAGAATTAGATGAGATTCTTGACACCAGGGATTAAGGGTTGTGGCATAAAATAAGGAAAGGATCTGAATCAGTGAACACATGATGTATCTTGAGCCGATGACTTTCTGTTCTTAAGATTTTATTTGGTTTTTAGTACTTTCTGTCTTGGAGGCACAACACAGCTGTGGTTTGTGACCATGCTTAGCCTGCTGCGTCTTTTGCTGTCTGCCAGTCCATTTTCCTGATTGTCTGGGGCTGAGTCCACAACTCTGCATCATGAGATTTCTTATTCTTTCAAAGTTACCATTTGGGGAACTGTCTCTCAGTCTGAGCACACTGGATGACATTTTCATTGCGTCCAGATCCTGTAGGAGCGAGGCACCAGAGTTTCATTTGCAAAGGAAGGTGCTGACAGCCAGAGAGATCTAGTTTAAATTTTTCCACACTGAAAATGGTTATTGTGCTACATATTGATTGAGCAGCCCGGGTCCCACTGACTGCCCATTTCTCTCCTCGCATTTTTCATTGCACTCTTTACGTTTACCCTGGGAGAGCTAAAGTGGCTCTGTGGCCAGGCTGAGCTTGCGTTGTTTTCTCTGCGTGCGCCAGGGAAAGTTTACAGAAAACACTTGACCTTGAGACAGAAAGATGTAAAGGGAGTGGATGAACATGATTCCCTTTGATTTAGATTACAGTAAAAATTTCAAAGCTTCCTGACCCTTCTGATACCTTCTGGTGGCTGTCCCAGCTGGGAGACGCTGGTCTGCAGGAGCCACCTGAGCCGTGCTCGCTGCTCAATCCCACCGCTCTGCAGGCGTGGCAAAGCACGTTCAGAGCACCTCCCTGTGCTGAGCGAGGGTGAGAGTTAATTAAAGCCAGTCTCTCAGTGGACATTCTTTCAGTGCGTTCCTGCTGTCTGTGGAGATGGTGATTGATGAGAAAATAAATCGGCTGATTTTACTGCGAGTCATTAACATTCCAGTGCTGGCTGCATCCCCGCTGGTCCCGCTCAGCAAAGACCACTCTCGAGTGATGTCACTGCGTATTTCTCTGCACAGTCAAGAGTGCTAAAGACTATGATCATTGCAATTACTGCTCTGGTTAGCCCACTCTGCTACTTGAGCTAGTAAAATATAGATGCTTCTTTCACCTCGTGGCAAATCCTCATTGCCAGGCTGTCAGAAGCAAGGAAGCAATATTTATAGTTGTCTTTAGGGAGCTCTATCCCATCGTGCAGTTAATTATGATAAACTGTTTTATTTGTAAGAGCTTAAAACCACTTTGTACCATGGCAATGCACGGCTATAAAGGAGCTGCTTAATGAGGATGGTCAGACCAGCAAATGTCTCCTGTAATTTGACAGGAAAAACAGCAAGATGTGCCTGCCCTGAAATATAAAGGTGTGATTGTAGCATGCTCTGATAATACAGCTGTGTAATAAGTGAAGATGAAGGCAGAGTTTTCAGTGTTTCAGCACAGGCTCAGGTTTTCTCAACACTGTGGGCAAAATTGGATTATGAATCCCCAGAGGTGGCAGGGCCCCAGCATTCCTGCCCCATGGGAGAATGAAACATGGGCTCTCACCTGACAGGAGCAACAGGGAGAGGAGAGCCCCATGGAAAGCTGTTTTGTTTGCTTGTATGGAAATGGAAAGATTTCTGGTGAACTGGCGATGCTCAGTCCCCTCCCAGAGAGTGGTTGTCCCACAGCACAATCTGTGCAGACTGTGCCCAAATGTGAATTTCTGACCTCTTGTTATTTTTTCCTTATTTTTCGTGAATCCTTTTACCCAGAGTTTGAATTAAAAGTAAGAGAGACGAGGTTTTTCTTCCGGACTTAGTGTTTATTAGTTCTTATCAGCGGCACAGCTGCATGGAATGTGCCTGCTAAGTTAACAGGGCAGAAAAGGCAGGAAAATGGCAAAGAGTTCTCACTTCCAAGGTCATTTATATCTCAAATTGTCCAACTAACAAATGCCAACTAATTTACTTTTACTTTTAGTCCAGTAACTATTCATTTATGTTCCGCACTGAGGACTTTTTGGGCCAATGGTAGAACATCCAGGAAAGCGAAGAGGAAGGAAGAAGGAAAGAGACTAAAACTACACCCAAAAGTCTCCCTCTTGTTACACACACGCACACACATATATATAGAGATACTACTGAATTTCTACATTTCTACATATCCACCCAGCGACATAACTTTACTTACACAGAAGCAATCCCAGTGTTATCACACAATTTAGGAAGCCTTTCCCAAGGTCTCAGGTCAAATGCAGTATGCTTTTGAAAATCACTGAAAGGCTGAGACTGTCAGAACCTGGGGTTCCAACACCCAAAGCCAGTTGGGGTTGCCTTGCTGTGTGGGGCTCTGACAGGTAAAATAGGCAGCAGCATCCCAGGAATTTTTTTGCCTCCCAACATCCAGCTCTTGCCTTAAGCCTGGGGATGGCCCTGTGGTGTGCTAGGCTGGGTGTGCACAGCCCAGGCTGAACTCCTATCTCCCTTTCACCACAGATCCTCTGTCACTGCTCGGGCTCTGCACAAGCCCTGACCTGGTGCAGAGCCCATGGGCCTTACTGCAGGACCAGACACGAGCGTGGACTCACAGCAGGATGATCCAGGCTTAAAGCACTGCTACAGCACCCTCTGAAATCAGTGTGAGACATCGTGTTGATTTCAGCAGATCCCCAAATGTTCTGAGATTCAGCACAAGCAAACAACTGGGTAATTTATGGGTGCTGTGAGGAGGGTCTAGCTGAGGAAGCTGGCTGGGGCCTTTCATTGGAGGAGATTCAGTAGCATTTATACAGTAATGGTTGAAAAGCCCCTGCACTGCCTCTGCTGGCCCACATCAATGTCTTTCATCATGACACTGCAGAAAGGAGGACTTGACAGGCCATCTAAATTAAGGCTGCGTGAGCAAAAATATTCTTTATCTTGGGGAAAGAAAGAAATTATATTAATATATAATGCCCTACATTTAACATTCCCTCAGTACCCTCCCACTTCTGAGTTACTGTACTTGGAGATGTGATCATATATTAAACACTGTGAATGCAAGATCTTCTTCTTCCTGGCAGTTTGTCTAGAACTGTTCTATAGAATGTGTTCAGCTTTTATATTCATCTCAAAACCGAACTTTATTGGAATGATATATTGGTTAGCATGTCTGGGAACATCTGACAGTGTTGTACTTGCACTCTTCTCTTTTGTGTTCCACACGCCTGTCAGAGCAGCACATGCATTTTCCTTTGCAGTCAATAACGAACTAATTAGAGCACAATTAGAGCAACTATTGCTTTTCATGCATAAAATCTTAACATCTCGACTGTGAGTCACAGGCTGTCTGTAGTGCAAGGTGTGCAGGTAGGCTGGCCTGTGGTTACTGGTACTTTTCCTGAAGCTTTAGTTAGAGTGTTTTGCTGGCTCAGGGTTTCAGAATTGGGAAAGCAGAGTTTGGGACAGACAAAAGTGTTTTTCCTGGTCAGCTGCTGCATCAGGACAGAGCCACAAACTGGGCTGTGAACTCAAGGAATTCAGCCTACAGCCCAATTTCGTGGCCCTTCAGTTACAGGCAACACAAAATTAAGAAAGTTTATGATGCTGCAAAAGTGCATTTTTTTAAACTCAAATAGTTGCATTTTCCAAATGCAGTTTATTCACAACACTGATACAAGTTGCTATGAATCCAAAAACATTTACAAAATATAGGAGATGTAGCTGAGGAGTTTTCTTTTAATGGAGAGGTGGATAGACAGTGAAAAGTTTGGGCTCTTTCCTAAAACTGTCCAAGATTATGAGGCTGTCTGTCTGAGCTAGGTGGGATTTGAGGACATGTTACCAAGCTCCCTGTACAGGATTGAATCTTAAAAAATCAACTGCAAGGACACATTTAGAGGACATGTCTCTTCAGGTTACAGTGCCAGTCTGGCTCATGATACAGAGGGAGTCAGTGCAAACTCAGGTTAGATCAATGCAGGACAATTTTTCACAAGGCAACCACTTGCAGGGCTGCAGTGATACAGAAAAAACCCACCATGCTGAGATAGTTCAATTAAAAATTGTCTTATATTTAGTGAAGACGGGAAAAAATTATAAATCCAAAGCAAAAGAGGAAGAATAAAGAGAAATTAATTTTTTTAACTGCATGGCGCTTGAATGTGCTTTGAAGGGCTCTGTGTGCAGAGCAAGAAATTAATCTTACCTGGCAATGAATATTTACAGAATTGGGAATTCCATGCAGGGCTTTGGTTTCCTGTGGAGTCTGAAGCATAGTTTGCTGTAACAAAAACAAACAGTCAAGTTGTTCTGGAGAGGTATTTTCTTTCAGTTCCAACAAAAATGGTATCAGTGAGAGCATAAAGGGGGGGTTTGGGATGAGAGGGAAAAGCCCCAGTTCAGCAGCCCAGTCCTGGGAGCAGCCTGCTATTACAGGGGCTCCGGGGTGTGAGGGTTTCAGTCTTTGCTCGGCAAAGATAGATGGAAGAATTTACTTAACCAGCTGAATGGCTGGGGTTTAGTCACTTGGAATCATCCTTTCATGCAGAAAAGGTGATTTTTAAACACTTGGCTAACGGTGCCTGGGGTGAAATCTCCGTTTGTTCAGTACTCATTCCATGTTAAATATTAACCTTTGGAAAATGGGTTTAACTTTACAGAAGGTTAAAATAGTTCCCTTTTATTAAGCAGTGTGCTAACGCATTTTTCCAGCAGATATATGCCGGACTAAAACTGAGAGAAGAGTTTTTTAACAAACATTAATATGCACTGAATTGTAAGAAATAATGCTTTACTTTAGTACTTGATTCAGGAGTTGAGCAAATTATATGTCTTAACCAAACATAGGCATTTCTCTCTTTTTATATATCCCTTGATGTGGGGGCAATGAAAATGCACTTATGAATCTGTCTTTTAAATAAAAACACAAATTAAATGCACCAATTAATAGCCAATGTGCAGGTGTTACCTTGTAAAAGTATTAATTGTCATTCCCATGCCTTCTTTCTGGGCATGCTTAAATAACCTGATATCATTTCTATGAGTTGGATTTCATTACAGCTGATTTGTGGAGGCTTGCACACAACCTGGCATGCACAGGAAAATGACAGGCAAGGGAAAAGCCAGAGATAATTTTTTTTTTTGCTGCTAAGCACTAAATGATAGTACTTTCTTCAAATGAAAAATTCTTTCCTCTTCTGCTCTTTACCTTCAAAATACCCTCTCACACCAAATCTGTGTTTCCTAATTACAAGCAGAATCAGTTTAGTTGTTCATTAACTACTCTTAATCAGCATGTTTGACCTTTCCACTGGAAAAAAAATTGTTTCTGCTTCTGAACATCTCAAAATTCTTCTGTTTGAAGCTGAGAGATGCCTCTGTAACGACTTAGAATAATTTTTAGATTTATTTCCAAGACATCACTATCAGGAATGCAATTGCACTTTCATGTTGGTATGTAGGTCCTTAGAGATACCTATGTGAGATAATTACAAGATCATTTAATTAACATTATTATCATATAAACACAATTAAGAGCAAAGATTTATATTCACAATAAAATTTTCAGCTGGAAGTTTCCATTTGTGAAATTATGGGCATGAGCAGCTCTGCAAATGTCTTGCTTAAAACATAAGGTTTCTTGTTTAATTGTATTCATATTTTACATATTTATCAGATCCTGTCTTGACCAGAATATTTCCCACTGTTTGGTAAATCTGATTCTTTGTGTATTTTAGGATTTCTGCTCTTATCTTGTATAAGAACAGTTGTGCAGGTCATGGAATCTTTAGTTTCTTTTTATGAGTTACAGAAGGTTCTATTATAGCCCCATAAACCAATGCAGGATATGCTTCCCCCTCAACTTGGCATGAGGAGTCTTCAGAAAAATTAGCATCATTGTAATCCTTTCAGACTACAGAGAATGAGAAATAACGCAAAGAGCTCAGCTGGCTGCATCATATGGGATTCTCACTCTCCTGTTTTTGATTCATATTCTCATATTTGTTGAAAATGCTTTTAAACCAGTGTGAGTTCCATCCTGCTCAGCTTCCACAGGGGAAGGAGCTGGAGCAAAGGGCAATTCTTTGGAGATGTGTATGGTGCTGAAGCCTCCTCTGGAAATCCCTAATTCCCTCTACTCTTAGCAGCACAGAAATCCAGTTGGAGATTGTGATATTGGAATGCAGATGTCCTTTTTCTTTCCATCTTCTTCCAGAGGGATGGATCACACGGTGGGAACCTCTATGAAAGAGAACTAAGGATGGCTTTGGAATTAGTGATGCCAAGATGGGGTTTGGCAACATATTGCAGTTACCTGCAAACTGTGTGTTTCCCTCAGAACTTGTTCTCTTCCAGCTTTTTGTGTGTCATTTGTCAGAGTCCTCTGAAAGGAAAGTTCAGGAGTTTAAATGGTCAGAAACTAAAGCTGGCAGAGACCGAGGTTAAATCCTTCCACACTCGGTGCTGCAGTGTGGGACACGACTGATTCACAAGCACAGCCACGGCCACCAGGGGCTACAGCCAGAGTGCCAGGGGGAGCCCATTTCTGGAACGGCAGAGCTCTAACTGCACACATGAACAGGAAATTAATTTGACAAACTAAAAGGTACATGGGAGGCACCTCGACTGAAGTCCTGAGCCAGGCTGCCATTGCAGAGATGGGAACTGAGAGTATTCTCTGTTTTCTAGAAGCTATAGATGGATATAGTCCCTTTTATGGATAGAAATGTTTTCCTTGGAGACTTGCTTTCCTACCTGGGAAATCTGTGGGTAGGCAGAGCATTTATACATCTGTATAACGCCTTCTTCTCACAATGAAAAGACTCACCCTTTTCTTTAAAATCAAGTCATCTTCACATCTTTCTCTCTTAAAATAATACATCACTATTCATGTTCAGCCTAATTCTAGAACTGTTTACTCAGACTGAATGTGTGTGTGTCTATGTACATATAAGCATATATATAAATATACATAAAAATCAGTTTTAGACATTAGGAGAATAAACACAAAATTGGACCACACATTAATCTATTTTTTTTGTATGCAGTGACTATTTCCACCTTCATAATCCTCAGTGTAAAGTGTAAGTAAGAGTTTTTCTATCTGTTGTAGCAACCCATAAGCACAAAAGGATTCAGAAAGTAATAACAAAGATAAATAACTTTGCAATAAAATTTCAGCTCCAGTAATTTCCCATTTATATTTTCTCACTGAATCATGTAGTCCCAAGCAATGCACTTTTTTACGTCTGGGCTGCATCATACAAAGTAATTTTATATCTAATACTTCCCAGTGTGTCCAAAATATAACATCACATGCACAATGCATGACAGAGTGGTCAATGAATTATACAGAGCCTTCAAATAACATCAGTGGGAATGTGATTTCATAGGCTTTCTAAGGCAATCAATCTCACCATATTATGAGGAATGAGGAATCAGTCAGGGGGTTTTTTCATTCTACCAGGAATGTTTCGGAAGCTGTTACTTAATGCTCCTCCTTATTGCTGAAGGCTGCCTGCTGAAGATGATTTTCCTGTGTGAAATTACTGATGTGTTCTGTGTGTCTTAAAATTTAGATCTCAGTTAGCACAGCCTTTTGCCAGAGTGCACTACCTGAAGCTGTAGGAAATGTTACCAAGTGAAAGGAAGTAGAAACTTCAGGGAGGAGGAGGTGGGACTAGTAGGAGCAACAAAAGAATAGCTTTTGTGTATGAAAAGCTTGTCTTTGTCTTATCTAAGTGTAAGCTCTCTCATCTTCCCTCCGTCTCACACGTACTCCCACACACTTATTTAAAATATGATTTGCAATGACAGCTTCACCATGGCTTCCGAGAGCAAACAGATGAACTTCCCTCTTCTTTCCAAGAGAGTGACTGGGATGTTTCTCCATATTTTTTTTTAAACAGCTGCAACAAAGAGAGAAACCACCCTGGCAGAGGAGACGGTATTTAGTCTTAGCTGGGTTTTTCTCTGACGCTGCTGCAGCGTGTCCAAGTCAGCTGAGTAACTGGTGTGAGGTACCTGTGGATTCCTGGCAGTCGTGAAGCCTTTTGGGGTTACAGCTGCCTCATTTCCTTTCCTAGAAGTTTTCTGTAGGTGTTTTGAGCAATTAGAGTTGGGCTTCTCTTCTGAGTCTCTTCCGACAGACAGCTGAACAGATGGCTCTGTGCTCTCCGTTATTAATGTTAGCTCAGATCCCGTCACGTGGCACCGGGGAGCCAAACGCAGCAAGACAAACATGTCACTCTTCAAATTTGGCTCTTACTTCTGGGCATTGATCATTTAAGTCACTTCTCGTTCTCTAACAGTCTTTCACCTGGAAAGACGTGAGGGCTTTACTGCCCACTGCAAACCTGACAGGTTCACAGGGAGCTGGGAGGATTCGCTCACCACCAGCTGATTTCAACAAGAAGTAAAAGTGACAGAGATGAGCCAGCCAGTTCTCTACCTGCCATGCCCTGGAAGCTGATGTTCTAATCTTCTCTTAGATTCTTTTCCTGAATTTGAAATTGATTAGTTTAACAGAGAGGGGAGAAAAAAAGGGATAGCACAAACAGTCAGAAAACTCTTCTATAAGAATTATTTTTTCTCAGTGGGGTAAATATAATCTTACAGCAAGCCTACAGATTACTGAGACAGAGGAATCCTGAGTGTGAAATTCTGCTGAGTATTTACCTAGATGCTGTCATCTTACTCTTTCTCTAGAGACAAATGCAAATGTGTGCCACAGATTTTAAGTGTGCCATTAATTACTGCACACTGCCTCCCTTGCACACAGGCAGTGAATTCCAAAAGTTGCTTTCAGTGTAAAGGATACAGAGAAATTGTGCCAACGTTTTGCAGTTTGCAACTTGCTGTCACTTCTGGAATCAGCTTGTGACAGCAGATGTTAATTCTTTGCTCAGTAGAAGCCTCAGCACTGGTAAGCAGCAAAGTTAGCAAGAACAGCTGTCATAGTTCAGAGCAATCTTAACATTTCTGAGACTTTTATATTCCTGCTCTATTGTGCAGAGGGAAATTTAACCTTGGAAATGGAAAACCTGTTGCATCAGCACCAGAGAAACAAAGATAATGTTAACACTGGTGGATGTGTGGCACACGTGGAATCCAACAAACAGGAATGAATTTTTAAAAATTAAATTTAAAAAAAAGGAAAAAGCCATTCACATTTTATTACATGAAAACAGGGCATGCTTCAGATTAGTGGAATACTATAGTATTTCTGTGTATGATCTTTCAGAAAAGAGCTGAAATATCTTCCCAGCTGTTTTTTAAGACAATTTAAAGACTTCTCCCTCACCTGCTTCCAAATGTTTGTCTCAAGCTCACAGCATTGCACTGTTCAATCACCAGGTATCTCCTATTTCCTGCCAGAGGAATGAGCCTTTCCACATGAGGGCTTTGCTTTCAGCTCGCATCTTCTTTGTTGTCACTCTCCCAAACTGGAATTACCCCAGTGGTTTCAGTTCTTGCACCATATAAGTTGCTTCACTGAACTGGCTGCTGCTGACAATATAACATGGAATTTAAGATAGGTCTGGAATTTTCCCAGCCTCCAAAAAATGATGTGTTTCACACCAATGGGCTGCCACCACGGCCACACCAGTCCATGAATCTGTTCAGAGCTGCAGTTCATAAATGCATTCTGCTGTCCCCACTTGCCACATGTTGGTTCAGATGCAGAAGGGTTCTGGTGAGTTCAAAGCAGATTCTTTGCTGAGAAAAATCCATCAGAATCTCTGCCCCTGAAGTGTTCTCAGGCCACCCACCAATGAGTGGGATGCTGAGTCCAAACCAGCACTTGCCCCTTCAGGCAGCTTTGGTCTGTGTGTGGTGGGCAGGATCCTAAAGTTGGACTAAATCCAGTCCAAAGGAAAACCCCAAATTACACAAGATTTCAACAAATCCCCCTTAACACTGCTGGCTTCACTCTGCTGATCATTTCCTTTTGCAAGCAGGTTTTTTTTTGTTGTCTAGACCCTTGTAGGCAAATAATCTTTAGTGGGGGTAGAGGGGAGGGGATGGGAATTGCTGCAGGAAACTTGGATAAGCAGCCTGGGCTGCACAGTCCTGCAGCTGAAAAAATGTCACCCTCCCTAAAAGCTCAGGGGATCCCTCTGATTCCAGGGCAGCAAATGGAAGTCAGGGGAGTTTTCTCCTTTACAGCTGAGATGCAAATGTTCCTCTCTGCAGTGCCTTTTGACATATATGTTGTCATATAAAAAGCTATGTAATGGTATAAAATTGGACTGTGTTTTTTCTTTCTCCGGAAATTTCCTTTAATCTGATTTATGCAGTTTGCTGGCAAGTGTGCATTTTCTCTGGAAAAATGGCACGCAGCAGCTCAGCAGGTTTATGTTTAAGACTCCTTGTTAAATAACCAATATTTGTGAGTGATGTCCTGCCCCTGAAATAATGTTATTTTCGAATGCTTAAGAACAGTACATTCTGCCTTTAAAGTGCACTGTGTGCAAGAGACTTCTGTTTGTGAGCTAAACCAAAAAGAGACCAGATAATTGTGTGTAGAATTAATTTCAGGGACTGGAATTGGGACCTCTATTTTCCCAAAAAGCAGAAATAGTTGTTCATTCCCCACAGTTACACTATGCACACAAATAGCCAGGAAAACACAGTCTGTCATTTGAATTCTTTTTCTGCCTCCTCTTGATAAATGATCTTGCAGATGTGCATACATTGAATTAATACCTGGCCGCTAGAACACAATGAGAAAATATTTAGTGTATGATCTAGTTAGAATTCCATATACTTAAAGCTTTTAATCTTGTGCTATGAATTTATCTCAGGTTTATAGACTGTGTTTTTAAATGCTTGATCTTCTGTGAGGGTACATATATTTCCAGGCTTTTTTAAGAGTGGCTCTGATTTTTGAATTACCTTGATCTTTCTTCAAACATTTTGTATTGATCCAACATACATGTAAATAATTTACAGTAATCATAGGAACAAATGCACAGTCATGATGTAAGAATAGTTGCATAAATATCCAATGTATTACAATAGCCTGACTATTTCATACTCTTATTATTGGAATAATATTTCCTTCATAGAAATGACCGTTCATAACATTTATTTTATAATATATTTTAAGAAATTTTAATATGCACTGGTTTTCTTAAAGCATAAGATAACTTTAAAAATTATTAATTTGAATATCTGATATGGGAATGGACTTACGAGCTCGATGGAAATAATTTAAATTAATTCATTAGAGTAAATATTTAAGTTTCATTCAGGGAAAAAGGGAGAAAAGGGAGAAAAGACAATTGTACACATACAATTAACTATACATATGACAGTGGTTAATCTTTCCAGAATAGAGACTATCCAGGGGTCAGAGATCATTTAGCACTTTAATAAATATTTTTAAATTTCCATTCCTGGGAAGTTATTACAAATGAAACACCAGATAAACATCTTTGCACAATGAAGTGGGGGTTTGTATCTCCAAAATAGTGTCCAGGACACACAATCTAACACCCCGACCTATCAGATTTGCTCTCACGCCTCAATATTATCAGGATTCTCTGACCATCCTGTGTGACCAGGCAGCTGAGAATATCCTGAATGCCTGGGGCTGTTTTAAAACAGTTGTGCCCAAGCGCTGACTCCATCAGCTACCCGGCTTTTCCACAAAAATTGGTCTTTCATTCTTTGCAGCCATAAAAGCGCCCAGCTTAGTGAGCCAGCTGACACTCCATCAGCTGCAATCCATTCTGCCGGAGCTGTTTGCTTGTCAGATTTATTTGTAGCACTATCTCATGGCAGACACCTCGTACAACTGCAGTTTCTTACAGGGACGTTTCAGGAGAGGATGATGAATCTTCACAGCGATTTATATGGATCCAGATGCTGGGGATTTGCACAGCATGAGGGACAAAGCAGTTCTTCATGGCAACACCTTTTAGGAGCACAACCCGTGTGTTTTTTCACTGGAGGGTTTGGGGGTTTTCTATTTGTCTGTTTGGATTGTAATTTCTCGTCATAAAGTTAGGGAATGCTGAACTCGTTTTCAGTTAGATTGGAACTATTTCTGGATTTGAAATATAATTTATTACCAGAGATTTCATAAGGTAAAATTGATAAAAATGTCAACTTCAGCAAAGCATACTTACCACTGGATTTTTAAAGTGATGAGCACTGCTGAAAATCTGGGGCAAAGTATATCCTGCTGAAACACTTGCCAACTGCATTGGAAAAAGCTCATTTACAAATGATTTCCAGTGTAACATCCAGAATTTCATCCTTCACCTTAGTTAATGGAGAATACTTTATACACCTTTGCCCACATGGAAAATTTTATCTTTATCACCACTTTTTAGATAAGAAGAAATTGGAGTACGTGAAGTACATTGGATTTTTATTCCCATTCTACAGTTATTTACCTCAGATATTCCAGGCTTTGCCTTTCCCAGTCTGCACTGGATGCTCATTCCCTGAGAGCTGGGCATGGCTGCAGGGGCATTGCATCTCTGGAATGTTTGTCTGTACACTGTTGAGATTACTGTGCAAATTCACGTCACTTGTGTTCCCCGGATTCCTCACTCCAAAACTGGAACTATGAAGTGTAGGATTTGTCAATACTGTGCAAAGCCTTTCTGTCTCACAGTTCTCCAAATTAACTCAAGCACCAGGAGCCTGGTACTTGATGGAGGCTTTAAGACAAATTATCCTGCTCCTGACACCATCTGGCTGAACTGCACCGCTTTTGTAGCTACACCATAATATTCTGCAGGGCACAGGTTTGTTCACAATCCTAATAAAATCAGGTGAGGCTTCACGGGGTCTTGCACAAGATGGTGGTTTTGCCAGCATAAAGCTTGTTATAACAACCCATCATTAGTTCAGCAATGAATCTATTTCAGTTCAGACACCCAGCACCTGTCCTGATCTCTGCCCCCACTGCCGGACTGCTGGCACTGAATGGCACCAGCAGTGCCCAGATCTCCAAGGGTCACTCAGTCCTGACAAGTGCTGCCCAGCCAATTTATCAACACTTCTTTATCAGATTATGACAATGCAGACACTTTTGTCGTATTTTTTTTCCCCTAACAAGAGCAAATTTAACCTGAGTCCTGAATACAAGAAGTGTTGAAAATGTTTTAGAACCATTACACACAATATCTTCTAAATAATAGCCCCTAGACTGACACTTGTAACATGATTTTAGCTCTGCCCAGTTTTACTAACAGCTACAGTGCAAGAAGGAAACCAGACTAGTTTAAACTATTTCTAAGCCAAAGAGGAGTGGGAAATAGATAATGCATATTGTAATAGAATTGCTGTTTCCTGCCCTTCAAGGACTGCCAATACAGATCATTAACATGAACTGGTACGAGCTGTGCATTGTGTTTTATGTAATTTGAATATTTTTTTCTTGGGTGCAGATGAGGCAATGAGCAATCTATCATGGCATCATGATTTTCTTGCTGGATTTGTACCAATTCTGAACCCAACTTGGAAACATCCCCTATTATTTTTCAGGTTTGCTCTACTTCTGGTCAAAACACCCCTGGAATCCTCCATGGACTTGAAATGCACTGTGGTAAACTCCATGGAAACCATATGGATAACACCTCACGTCCTGGGGCTAATAATTAATAGCTTGTGCTACCAAACTAGAATTGTTTATCCTGTATCCAAAGCAGGCACTCAGGGATTTTCCTTAGGGGTTCTCAGAGAATTATTTCGCAAAAATTTACTTCCCAGGACACCCCAGGACAGCTCTAGTTTTACCACTTTCAAGAACCTCTTCAGTATTAGGAGAGAAAAAATTACATGGTCACTCCAGTCCATTGGATTTCACTCTAACTTCATTCTTTATAAGACTGTTAAAAATTTTGTTCTTCAAGCAGCAGCATGTGGGTGGTATTAAAAAATGCAGTTTGAGCACTTGAGTGGATTGCTGAAGTGCCCAGAGGTATGTGCATCCAGCGCTGAGAACCCAGGAGCAATTCTGACCTTTCTGCCTGGAATTGGGTATTTCTTCAGTAATGGATTTTCCCCCTACTGCTCTGCTTGGGTTTTTATAATAAAGGGAATTCTTTGGCCACGCTGGCAAACATTAGTTGCTATAGAAATGTGTAACTGTTTACAGGTGCAATATTGAATTGTGCTCCCTTCCTGGGACCAACAAGTGACTTGTGTTTATTTGTTATGGACAAAACAGCCTTCAGCAGCGCGGGGAACGGGGGCACACGGGTTAGAGGGGCAGAATGCCTCAAAGCCATTCCTCTGCCCTTGTCTTTGAAGAGAATGTCTGTCAGCTGCAGTGGCTTGGACAATTCATTAGGAGACTTTGGCTGTAAGCTCTGCTGAAATGCAAGCACTGCACTCATTGATCTGCAGATGTGAAGGGAAGAGCACAAACCTTTCTGACAGAGATGTTGCTCGCTCTGTTCCCTGTTCCACCCGCACGCGGAGCAGGAAGGCGCCGTGATTCAGGGCACGTGGAATCGCTGCTCCTACAGACGTGTTCTTCCACGTACTCCTGGCAGGACACACTGCTCAGACCGATCTCGTGAACAAAATATTCCAAATTCTGTTATAATGGTACTTAAAACATACTCAAAAACATGTTAGTTATGCTTTAAGGCCCAATAATCTGTTTCAGGGGTCCTAATTTGATACCAAAAGCAGTTTTCCAACATGAACACGGGATAAAGGGCGCAGAAGGATCACCTGTTACTTGGCTGCCAGAAAACACAGATTGTTTTCCTACACCTGCCTACTCCATGATGCATTTCAGCTTTAATGACAGTAGCTCACTCTCAAAAAAAAAATTACATTTTTATACACTCGTTCTTCTAAGTTCTTAGGCAAAAAAACATTGTTAATTGGCAAAGCCATCACTTTTACAACGCTCTATTTAATGTCTTAGGTATATGTTAAAATTATCCAAACCAATCATGTATAATTCTAGCATAGCGATTTTATGACCAAATTCTTAATAACTTTAATTTTATAAAACTTTGAATTAATCCTTTTAATCCATGAGAGCTACTTCTTTAAAATAGTATGAAATGAGGATGTGGTCCTGCAGAGCAGTTAATCAGGTATTTAATTTTTGTACACTGAGTTGTAACAAAGAGCTGCTCTCAGTCTGTAAATGCCCCATTAAATCATATTTAGGAAAAAAGTAAGAATATGTGAGCAGGAACAAGTGTGTCCTCCAAGAATTTCAATACTTGAACAGATTTATATGCTTGACTTGGCTGTACAAGGTCACCTCATCACCGAATTCCTTTTTAAACACAGGCCTCCAATGGTACCTTTATTTAAAGAGAGATATTGCAGTAGCTGTACCTGTTCAGGCAGCTTGGCTGAGGTGAGGCTGTTGTGCTGCTCAATTCATGCCCACAATTCATCTTCTCTTCTTGGCAAACAAACTCAGCTTTATCAAGGTAACTTCCAGACAAGGGACAAGGTCGGATGTTGCCGTGCTGACAAGCAAAGGCAAGATTTCCCAGGATCCGCTCTCTTTGTTTGCTGTGCCACTTTTATTCACACAAGGCACGAGGCAGGGGCCTGGGTTTGAGCCTTCCTCTTTCTGAGGCAGCAGTTTGGGTCTGGGGACTTTCTCCGCTGTTGTTGTTATCTAACTCTGGCACCTTCCCTTGCCTTAGCAAAGAGCCTGGGAAGGAAATCTGGGAACGAGCCGGGTGCTCCCTGGGAATGCCTTGGTCCCACCTCTCTCAGAGCGAGGACTTTGCTTTGTCACCACCTCAGGAGATGCCTCTTTCCCAAAGGAGAATTTTCCCACTCTTGGGCAGCTCACAGAACATGAACCCACACTGTTAAGTACAGGATTTAGGGGGGTTAAGAGCTGAAGTTGTAAGTTTTATTTCTGCATTGCTTTCCATCTTCTTCTGTCAGGCACTAAATGACACTACCAAGGTGGGAAGCTTCAGCTCCTGGTGTTCCTGGGTGTCTCATCTTTCGTGTGCTCAGTTGGTATTGCTCCCAGAATGTAACGCTTACATGTCCACTCCCACACATGCATAAAAATAAAATGGAATATCTAAAGCAGTAGAACAAATGTAACTGGAGTCTTGGTATTTAAATTCATCTTTCTAAGTTTTTTTTTTCCCATATAAAAATTAAGATAGTTATTTGAAGAAATTCAAGTTTCAAAGAGCAAAATGCCATAGTTTGTTACACAGACAAATAGAATCTTTTGCTTTTTTCTTGGTTTAGGTAGACCAACAGAGTTATCTGAGTTTGACAGGAAAAAAGGCGAGGGGATTCTGATCTTTGGGAGCAACTTAACATTGAAAATGCTGTAACATGACAGCTGATGCATAGATTGATTTCCTTTTTCCCCAGTTAGGAGCTTTCCACTGCCAATGCACCAGTAATGACAGAAATGCAACAGTGCCATCTCTAGGACAGACTCACTCCCCTTTCTTGTGGGATCCTTCCCATCCCAGTTCTGGTTTCATTTGCTTTTCCACACCATCATTTTCTTTGTTCAATTAGAAAAGCAAAATATTTGCATTACAACACCAAGGTATTTGATCAGTTCTGCTAGAATTTTTTCAGTTCATTTTCTTCTAGTGTGTTTTTAATTTAACTTTGTATTGGTAAATTTTCATTTAAAAATCTATTTTTTAAAAACAAATTTCAGAGTTATGTGATGATAAGTTTTATTAAATATATGTTTGCAAATAGCTATAATCTGGGACTTGAAATATGAAACAAAATTTATTAAAGAAAAAATAACCCATAAACTGTACACTAATTCAGTGAATGGAAGTATCAGCACTAACTTGGTTAGGTTTGAATTTTCAGTTTTCTGCAGTGTGTACTTTATTTCAGAACTTCTGGCACGGATTTAGGAAAGTTTTGATGCTCATTATCTATGTGTGTCCTCAAGTATACTCTCGAAATGCTCTGCCATGAGCTTTATTCAGGAATGGTGTGGATTTCTACCCTAGGCTCTGCTCAGTTAAAAAGGTTCATTTGCTTGAAAATGCAAATGCATACAAAAAAGAGAATTTATACTCAGGAAATGTTTTCTGCAGAGTAGATGATGATCCAAACAACCTCTCATTTAATGTATTTGGGAAGAAACAAACTTTGAGAGAATTCTCTTGGAGGAAGATGATTTCTTACTTGACTCTGTGGCTGAAGAAGTTGCCCCTGGCAGCTTTGCAGACAATGTACTCAATGAAATCCTGGAATTCCTCTTCCATTCACTGCTCTAATCCACATCCAAGAACAATATGTATTCTTTACTGTGCCTCGTCTTGTTTTTATTTCCAGAAAGGTCATGAGAGAAAGATTAATGAAAGGGATGCTGTCTCAGAGACCCTGCAGAGAGAGCACAGAGTGAGGCAATAGAGGGACAATCAAAGGGTGAGACCAAGGAACTCTTTCAGAGGTTCTTTTAAGCTGCAAAATGTCTTAAGAAACAATGAACTGTAAATGTTGTATGAGACATCTTCTATAGTCTTAACATATACAAAATGTGCTTCTGGATCACTTCCATTTTCCTTTCAAATCATGCCAAAGCAACATTTGCTGCCTCTGCTCTGTACAGAAAATTCTGTTAATTTGTTTGAAGAATAAATATTTTTAAAAATTGAATAAGTTTGTTATATAATACTTGCTATTTAAAAGCAAATACTACCATAGTTTATCTGCCTTCATTTTAAACACTTTCTGTTTTTAAAAATAAAAGATCTTGGTCATTTCAGCTCATCAGTCCATCATAATCATTCCCCAGTTAAACAAGGACTATGGAATATTCTTGTAGCCTTTCTTTTCTTGGAAATAAGAAAAGAAGGAATTGTTTATGCTTCACCTAACTTTTTCCTGCCCTTTTCCTTTAGAAAACTACAGCATACTGCTTTATCTTCAAAAGTTTCTATTTCTCCTCCCTCCTTTTATCAACAACCACTTCAGTGAAAAGACTTTTTGTTTTCTCCCATCTGTTGAACCAAAGACTACTTCAGTCTTCATTTACTCTTTCATGTTGAGCCTTGGGGTCACACTCCCTTCTCTTTTCTTTTTTTTTTCTTTTTTTCCCCCATACAATCCAAAGGGGATTCATTTTGCTCCTGGTCACGACCAATACCAGGTTGTTGGATCAGAGAGCTGATGCCCCTCATTAACTCATCTCTTGTTTAAAAACACCATAGATGAAAGAAAAGGCAGGAAAAGTACAGTCTTTAATCTTGGATCTCCTACCTGATCTCAAGGAGGTAGGGAAAGATAATTCAGTATTATTTTGTTGTAGGGAGTCCTGGTTTCTGGTGTGGTAACTTATGACCACAACTCTGTGTGACAGAGGTGAACTACCCAGACAAATCTTGTCTGGTGCCTTTAGCCAGACCTTGATACAGGTCCAGTTGTTTATTGTGGATTTGGAGAACTTGGAGGACTTCAGGCATTAGAAAAAGACAATGCTGATTTCCTCTTCCTGAAGGATTACATTGATATCTTCTGCCAGGAACAGATTAAAGTGTTTGGAATACAGATGTGCCGTAATGAGCTCAATAAAACAGAATTATTCTATGCTGCATTAATATATTAGAATCACTCCTAACTAGCACTTTAATGTTAGTCAGGCTATGAGCTGGCAAGACTTGTCCACAAAATTAATGAGTTAATTGTTCTTGTAATTGTTTTATTTCTGAACTGGAGTTCCTTGCAGACTTCACCACTCTTTCAGGACTTTGTTTTCAGCCTCGTGCTGACCGATGTGCATCTTTGGAAGCCTCGTGCTTGACCTCTGTCTGTAATCTCATGTCTTTCCAAGCTGACAGTTCTCCTTCTACCGTGACACTTTGTCCATATATTTAAAATGTTTCTGCACAACATCTGTCCCCGCTTTTTCCTTCACCTTTTACTCCAAACCAAGGGCTTGTTTGTCACTTGGTTACGTGCCGTGTTTTCATATGCATCACAATGATTAGTGGTGCGTGCAGAGGCAGGAGCAGTCAAGCTGTACCTGAAGGAAACATTTGTCCATGTTATTGACGGGAAAATGTTGTTTGGACAGCTCTCCAAATATATTTGTGCTTAATTGTCTTGAGAAATCTATTTTTGCTGTCAGTTGGCATCGGAGGAGCTGCTCAGGGTGATGAAATCACCCAAGATTGCAGGCTGGGAGCTGATGAAAGGAGGGGGTCCTGTGCCGAGGGGTTCAGGCTGTGAGCTCTGCACGCACCTGGAGCCCCACTGAGCTCTGCCCACGTGGGACCCTGTGTGACACCACAGCAGAAGGAGCTCCCTGCCTTCCCTGGGCACACAGGTTTTACAAGGATTTGTGGGACAGGATGGTGCAGGTCCTTCCTGGCACAGCTGCAATGAGTGGATAAATGAACAACGATTTTTAAATGCTTTGGTCATCCACATGATCTTGAACCTCAGGAAAAGCAGACAGTGACTGTGACATGTTTGTACAGCATCTGTGGGGTGATCCTTTTAAAATGTGTATTTTCGTTGTCTCCCTCTTCTCCAGAGCTTCCAGGAATTAGTTTGAAGGGTACTGTACCACTTTAAGCACCCAAATAGTGTCGTGTGACAGTTAATCACAAATTAGCTACATATGTTAAGTAGAACACAGAGGAAATTTGCTGAACTGTGTTCCAATCTCTTTGAGGCACCTATGTGATATTTACAGTATTATATTTGCAAATCTATGTAGTGCTTATGACCCTGCTGTGTCCGCTCAGTCTCCTCCACACAGGAATTTATAAGTTTTTACTGTACAAAATGCTTCTTCAATATCAGGATGTTCTGCTGACATAATGCTGATACTTTCAGGTGAAATACTCATATTCCGTTGTTAGTAATTTGAAAGTATAAAAGAAATACATCTAGGGCATTGCAAATAAAGCTATACAGTGCATTCTGCTGACAGAGATGAATGCAAAACTCAATTTCTTACTCCTTGTCTTGCATGCAGCACATCCTGCATTGGATCCCACTATAATATTTCATATTGTCAAGTTCTTCTAAGGTCTTGCAGGCCCTTCAAAAAGGAGAGGGAAATATTCTGTACTTGCAGTTATGTTTTACATGTAGAATATGCCTTCAAAATCACTATGCTTTAATTTTACAATTTCAGTATATACAGGAGACGTCATCCATGAAGGGTATTACGTGTCTTTCAAAAGTGTGAAGGACCCATAACTCAAAACACCCTCAGGTATAAATGAATTATGAAGGACTTTCTCATGAGTGAAAGAAATGTAATCACTCTTCAGGGGTGAGATATTTTATTAACTCCACAGATATCCATTTTAGTCTCTTTTAAAGACATCAAAAATAATATCTATTTAAATCCTGGTGTGTGTCCTAAGGGGAAAAGGTGAAAAAATATGCTGGAGTCATCAGAATATCTCTTGGTCCCTTTATTTAATTTTCACTTTCCTGAACACCATGATGGAAAGAGTGGATTAACTGTGCTTCTCTACTGAACTGCTAAAAGCCTGGGATGGGCCACTGAGTGACATGGAAAAGAAGAGCTGTGTTTTAAAAATCGTTATCTGTATCTTGCACCAGTCATGAAAATATGGGGGAGATATTGGGCTACTTTCTGAGGTGGATTAGAAATTAGCTGTGTTGGTCTAGATACATTTGGAAGCACTGATAAATTTACAATTGATTTGGTTTTATCTTGGCTTGATTGTAATTTTGTTTGTTACAGTAATAGGGGAGGCATTCAACTACCTGTAGACCCAAAACGATCCATGACCTTACTGCACTGAAGAGTTTAAACGATAATTTTAAATGTCATTCTACAGACAGGGAATGTAAAGAACATTTGATTGATGGGTGGTGGATTGGTGTCAGAGTTAGAAATAGATCCCAGGTCTCATGTAACTTCATCCAGGACATCACCCACCAGGCTACACTTTTAGACCTTAAAACTGAACTTGATCCTTGCAGATATTAAGAATTTTACATAATGTAGAACATGTTCCAGCTTTGACATTAGTAGAAGTTGCTTTTGCTCAGTAGTGGATGGAACTGATTTTAACTGAACATAACACAGACAGAAATGTTTCTAAAAAAGTGAATGTGCAAACAAGTGATTTTGAAGGTCGTGAATTCCATATACTGGAATTTCTGGAAAGATCTTAAGATCTTAAGGAGTTCTGCTGTTCCACAGTACATCATAAATCCCAAGGTGTTCTGCAATTTTGGGAATCAGGCCTTTAAATGTGCATTCACAAGATGGGAGTAGTTTCCCACCATTAAACAATGTAATCTATGCTGTGAGGTGACATCTCCTTCAGGAGTGTTACCAGCTCTGTGGAAAAGAATTCATCCTACTCTGCTTTAGCCAGCACCTTGTACATCAGTACAAAGCAACACAGAGGGAGTGTAAACCTCTCAGGCACCTGATTTACATCTGATTTGTAGTAAAAACAAAAACACAACAGAGCAATGAAATCTATGTCAGCTTTCAAAGCTCCCATCCTACGTCCACGCTGGGCAGTGCTCACAGAAGTTCCTCCTGCCTGGCAGCCAACTCGTGTTGAATGATGGGTCACAAAATTCCCAGAAAAGGCATTAAGCATCTCTAAAT
The DNA here is from genome assembly GCA_013400235.1 of Oriolus oriolus. NCBI lineage: Eukaryota > Metazoa > Chordata > Aves > Passeriformes > Corvidae > Oriolus > Oriolus oriolus. The sequence continues at coordinate 239,308 of VXBT01006018.1, forward strand.
CATCTCTTCATCCTCACTCTGGCTAAGACTGTGTAGCAGACATGATTTACAACGTTTTGTACAATCTGTGTGGATTAGGAAGAAGAATCTTCATAATTATATAGGCTTGCTGTTATTTAAATATTTACCAACATTAAACACCAAAGGGGCTGTGCAAATGATCCAGGGGATTCATATTGTTCTAAGCTAATATCCGTTGTACAATATTATGCAAATTGTGTAAACTTTATTCGGTTGCCTCTGCTCTGAGCAGTGTATCCCAAGGCAGCTATTCACTAACTTGAAACAGATAAAGTTTTAATAATAAATAGTGATGATGAATAAGTTAGAAAGTTTTTGCAATGCTAATGTAGTTGTTGGCCCCAGGGTAGTTTATTAGATAAACAAGTAACATTTTATAAGTTGCCTGCACGTAAGTGGCTTTTGTTTTCCAGGAAATGTTTATATGATAAATTATTTCGAAACATGAGGTGTTAACAAACAAATTGCATTCCCTTTCGATATGCCACCCCTTTCCCGAGACATGATTTAAACACCAAAATGTTACTTTATCAAAATGACAGTAACGTGAGAAATTAAACTATGGGATGAGGGGAAAATGCAGTTTTCCTAAAGCAAGGGATAGAGCTGTAGCTCTCTCCATTGGTATTCAGGGCATTTCCAGTACTTAGGCTCTTACAGACACTAAAATCTTGATAAAACAGTCCAAGGACTACAGGAGTCCCAGTGTGCCCACGTTCTACTTCTGGCCACTTGACAGTATGGACCTGTGGTGGATCAGCTGAAAGCATTGATATGATTGGGACAGAAATCCTGCTAAACCAAAAGGGAATGAAGCATAAACAGGTTTATTTAACCAGCACACTGCAGTGAAAAACCAGCCAAATCTATTAATGACTCTCTCCACTCCATGCAGTGCATCCCTGGCCCATACAGGGCTCTCTTTTTCTAAAGTGCATTTTGAGCATCTGCATTGTAGTTATGTTCAAAATCCCCCTAATGATACATCAGCTCTCAATAAACCCAGATCACCATCATTTGGATCTTTGCTGGTTTGTTTTTTGTTTTTTTTTATGTAAATAACAAAACAATTTGATATCCTTGCAGGGAAAGAACAGATGGTGCACTGGTGAGAAGGGTCTCTCATTACATTTCCCTGGATTTTGCAGCACTGGGCTGTGGCCTGCCTGGTTATTGCTGCCCTGCTGTGAGTCACGGAAACATTTATAGCATGGGACATGGCTGCAAGATTTTTGGGAAAAGCCTGCGTTTGTCTCTGTGTTTGCTGTCCTACTTGACAGCATCAGTCTCAAATCCCCTTCTTTTCTCCCACCCCATGGCTGGATGGATTCTGAAATGCTGCAGAATTGTCAGGAATATAAAGCCTACAAAATAAATCACAAAAACAAATGGATTGGCACAGGGTTTAATGGCTAGAATTTTGCACTACAGGAGACAAGTTTCCATACCTGTCTCTTCTAGTTTCTTACCACTAGTTAAGATAAGTCACTGGAGTGCTGGTGGGTTCGAATAATTGGGGGTATTTTTAAAGAAATATGTAGCAGAAACCACATTTCAATTTTAAAGAAAATACTTTTAGACTCATAGATGAGAAGCAGCATAAAAAAGCCTTCTTTTAGCTGTACATCAGCACACCTGTGCTCCGATTCATTTCAGAATGAAGTATAAAAAATGTAGGCAAAAAGGCAAAAAATAAGGGAAAAACACAAGTTAAGGATTTAACACTCAGAAACTGTTTCAACTTCATAGACTTCAGGCATAGTTTTTAGAACAGTGAAAAGGACAGAGGAAACTTTAATGAGCTATCTGCTCTCTATTCCCCCAAATTAATTTGATCATTGAAATATTTTTTTTTTATGGAATCCCACATGCAGCCTGCACTCCAACTATGGGAAAACTCTTTTCTCACACCCCTATTCTGTACTGAGGTAAAATTCCTGGTGTTCAAATTTTTGTATACGGAGAGAGTGATGTTTGCCTTAAAATTTAGCCACAAGATTTCTATGAAAGTAGGAGCAGAAATTGGTTTTTGAAATTTTATTTTTTTAAAAAAACCTAAGCAGTTGAAGAACTTCCTACAAGGTCTTCTAGAACACCACTCGAGTGCTTGTCAAGTGTCTTTCTTCTGTCTGAATTTTCCACGTTGGTGGTTGTTGCTATGATACATCAAACCCGCTGGTAGCAACAGGATTCATTTCATGGGCAGGAGATCCCGTGGCAAAGAGTTATTAGAGCGGGAAATTAGAAAGATGCTGTTCCTGAAAGCCATTAGCATAAGAATGCACTTAAATATAATTTAAAATTATTTACCTTCAGAAGAAAATGGAAACATTTCAGATAAAACTCTAGCAAAAAAACATGCAACTTGTTGTACTTTTAATGTAAGTAGTGGAAACCAACTTTCACCATATTTTTGCAGTAAATGAGCATTGAAATCTTCTTTAGAAAAGGTTACACATCCAAATTGGTTTAGTTCAGACCTTCTGGAAGCTGAGTATCTGCTCTGATGAAAATGGAAACTAATTATGCACTTCCCCCTACATTCTTGCAACATTAGTCTTTGTTGGTAAAAGACGTATCACTTTCATTCATCCATCTTCCACATCCTCCCAAACACATTAAAATACTCAATTAAAGTCCTTTATTTCTAGAGTGAAAGGTCCATTAGTTTGCAAATTTCTGCAGAACAGCTGAGCATACTTTTGTTTTGACATTTGAGAAAAAGATGTTCTTCAGGAGATAATGAACCAGATCCTCAACAGATATATGTCAAAATTATAGCTTGGGCTGAGCAGAAGAGAGAGAGAGGGGGTGACATGGCTTGGGGAAAACAGCATTTTTAGCTAAATTAAAGTGGAATTAAAAAGGTTAAACAAACTGAGTAATGAGTTTGCAGCAGAACCAGCAAAAGATTACTCAAGAGAGGGCCATCCATAACAACCTAAATCTCCACCTCAGAAGCACTGCATTTTACACAAGTCCTCACAGACTTTAAAATATGATCCCAGTGTTTCATTTCTGGTTTGTGACCTCAATCCTCCTCTTGTCAGGTCCCCAGTAACTGTGTGTGTGCTGGATTTATTCAGAATTGCAGTTCTAGGAATCATTATTTGGTGATGTCTAACAAGGTGTTGACTCATCCCTGAGTCAAACCATAAGTCTCGTGGTTTGTGAAGGTTATAATTTCCCAAGAAATAACATAATTATATAAAGTAAACAGATGCAGCTTATATAGGCCACGTCATGACCTGTGTGCTTATAGACACAAGATGAAGGTAAAAAAACCTGCAGAGTTCTTTTTCCCTGTAATAGTTAATTAATTCCACTTTCGTCCTGCAAACAAAAATTTGTTTGGTTTTTTGGCGTGTTTTTTTAAATGTAAAATATTCCATTCTCTCTATGGTCTCAATGATAGGAGGTTATTAAGACAAATCCTCTGAGTCCTGGTTTGCATGAGGCTCCTGAACGGTGCAAAGAGAAAAGGGGGTTTACAATCTTCATCAGAGGATTTACTCAGTACTCCAGATTTGGGATTAAAATTCACATTGTTTCAACTCTTGGAGTAGCTGATAAAAGATCAGTTAATGCTGTACTAGCTGTAGTATATAAATTGAATAAATCCCTTCCATAATTGCTCCCTTCTTTCAAACAAACGGAACGTGCACAACCCTCAGCACCCTGACACGTGCCTCAAGGCTCTGCTTTAACAGCTCGCCTTAATTTGCATTTAGCAAGCATCAGCTAGTACAGGTTGTGTATTTGGAAATACCACAAGCAGGCTGGATAAAGGAACCAAGCTAAGGTAGCACCTCTTTCCAATGGCACTGCAATAAAATCTGCGTTGTGGCACTAACCTGCAGCAGAAGCGTTTAAAGCCATTTTATCAGGTGCAGATGCTAAACTTACTGGCCAAACCCTTGTTTCCTAGAGCTTATAGATGTAATGTAAAGGAACAGATCAGTGCATTAAACTGGTGTAATTTACTTTAGAATCTTTATAAATTTAATTACCACAGCTGCTTTCATAGAGTCCCTGCTGCAGAGGAAGAGATTCTGTAATTTTTGACTGGGATCTCTCTCAAAATACACTGGATTCTCCAAACATGCCTGTACGCTCACGGAGGGAGAAATTCAAAAAGCAATGTTTTGTAAGAGAACCTGCTGAAGTTGTGTTTGGAAAGGTTGAAGAGGAAAAAAAAAGTTATTTGTTAACCTTACATAGGTTTCAGCCCATACTGGATAAAATATTGGTCATATATCTTTTGTGAGTGTTTCATTACAGCTTCTTATCTTCAAATGATTCTGTTTCTTAAGAAAACCTTTTTTTTTCCCCCATTGGAAGGTACATGTGCATTACTCTTCCTCCAGTATTCATTCTTCTGCTCCCATGGTGTGCATGGAAACAGTGGTCTGGTACTTGTAAAGTGCTCTTGTGATAGCTCTGGAAAAGCCCAGAACGGCCTGACAGTTGTATTCCCCACCAATAGATCACCCACGAGTAGATTAAGATGAAAATTAGTCCATTACAAAATTATAATGTCACGGTGGAAATAACATCCTTTTGTGCACGATAAGCTTAGAGCGTCTGTCTGATGTGGAAGCTGCAACCCACGGACAATCACCGCAGAAATCTGTGCTGAATATTAACCAAGCCCAACTGCTTCCTCCTGGGCTATGTGTAAATAAATGATCACAGTATTAGGCTTCAAACAACCTGACTTTAGAGAAGAGAAAATAAAGGCCGTGTAATGCTGACACACAAACATTACAAAAGGCTCTTGGCTCAACTCAGATGCAGCCTTTTTACTATTAAACCAAAATAACTCACAAAAAATCGTTAGTGGAGCACTGGTCCCTGGTGGCTTCAGTAAGGCTCTTAGGGCTCTCTGAATAATTGATTTTTTTTTTTGGTTCAGCTGACAAACTGAGGGAAAAATAAATTCTGCTTGAATTGAGCCTAAATAAAACTTTTTTGTTGTTGTTGTTAACATGGAATACTGAAGAAAAAAGTTTTATTTCCACTCATGAATGTTTGTTCAAGACTACTTGGGTCCAGATTTTCAGTGCTTTAATCTCTACTTTGCCTCTAGAACTGAGCATGGGGCAGGACACTGAAAAGCGGACAAGAAGGGGATAAGCACCATGTCAAGAGGATGTTGGAACGACGAGAAATGGGAGCAGGTGACCTGTGAGAGTACAGACAGGCTTAGACTGAGCTGCACAGAGGAGCAGCTCGGTATTTTACTCTCTTCTCCTTACTTTGTCATTATTTTTATCTTTTGAAAAGCATGAATTACCTTCAAAAGAGGCCACTTCATATTTGGATGTTGCAGCAGTTTGTTCTCAGTATTAACTGACTAATGCTTGCTGCTGTATCGATCCTGGACCTGGGCTGATCCCGGGCTCTAACACTCCAGCCACTGAAGTATTGTCATTGCCAGAAGTGATGGGTTTTGTGTACTCAGAGCTATAGTAACTTATTATAACCTGAAAATGTCAATGCAACTTCGGTGTGGAAAAGAGGACTGCAATCAAGTTATTGATTAATTTGCGGTATAATTTTGAAGCCAATTCTGAATAGATTTACTCAGTTCATTATTTCAGGTACAAACTATGACAAGAGTATCAAATGGGTCTAGATGTGATTGATTTCTGAAAACTCCTCTATTGAGCACTCCAGGTAGCCCATTGCAATGACAAGCTGTTTTCTAGAGGTGTCTAAATAGCAGAAATGATGGCATTAATGGGATATTTCCATTTACCGCAATTGCTTCATGATATAAAATTTGCTCCCAGACAGTTTCTTTTAACCAGGTGATCAGAAATTCGTGGCCTTTGGTGTAGATTGTGAAAATGGCAGTAACCATAATCACCTCTGTCAGAGGATTGCATGTCCACACAGCCATACTCTCATTTTGATGGTACTGGAACAAAGCAGAGACAGGGAGGTCACCAGAGGGAGGTTAGAGTGGCGCTGGTTTGGGGCTTTGACTGATCAGAGACACGTGGCAGCTCCTACCTGCAAGGCTCTTCTGTCCCCAGTAGAGAGAAAACCTCTTTATCCTTCAAAGTGTTGCTCTTCTGAAAAAGTGACTCTGTAGGGAGAACTCTCACCTTCTTGTTTGAGGAGTTCAGAAACTAGCTGAAAGGCAAAACATCTCTGTCCTTCCTTTTTAATACCAGGTTTGAGAGAACATTACATGGAAAAATGCACATTTCTGAGCCAGCAAACAGAGAAAGGCTGGCCTGGTTTGATCCGAGTCATAAAACTGACAGTCGAGAATGACTTGCCGTTCACTGCCTTGCAGTGTTTACCTAATAATATTTGCACGGTTAGGGAGTTATAAATTAATATCAAGCCTATTATGGGATTTTACAGTACAGTCCTTCCTCCCCGTCTCCCTCCCTCTCTCTCCCCCTCCTGACTCTTACAGTCCTGATAACTTCCAGGCACACGCTCTGGATCCAGAGAGGATCCCCACAACTGCTCCCAAACCTCATTGGGCACTCCCCGTCGTGTGCCTGGATGATTCCAGTCATGAGTTTGTGTTTGTTATCTGTGTGTTCATTATCGGTGTGTTCGTTATCTGTGTGTTCATTATCGGTGTGTTTGTTATCTGTGTGTTTCTCTGCACCGGGTAACACACACCATTTCTGCTTGCTGGGGAGCACTGCCACAGCGTTTGTCACCTCTTAGCAGCACCTCAGGAACATGTGGAGCCCGAATGTTCTCGCCAGCACCAACAGGCTCTTTCCATGCTGTGACATTGCCTCTCACACCTCTCTGCACAGCACATCCTGTGGGGCTCCCACCGCCTCACCTCGGGGGCTTTGCAGGCTCTGCCCCTCTCCTGCTCCGGGGAGAAGTGAGCACGGAGCTGGGAAGTTCCATGTGCAGAGATGCATTTCTGTGGGGTTGGTGCAGGGCAGCTGACAAAGCCTTACTGATACTGATTTTGGCAGACAGGAAAGAATTCTCAAGCTGTAAGAGCAAAACAGACCAATAGATCAGCAGTTGCCTCATTCCAGATACATCAATATCAACACTAAAATTCCTTTTAGGGTCATCTGCAAGCTGGTGTTTTAAACTAGATAAGCCTCTCCCAAGGGCTGTGTTAGAGGGGATCTTCCTGTGGCCAAGCACTAATTCACAGTGATCACTTCCATGAATATTGCATGTTGTTGCTTTTAATTAACAATGTGGAAGATTTAAAGATCCTCCTCCGCAAACTGCTGCTGTTTCCCAACATCCTGCTCTTCCTCACTTCCCCACTCGCTTTCACCTTCCTCTTCTGTATAGAGGAACAAGGGGAAAAGGAAAACCACAGCACTTAAGTGACACTGAGACAAATCTTTGTACTTTGTTGGCTTATTCCAGATCTCTTACACAAACAAAAGGATTTTTTGGAAGTTATCCATAAAACCGTAAGTTTTTCTTCTCTTACATGATTTCACTTGAGCAAAACCAGAACTAAATGTAACACAGAAAAACAAATAAACTGGAGGGAAAGATGTATCTGAGAATGGAAATAGAAGCTGAAGATTTAGACCAGTCTAAGTTTGTAAGATGTCATTCTTTTTCTCCCAACCAATTCAAAGCAAATGCTACAACATTCACGGGGCTGCCAAAGAAAAGCAAATATCAAGAGAGAGTGGAGGGAAGGGAGAGACAAAGGCAAACCCAGCCTGTTTAGGTTCAGGCTCCTTGGACATGGGTGGTTTTTCTCCACTCACACAGCAGCTCGTGGGATGATGTTGGAGCTCCCGAAAAAGTCCCCAGCACAGCACGGATTGTTAAAAAGTATTTTCACCAAAATTTTTACCCCACGTGGGAATCCCTTGCGGTTTCCTTGAAACCCAAATTTTACTTATCACTTCCCAGACTGTAACATCCACAGCAGGAACTGAGCATCAGCCAGTCCTAATTTCTAAATTTACTTTTCGTTCAGCTGGTATAAAGTTTTGCATGGTTGCCTTTCCATGTCATAAATATTAAATGTTAATGTGTAAGCTCCATCTGGAAGACTCTTCATTCTCAGATTCTCAGCTCTGTTTCCTCACATAACAACCAATAACAGAGATCATTAAATAAGATTTTTATTTAGGAACACTGAGAATGTAACCTAGAGTAGGAGCAATATGCAAACAATTAAAAAGTAATGTTTTATTGACCATTTTTGCTTCATTGCTGCTTATCTATGAAGAAATGAGAAGATAAAATCAGCAGAGTAGTAAAACAACTTCCACACTAAGTGTATTGCTGTCAAAAAATTTACTTTTTTTGTGTGCCTAAAGTATAATAAGGAAAATATGAGCATAAAACATTTCCTACCATCTTCTCCAGAGTTGCTTACTGTAATATGGAGCTTTCCATTTCTTATGGTGCTGTTTGACACTGATTGTTCCCCTTAGAATATTCCATTATGCTCGGTTTTCTTTGCATGTGTGAAAGAGACGTAAAGTCTGTTGTTGTTCACTGTAAATTTTATTCAAATTCAGCACCATCCATTTATAATCACATTTACAGAATGACTTTCATTCTGGGTGATCCAAATGTGCTTTCCAGACTTTTATATCGTGAAATGTGGAATGCAGCCACCTTCACACGGCTTGTTGGGCTATTTGGTGACATCCAGCGGTGTCACACGTGTGGCTTCTAACGGAAAGTGGGCGTCCAGTGCTGGGTCCTGGGATGTTTGGGAGGTGGATTTGGTGCCTCATCATCTCCAAGAGAATGTATTTCTAATAAAGGCATTAATAAATCTTGAGTGGTGATGGCACTGAGGGTGGGACTTCACAGCAAGGTTTGAACCCCTACAAGGCAAGTGTACTTTCTACTCCCAAGAAAAGTAGAGACCTGATCATATTCTAAATATCAAACACAATTTTTTTGTGTTTTCATTTTGGGAAGGGGCTTGAGAGACTTTAATAGTGATATGGTTTCCTCATTGTTTATCAGATGTTATATCTATAATTCTAGAGGATTTCTCCAAGCTCTCTTTCAAAATATTTGAATATACAAAATAATTGTTATACACAAGGCAATAAACAGCCCTTTTGAAAAATGGGGCTAAATATAGGCGTGTGTTAGCTGTGGTAACTGCTGTGTTGTGGAATCCAGTCCTACCATCAGCTCTCTTTTTAATTCATACATTTCTCATCTATTATTAGTTACATTTTTTCTAAATATTTTCTGTTCCTGCCTGGACCAGCTGTTGGGTTTAAGCTACATCCCATTTCCATTAAGCAGGACACGTAACTGTAGCAAACCACAGTGCACCCATCAAGCTGATGTTTACCTGAAGGCCTGTGAATAGATTTTGTCAAGATCCAAAGTAATTACTTCGTAAAGTTCATTTCCCACCCCGCATCTCTTTTCTGCTGAATAAATATTGCAAGGGGATGAAATATGGACGGGTTGTTTATATCCATCACTTTTAAATATTAGTGCTCAGCTTATGCAGCTCTTTGTTGTGTAAAAATCATTTGGATACATTATTCCAAGTTGAATAACAGAGTATTTCAGATTAAGAACTAAAGGAAGCCTCTCTTTGTCATCTTGTATTGAATAAAGCAAAGGGAAGGGACAGTCTGTCAATTTTAGGGCTAATATATCTTCCCTCTAAATGGCTACAGCTTGTAAACAGTTTTGTTAACAAATATTATTAAATTGCATATCTGATTCAAACACCTATTATGCTTTATTAAAGAAAATATACTAAATTACCTATAAGGGTACATAATAACACATCATTTCAGTCAAGTAATACCCATTTTAAAATTACATTCCATTCCTATTTAAAGATCACTTGGGAATGTCACTTTCCTCCAAATTTTGGGGTGTGATTTCATTTTTGAAGGCACATGAATGCACCCATGACCAGGGTCCAGGGAAGTTTTCTTTGTGCCATGCTATGGAAAAGCAGAAAGAGAGGATTGGGGAAGTTTAATTATGGCAACTTTTTTCCATCTTTTGAGGTTCAAGTCAAGTGGAAAAGTATCTCAACAGGAGTCACAGAGTGATCAGAAGTTATGTGGCAGAAAAACTTTCTCACAAAACACTAAGGGTGCTTCGAATTCATTGTGTTGTTATTTTATTTCCTCTACCTACTCTTATTCTAATAAGCCTGGAGTTGTCTTACTCTTCTCCACGGAGTAGTATTTCTTTGTATTTGGAAAAAAAAGGTGACATATCTGCTTTTTCTTTCTTTTTTTTTTTTTATGCGGAATTCCAGCATGATGTTCAATTTCTTTTCGCTTTAATTGAGATCTAGATGAACGTGCCACAGCAAAACTGATCCTACAGCGATTGTAATGAGTTGTCCTTTTTTTCCTTCCCTCCAAGCTAGACATTGGTGTCTAGGGTAAAAATAAAAATGCCACTGGGTGAGGGCCAGGAGGATATTTTATGTATGTAATTGCTTCATAAACAGTTTCAGAGAGATTTTCAAAAACCCCAAATCATGGAGGATTTTGCACGTGTTCTGTCTTAGAACAAAAGGTTCGTCCATAACATTTGTTAACCTAGGCTGGTGTGACGAATTCAAAGTGTTTGAAAGTCTCTCAGGACAGTTCTTTAAAGTGTGTTTTGCTCTCTTTTTCATTAAAGAACCAGGCTTGTGTTTGAAGATGAATCCTCAGCTGGAAAGTTGCTTTTGGTTTTAAACGGAGAATTGACACTTTTTCTTCAATTAGGTTTTGGCTGCAATCCATCCTTGTCTATCAACCTTTCCAGAACTCCAGTTGCCTCATCTCTTATCCTTTTCTTTTTGAAGACAAGGGTTTTAAATTAAATAAATAATGCATGACATTCAGGAAAAGGTAGAGCAATGTAAATTTTACAGCAAAGAGGGAGAATTTTTTAATTGGAAAGTGAAGAGTGCTGAGGAATGGTCTGTTAGAGCACTCTGTGCTTTCAGAGTCTAAATATCCTCAGGGAAATTTGGAGCCTTGCCATGTTAGATATCCATATCCAGAAATACAATTTTGTTTGCACAAGCATTAATTAGCAATTTTGGGAACGCTTTCAGCAAGGCTAGGGATTGACTGGAACACTGAATTTATCCCTTCCCATGAAGTGCTCTGTTTGGGGAAAGAAAACACAATATATGCACTTTTTACCGAGTTGGACAGGAGCCAAAAAAAATTATAGTTTTCAGTGGACTTTCAGTTCATGGTGGGTTGGATCTGATAGGTTGTGGTGGGACCTTCCAAGACATGAGACATTGGGCAACAAACTTCCAAATTTGTGGGAATTCAGCTCAAGCTCTAAGTGCCGTAGTTAGCCATTTCCTGCAACTGGAGGTGTGGAAAGAACAGTTATTAAATTGCCAGAAGGATTTGAGTCTTTCTTCAGCAAATTCTCTGTCCTTCATTGTCTCTCTCTCATATGTGCAAGCACTTCTACAGAGATTAGGAGCAGCACAAAGCTAAGAGTGCCAACTCCACCGAATCCTCTCCTTTATTTTTAAACAATTCTGGAGCTCCTTGGATGGAGCAGATTTGGCTGAACCTCATTCAGAGAGTTCCTCATCTCCGCTGCTTCACTCACTGTACATTCATCTATCACCTGCTGTGTTTTCTGCTGACAAATTCATCTGTCCAGCCTCAAGTGAAATGGTTTATCTTCCCTCATTACAAGAATTCTTATGGCAATAACATTCAGAGGAGTCTTTTACTGGGAAATAAAATGTAGGCTAAAATGTCACAGAACTTTATTAGACAATCTAAACTTAATTGCAGATGAGTTGATGCACTCATAAAAGATGATGCAATGTTTCTATTAACTCCAACATATGCTAACTATTCATGGGAGGACAGCAAGCAGAGATATCACTAAATGTTACTCTAAAATGGTCAAATTAGGAAGCTGGCTAGTTTTTTTTAATAGTAATTTCAAATGTGTTACAAACTAGTGACAGTTTCCCTAACAACAGAGGTATTCAGAGGACATTGCTTATGTAAAACTGTGGTAGGAATTTGATCATGCCTGTGAAGGCATTGATTATTTAGAATATTTCCCCATACTCTGTGATGGAAAGTGACAAAGAGCTCTGCTTCCCTGAAGGGTTGCAGGTCTTGAACACATTTCCCTGCTTTCCCTGAGGTTCATGTGAGGTTTTTTTAAATAATTAATTCTCCAGTAAATGATACTTGCTGGTAGAAGATATTTCAGTAGCATAGTTTAATTATTTGTGCCATTACTGTCCCTATCTTTAGAAATTTTAGTGATAAGCCCTAACAATTAAATGATCTGTATTAATTACAGTACAAACTTTATTCCATCCCGCTCTCATGCTGACGAGTTCTGCCCCCTCCCACTTTGCCCTGAGGTACAGTTTAAATGTGCCATGGTGACAGGTTAACTCAGAAGCTGTTCCGAGTTAATCACACGCTGCTAGAGACCATTGCACACAGACAAGTCCTGTGCTGGCAATTCCAACAAAGCACAGACAATTGTATTTTGTGGTTGCCTCAGCTAAGATATCAACTGAATAAAGAGAACTAAAGCCAGCTCCAAAGGCTGCAATCAGTAGATGGTTAAGTAATTTCAGGGTTCTTCCTTCACTGCCAAAAATCAAGATGGTTTCTGAAGACATTTGAAGTCTATAAAGACTTGGCTAAATTACAGTTGTTCTACAGCAAGTGTGATGTGCAGGGGAGGACTGGAAGGGATCCAGGGAGCTTGTTTTCACACCAGAGATCCTTTCTAGGAGATGAAATCATACTGGAAGGGCAGTGTGCCCTGGAGGATCAGACACCCTGATGTGAGTTCATATCTGACTCTGTGATTAGTTTGACGTTGCATAACATTTACATCGCCACCTCTTCAGGAGTTCTGATTAAAGCTCTCCAATTATATCATTGATGTATTCAGCAGAGCTGAATATCCCAGTCTGAACAGATTGTGACCATGACACACTTGCAGTTCTCTCTTTGCTTACCCAAGTAGCCAAAGGACACCTTTAAAAGGTTTAATAGAGAACACCAGTAATATCACTATGGAAACATAATGTTTTAGAAACTGCTACTTTAACAAAGCACCATCTTCTCTCACACAGCCAGGATTTACAAGTCTTGGCTGAAAATTCCCTGCAGTGTCCGTGAAAAGTATAAGATTCAGGACTGTCATAACCTCACAGAGCAGGACAAGTTATAGAACAGGACATCAGTGAAAAAGAATACTAAAGAATGTTGTTTCTAGCTGAATTACCAGATTGATTAAAGTAATATTAATAAGAAATTTTTTTAATTGGGTTACTAATGGTATGGGGGGGAGTTGATACGAAACAACCAGTTCAAAATGGAAAAGAGAAAAAAAAATTACAAGTTAATGGATGGTGCAGGAAAAATACCTTGAGAACTTATGCTGAGAAAGAGGATTGCACTCCCTCAGGCAGATGGTCAGCACAGAGGACAAAGAGCCTCTGGCAGTTGCTACCTGAAAGATTTATGCCCTTCGCTCCACAGGTATCATTCTCTTTCTGCCAGGGGCCAAGAATCCAATATCCACTTCCAGAGCATGTTGGTGTTGTCCCGTGTTTGTTCTGGTAATACTATTTGTCATGTAATTTATCATGTCATCCTTCTCAAGAAATACTGTATTGGGAAAGTTGTTCTGGCTCTTGAGACGTACTTTCTGGACTATATATTTTTCAATTAGCACAAATAAACCTCCTCAGTGTTCTGTGTTGCTGTGGAAAGAGATTAGAATTTTGTAGCCACTTTTTAAAAGTATTACCTTTGAGTTTATAAAACAATGCCGTCTGTGTAATGTATGATAAAAATATTACGTGACCTGGAGTATAAAGCTTGGAGATTATACTTCGATTCACACATGTTAGGGACAGGTGAGGCTGTTCCTTCTGCTTCTGACTTTGTGCAAAGGTGCTGGCAAGGAGCTCAGCTGCACTGGAATGAGCCAGGCCAAGTCTGGGCTGCTCTGTGCTCCTGTGAGAGGCCGGCAAGTTGTGCTTAATGAGGCTCTGGTTCATAAACCCACCTTAGGTCAATCAATGCGAGTCGAAAACACTCAGGCTCAGGCAGGTTGTGTTAGCTGGGAACCAAACCAGGAGCCGTAGCTGTTATCAGTTCAGTCAACTCAGCACTGGAGACAAACTCCAGAGCCCCTGTACAAAAGCCCAGCAACAGCAAACTCATTCAGACAGGGGAGTCACTTGAGACTGATCCATATGAATAACAAGCAATTTTCCTTGTGCTGCAGCTGCATCTCTTCCAAGCAGTTGTTGTTTCTTATCTCATGTGCTCCTGGGGCATGAAACTGTGCATCACCACCACTCAGAGCAGATCAGGTTATGTTGCTGCCCCAAATTCTCAAACAAGTACCTGCAAACAGTTTGCTTGAAATGGGGAGTTCAGCTGTTCAGAAAAAACAGTTACACATATACAACTTGGTGACAAGTGATTAAAATCAGTGAAGCAAAGGAAAGGAAAAAAAATATCAAGCTGTTATTAATTTAAAGTGAGTTCAAAAAGCAGTTGCTAAATCTCTAGTGGTTTTTTTGATACCTGTCCAGGCTACAGGTGGTTGGTAAGTGCTTAATGAAGCACCTGCTCATCAACTCAGTTTCTCATGATTTTAACTGAAAAATTACTGCAATAATTTAAAATCAGTGACTTTGTTAAAATGTTGTCCTGGTCTCAGCTGGGATAGAGTTACTCTTCTTCCCAGTGTCTGTGATTTTGCTTTGGGATGAGAATAGTGTTGATAACACACTGATGGTTCAGTTGTTGCTGAGCAGTGGCCAAGGCCTTTTCATGCTCTCATGCTGCCCTGCCAGTGAGGAGGCTGGAGGGGGCCACAAGAAACTGGGAGGGGACACAGCCAGGACAGCTGATCCCAGGACCAAAGGGATATTCCATTCCATGTGGCAGCATGAGGGAAATCTGGCCAGGGGCTGCTGCTCTGTTAAGCTGTCTCCATCTCAACCCATGAATTTTCCTTTTTTTTCCTAATTCTCTCCCCATCCCACTGAGGCAGGGAGGGAGCTGGGTGGTGTTCAGCTGTCTGTAGGTTAAACCACAACGAGCGTCCTGCCAGATGTTTCTGTACAGTGATTTTTCCTGGAGTGCAGAATGGGTATAAGTTAATTTCACACACAACGTGTTCATGTGCTCAGCTGACACTAATCCAGAGGAAAATAAAGGGAGGGAGATTGAAAGAGGAAGCCCCAGAATTTTCTGTTGCTGAAAAATCCCTTTGTTTTGTTATTTCTGTAATCTTTATAGGAAGTTTCACAAAGCTCCTGTGTGAGGTATCACACAAGAATTTTACAGTCAGAACCTTCTTGCTATTTGAGGTTTTCCTGATGTCCAAGCCTTCCTGTCCTGCACGGCTCTTTAACCTGCTGCTGTTATCTGTGAGTCTCAGGAGATCCCTCCTGCCTGCCCTCCCACACCCAGTTACCATCGTGGCTTTTCTTCTCACCTGAACAGGAGATCAGTTCTTCCATAATTCTTCCTTTCACACTTCCAGAGCACTAAATTAATTCTTTTCCACTTCTAAAAGAGAACAAACTTTATGCCCAGTAGAAGCAAATCAGGAGAATGGAAAATCCTGTAAGAGGTGTTTTCAAAGAAGCCAGAACCTTCCCCCTGCAGTGATGCCCAAGTGCACAGAAACTATAACAGGCAAATGTTCATAGTTTTCAACTGGATTGTTTTACTAATTGATTCATCATTAGAGACCTGGGGTACTGTAAGAAAGCAAAAAGAATAATGGATCTTGATGTTCCTCTGTGAGACAGGTGCTGGGCTGTCTGTGCCTGATATGCAAAACAGTGCCAGCAGGATGAACACCTAGAAAAGTGTCTCATTAATACAAAATGTATAATTAGAGTTGGTCCATTTATTTCAAGGAAAAAAACATTGCTCCTAACAAAAACATATATCACAGATTTTTTTTGTCAGATGTTGAAATTAGCAAAACAAAGCCTAGGAAACCCCCCAGTTACTTTACCATGTTTGCCTACTTTCCACTGGGAACATGCATAAATCAACAAATGGAATCAACAATTTTCATAACATCTGTAAAAATAATGTAAAGTTTCAAATTAAATCTTGATTGTTTAAAAGCTAATTAGAGAGGAAAGATATTCCAGAAGTTTTTCTCAGCATTAGTGCCAGACTGCCTCTAAAATAAACCTTCTCTGATCCTGCTTTATAACCAAAGGGTAGAACACCCCGGGAGTCTCTACTTGCTGAAGAAATAAGAGTTTACTTTTTCCCCAGGAGAAAGAAAAGTGGAACAAATTATGACACAATCATTCACTGCATTCTCCTGGGCAGAACCATCTCCTTGCTGACCTGCACTTCAGCCTTGTTTGTATTTATGCTGCAGGAGTCAGCAAAGCCTTCCTAGGGGCAGGGTCACATCCTCGATTCAAATTCAAATGTCATTCATAAATGGAAAGGGCATTTCACTGAAATGGAAGTGGGAAATGGTAGAGAAGGAGGGAAGTGATACTAAAAACAAGAGGAAAATGGAGGTTAGGAAACACCAACTATTACAGCTTTAATACTATGCCAGGATAGGAAATCTGTGTCCACGTGATGATTTAATAAGTCACCAAGTAGAGATAAATTAAGATGCCAGAGCTAAAGGCAGTAGTGAGAGTCCTGATTATTGCTATTATTGTCCTCCTTCTCAGTCATGCCTGAGCCAACCCCACATTCAGTGGAGCAGCAGGAGGCATAACCTGGTGTGGGTAAATAGACTTGAAATGAGCACATGTGCACCTGGTGAGAATTTTCTGTAACTCTTTGTAAATGTTGCTAAGCAGCTGTGTGTAGTTGCCAAGTGGGGCCTTTTTGATTAATCCTGTTGTGTTCTAAACATATTGTTATGTCATTAAACTGACTTTTTTTTGACTTACAGGTAGAACATAACCTGATTGTACTCTTCCTCATGAACTGGGTATTTTCTAGCTAGAGTTAAAATGCAGCCTCCTGTCCCAGTTGTGCAGGCAAACATAATGATCAACGTGATTTGAAGGTTTTGGGGACGTGAACATTTGAGAAGAGAAGATGAGTTTAGAACCTTGAGGTCCTGGTGCTTTGTCAGTAGCTCCGCCAACAGAGCATCTTGTGCCTCCATCACCTCTCCCACAAAATGGAGCCTCTGGCTTGTCTTTTATTAAGGCTTTAGAGAGATCTGTGCAATTTTTATTTGGTATTGCTCTTCTGCCCTTCACTTCTGTTATCTTTTGTTGCATTTTAGAGCAGAAACATTAGACTCATGCTACTCAAATAACTACAGCTTGTAAAGGGTCCTTCATTTGCTATTGTTAATAAAAAGGGAAGCAGTGGATATTTTGATTCTGTTCTGTCTTGATAAGGTGGCTGTGATGGGTGAGTTAATAGAAAATAAGTAGAGCAGATGTAGTAATAAATTACTACCTTGACAGATTTGACGTATCTCCACCCATGTACTGAAGATGAGTTGAGAGATGTGTGTATGATTAACGTTGCTTAAATGGGTGGTGTCTGAATTAGCATTCTGTGCTGTAGGCGCTGGAAGCTTCTATATTTTGTAGCAATACTTAGCAATTAAATTGCACTTTACATCGTCAAAGTACTCAGAACACAAGAGATTACGTTCCATTAAAAGCAGGGAGAGGTTTTCTTTACATGGGAGGCAGAGAAAATGCCCAATGTGACCATGAGCATCAAAGTGTCAGCAGCAGAGCTGCCAGAAAGACACTGCAGTTCAATATTTTATCATAAGATATTTTTGATAATGAATATTGTTACCTAAGAGTTGCCTGGCTGGGAACCTGGATGTCCTGTAGAAGAGCTGCTTATTCTGTCAAGTCCAAGGACTAGCTCCTGCAAACATTTGGGTTTGTACCTGGCTTAACTTTAAGCAGAGGACTTCGTCCACTTGATTCCCACAAATATGAACATGGATCAGAGGCAGAAAGAAATGTGGGTTTTCTTTTCCCTTGATGTGTGCACTAAATGTGACGCATCCAAGTAGCCCTAACACTATGTGTTAGTAATTTTTTCATCTCATCTTGATTTTCTTTGGTATGCTTTGTTGTTATTGTTTGAGTTTGTTTGCTCAGGGGGTTTTCTTTGCAAAAGGTGTATTTCTTAATCATTTCTTCATGTGGTCTCACCCAGTTTCTTGATTGATGAGAACAGGACTCCAAGTGTAATGCCAGGTTTTGCAGCGGCCATGCCTTGGTGAAGAGAAAACACGTTTTGGTAAATTTAAATGGCAAATCCAAATGCAAACTCATAGACCAAGGAAGAGATAGGGACAGAAAGCAGCAAAAGTGAGTGTAAAAGAGATTTCAGATCCCTTATCCCCCCTTGGATTTTCTTTGCCTTTTTAAGAGAACAATGCTAAGCGACGTGATGCTGTTGGGTTGAAGTGAGGCTGTGTCTGTGCTGCTGTGCCTGTGCCTGCAGAGGGGATGTGGCAGCACAGCCCAACAGGAGACAGGCCAGCACCGGGTGCTGTCAGGGGTACAGAGCCAGCTGACAGGCACAACAGAGAGCTTCTCCTGTTTCTGTTTCCTTTAGGGTAGATACTCTTTGTTGCCATATCAGAATTTTTTTAAAATAATTGCCATTTTAATCATTCCTGTTTCTGTTGAACTACTTCATAGTGGAAAGCATAATTTCAAAAAATATTGAATGACATTAAGCCTGAACAAATGAATCAGTGGACAAATCTTGAGTGATTCTAAATATTTGCTAAGAATCAGCAGCTCTGAGTGCACATAGTAGCACTGTGGGAGCTCAGCTCTTCATTCTATTGGAGATCACCTGCCTTTAATCCAGACCTATTTCTGACACAGTTTTAATAGCAGCAGTTACTCTAATAGATGAATGTGTTGCATTCTTTTTTCTTTACCATTGTTTCCTATTTTTTCTTCAAAGAAACCTTCTTTTTTAGATTTACAAGAGAGAAACTGAAGTCCTTTGATCTCTACAATGTATGTACTATTTATACCAGAGATGGGGAAACTGCTTTTGTCTAATTATTTTTGACATCTTGCAAATATTCACAAAATTCTTCATGGGGATTAAAAAGATCCACAGAGTTCAATCTCTTTGTGACAAAGAAATGTTGTTCTCAAAAGGCAAAACAATTGTTTGTTTGTTTTCTCTTAGAAAGATCCTAGACATTCATCTTCCAACATGGCACATTTTATCTGAGATAGCACAGGAACACGTCCCATTTTTAGAGTATCAGTAAGTTTCCATAAATAGAGCTGTACCTTATAAGATCAAAATGAAATAGTTATAAAAATGGAGTGCATTTGAAAAGCCTCAATTCCACCTTTTCAGAATGTTTGACTCCAGCTTTGTAGAACTGTTCTCTGCAGAAGCTCCCATTTTAGGGTGCGGTACCTTTGAGCTTCTGTTAAGTTACTTATTCAAACAAAGTTTGTGAGGTGGTTCTTGCTGCCCTTCCCTCCACTGTCTTACAGAACATCTATTAATATACATGTCTTTATTTATTTATTATGTAAAATAAGTGCCATGTGAGTAATTACACTTCCAAAGAGCAGCCAGGGTTACCAGCGCTCACTAAGGCTGACACTCATCGTTTTGTTTCTGTGGGTTTTTATGGTGTCAAGTAAATCAAATGAATATGAGCCAAGTGAATGGGGAGTTCCTCTATTTTCACCACAAAATTCTAGTCTTCACAGTTTCAGAATATGGTCCATATGGTCCAAAAAATGAGTAGCTGAAGTTCATTATTTAAACCTCATTTTTAATTCCTGATGGAATATGTAATATTCCCCTAAGGCTCAGCAGGAGGTTTGGGGACCATGGGGAAAGAATCAGATAAGTGGTCCCAGTCAGGGAACACCACCAATGCCCGGCAGTGGATTCTATCTTGGTTCAAAAAAATGTAACCATTTTGGAGACTTCTTTGGACTCTTTCTTTAGTGAAAATGGAAAGTTTCTGTGTTCAGCCATGCTCTTTGCTGAATTTTGTGAGAGTTTTTGTCCACTTACGCTAGTGTGCGCAGACAGATCAGAATAAAATAATAACATAAAGTTTCCCATTATTGCCAAAATTTTCCTTTTTCAGCTAGTGTACAAAGTGTGGGAAAATGGAGTCATAAGTGGGTTTGTACTACGGAGTAGATATTTTGCTACCTTTTTAAAACGTATTTTGAACATGGAATTGAGAGAAGCACTATAAAATTGAGATACGTAATGTCTTCAATAATACAGACATACAGACATTATTTCCTCAGTAAATCTTCTGTGTCTCTTAGAGGAGTTGTATTCCTCAGACATGACATGAGTCAGACGCTACGAGCGCTGAAGCAAATTCCAGGCACTCCATTAAGGATGTCACACCCTGTTCTTCACTCCATGTCCTTTCCAAGGTGAACACAAGTGCCATCAGCAAGTGGTTTGTGAAGGTGTCTGTGAGTGCTGGCAGGTAAATAATTTTTTTAAGCCCAAGTTAACAGTCCATGTAATCATGGGCATCAATCTGACTTGTGTGGAGGCAGCGGCTCTGCTCAGTGTGCTCTGCTAAGGAGTTCAAAATGGGCAGGACAAATGGGAACATGAGGCTGGCAAGGGGGCACAGTGAGAGGGTCCAGAAGCAGGAAGGAGGGGTTATAAACCCCCAAAGTGTGAGAGGCAGAGGAGCTATGCTGGCCCTGTGCAAAAGGAGTGGAAGTTATCAGAGGTTTGTAGGTGGCTGTTGAGATAATTCTTCTAAAATTGCTGGAAGAGCTGTAACACTCCTTTCAGAGAGGAAAAAATAGCAAAATATCTGAGATGCCAAAGTTGTGTACAAGAAATCTGTGCAGCTGACAATGCCTTTCAACCTTTCGATATCTGCAGCAGCTGCCTCACCTGGGCCTGGAAAGGTGTTATGTGCTAATGGTTGTGGGGCAACCAGAGCCTGATCCTGAAGAACAATCCCAGCTCCTGTCTATTTGGAAGGGTTCCTTAAGGTCCTGGTAACTTTTGTGAGTGTCAGTCACTAAAGAATGAATCTTCCTGGATGTTTCAAAAGGCCTGGCATAAACCACACAGCAAACCCCGATATTTGTGTTACAGGGAGAAGCTGTGTCACATCTTTCTAACAAAGAGCAGCTGGAAAAATCCTCCATCCCTAGTACGAGAGGTTCCTTCAGCACCAGACAGAGTGCTCAGTGCTATGTTCTGTGACCAGATAGGTCCTAGTGGCAGCCCATGGCTATGGAGAGGTTCGTTAGGTCTTCCAGTGTGTTTTTACAATAAATAGTATTAAAAAAAACCCAATTTTATACTCTTACTGAACCCTAATGCATTGCTCTAAGGACCACTCATATTTAATTAAGGTGCTTCTTGTCCTCCATGCTACCTTTGAACAGACTCCTCCTGTGCTTAGGCCAGAGAGACCATGAGCACCTCATGTACTTTTGGGGGATTTAGACATCTCCCACACCTTCTCCCAGCACTCCACACAGAGCCTCGAAACCCCTCACACTGCTTAGAGTGTCCATCCCTCTGCACTTCAGAAGACTTTTCACTGCTTTGCAGTTCAGCAAAGTTCAGCAGAACTGCAGAGCTTCCATCTCCTCTTGCAGCCCGTCAGAACTGCAGCTTGTGTGGCTTTTCCAAGTGAGTGATGGCCCAGTGCTGTCACTCTAAGGATGCATTACTCACTCAGGGTATCTGCATCTTGAGCTGGACTGACAAGAAGATAAAAAGAAGGCTTGCTTGCGTGGCCAGCTTTTGTTTTATAATTTAGAAGAGTTTTTGTATTCATGCATCGCATCCCTGTTGCAGAGTATCTCTATTTCATCCAGAAGCCAGAAAAATTTATAGCTCCCAGATCCCACATTTTCTTTAAAATACTGTGTAATAACCACTATTGGGACACTGACGAAGAATAATTAAAAATCTATTTCTTGTTGACCATTTGTAGTTTAAAGCTATTTCAGCAGTAGGATAAACCAAGCATATGGAAAACAGAAGACAAATTTGTTTCACCACTTTGACTTCAAGTTGTCCGGGTCAAATATGTCACGTGACGTCAGAAGGCAGTAAAATTTTTCACAGATGCTTCTGTTTTCTGCTTGGAAGACAGATACCTAAAACCAGTCTAGATTCATGTCTTGAGAAATCCAGTGACTCCAGCATCAAGAGTTTAGAGATCATCGAGGCCCTTTTGAAAGGCATTGGTTCAGTTTTAATAAACCGTGAAGAAACTCCCACAGTCAGTCATTCCTTGTCCTGCAGGAGAACTCCAAGGGTCTGCCAGTGCTCAGCCTCCCATGTGCTGTGAGTACCCAGGGAAACGTGATCCATACAAAAAAAAAAGAAAAAGGTTGGTGTAAATTAAATAACAAAGCTCATCACTTTCTGCAATGTTCTATCAGCAACTTGCACATTTTTGCAGACGCTCCCCAAAAGTCTCCTTGGCACAGACCCCACAAACACAGGGAGCAGCAGACGGCACCAGCAGGTGTCTGCATGAAATCCTGCTCCTGGAGAGATTTCCAAAAGCAATTGCACTGCCATACCTTTGATCTTTTCCACAACCAAAAGCATATTGTGGGTTTGTTTTGTCTTATTTTTTTTCTTTCTCTTCCAATCCATTCCACAGCCACAAATGCATTTTACAGAATTTCTGCCCTGCATGTTTTTCAGCTGCCATGAGGTATTTGAAACCTGACTAGCAAGGCTAAATATGTTCTACTCCTGTCTATACACCAATTATTTACAGGAATCTTCCATTTTTCAAGTCATATCAAATGGCTCTTAATTTTAACACAAGATCTCAAACACCTCATCATCCTTCTGTAGTTGAGTAGCAGAGCTAACTTTAATTTAAGCCTTTAAAAATCAGGTAGACATTTGGAATTTAGAAATTTTGTCTCGTGAATTTACATGGATGCCAAGCCAGATCATCAGCTGACCAATATAGATATATAGGTTCTAGTGACAAAAATAAACACACATTCCTGCATACTGAAAGCCTTCAAGTACTTACACAAAAACATATGTCTCGTGGTACACTTTAGGTGTGCCATCTGTCCTGCTACCTTGTTAGCAAATACGAAGATGCAATGTCTGCTGAAAAACATTTACCATCTGAAGTGAATAAAGAAATTATGGTGATATTGTGGAAGAGGAGGTTGTCCGCACGGAAGGAAAATCAGGTTGCGAGCACGGGGAATGACAATGTTTCTCCTGAGTCATGCATCTCTCTCTTCCCACAGCAAGGGCAACCTTCCTGCCTGTGTTTCCACAATGAACTCAGAGACATAACAGGGATTAAGCCCAGCACTGAGGTTTGTGTTTACAATGAGTTGTTATGGAGGTTCTTAAAGCCTCATTCTTGGTGATAGTATTATTTTATTTGTTTCTGTGCTTTTGTATTTGTCATGGCAATGAAGAGTTCATTCTCTAATTGAAACAACTGCATTTGAAGAGGGACCTTCTGGGCTGCTTTTAAGCAGCTGCTGCCATTGCCAGCCAGATCTGGATCATGTCTTTCCAAGAGAAAGGCAGAACGTAGTCCATGCTGGGATAAAGAAAGAAATAAGTGGTCCATCAGAAGGTTTTCTAGTAAGAGCTGAGCCATGGTATGAAAAATGTGACAGCACCCAGGATGGAAAGGGAGGTAACGTTCCAGATGGCAGGGCATGCAAATAAGTTTCTCATGCTTGTAGGCACCACAGTAATTCTCATTTTTCAATGCAAAAAGAATAGCCTCATCATTTCCTTCCGTGGCAAAAAGCAGGCTTGATAACACGACCTTGTGCTGCTGCTCAGGGTCACACATTCACACAGGCATGTCCTTTCTCTCTTGTTCAGCCCTCCTGCCTTGTTCAGCCCCCTTTCCCCATCAGCAGGAGTCCAGGTCACTTCCCAAGTCCCTTCCACCCTCTGAGCTGCCTGGTGAGCCATGGTCTGCTGCTCCTGCTTCCCCCAATTAGTGCCTCTCCTGCAGCATCTCCTGTCAGTCACTGCCATGCCAGTGGTGTTGCTCCCAGCAATGCCAGTTCAACAAAGAGGAGACAAACAGCCTAATGGCTGCCAGCAGCTGGAGTGAGGCTGAGGCAGAGTAACTCTTTCAAGTGTTTTAGGCATTTCTGAAATATTCACATGTACAAGAACAAATCACTACACGAGTACGCGAGCGGCAAAGTGACATCTGAGTTTCCCTCTTTGGTACCAGCTGTAGTTCAGCCCTATTGCCAGCGGCAGGGATGTTCACTAATTGACTGGAAAGCTTTGGGACTTCCCCGTGCATCCTCCCCTACTTGGAAAGCAGAGTCAGCCGAGCACATCCTTCCCAGCTCCTGAGGCTCAGCACCACTGCCCAGGAGGAGCCACCGCTGCCAGTCCAGCCCACAGAGACTGCAGGCCCCCATCTCTGCCACGGTGTCAAGGCAAAAGAGGAGAAACAGCTGGGCTGCACTGAAGAGGCAGGAATTAATCACTCTTGGAAGGGAGGGAAAACACAAGCGTCTCTGAAGAACCCCACCTGCAGACACTGCTGAGTGCTTCACACGGGTTCTCCTTCCAAGCAGCCTCTGCCACAAAGGAGACGTTCCCTCCCCGTTC
This sequence comes from Oriolus oriolus, assembly GCA_013400235.1. NCBI lineage: Eukaryota > Metazoa > Chordata > Aves > Passeriformes > Corvidae > Oriolus > Oriolus oriolus. Next base: position 263,895 of record VXBT01006018.1, read on the forward strand.
CCGCTGCTGCAGCTCCACAGCCCTTTTAACTTGTCAATTTACAGCCGCAGCACCAACTTTTGATTTCATTTTCTCAGAAGTGTTGGATGAGAAAAAAGTGTTTCCTACCTTACCAAGACTCGCTTTGACTCTCTAACCTGATATTAAGGGCTGACACATTCATTTCTTCCTACATTGTTTATAATTTCCTGATCACAGACTAGAACTAGAACATAAATTCTGGAGATGGGGTGGTGGTGCTGTACATCACACGCTGTTTAACACTGACATGAAATCCTTCATCTTCAGGAATGCAAATTTCCTGCAGATATATGATCCCGTTTATGTGTGTGCATACCAAAACCACACCAAATGGTTGAGTCATTGCTTCAAAAATCTATTCCAAAAGTTAAAAAAACTTAATCCCCATTGCCAGTTTCCTATCCTAAAAAACATTTCTGATTCCTAACATTTATTTAAACCTATTATAGTACAATGTTTCAAATGTATATGTAAAGCTGTGCTCCAGTATATAATGTTATAGTTATACCAGTATGAAGTCCACTACCCATTAAAAAAAAAAATCTTTGCATTAAAGGACTTCAAAAAGTCCTCTTCACTCTGGGATTCCACATTTTCTTTAAGCCACTTGCAGTGGCCTTGCAGATCACAGGTGGGTGACCTTTATCTAGTCCATTCTCCTCTTTTGATTATCAGGGCTATTTTTACCAATCTTACCACATGTGTTTTAAATTATTCAGTGATGATTCCACTGTATCCTTAGGCAATCTGTTCCCTTACCAGCATTAGAAAACTGACTCCTTTCATTTTCCTTTCATAAAGGTGAAATGTTACATTTCTTGTCCTGGTCTTTATACACAGGGAGAACAATTTGATGGCAGCATATCTGAAATATCTTGTCCTCATATCTCCCTCAGTGTTGTCTTTGCTTCAGCAGAGCAGTCCAGGTGTTTTGTTCACATCTGCTGCCATTTTAGTGCCTCTTCTCTGACTTCATTTTCTCAACAGCTTTCCCAAAGCATGAATTTCAGATCCAGAGATAATTTACTTCAGCCGAAGCAAACTAATAATTACTGCCTGTATTTTACCAAGACTGTATTTATTTCATATTTTTCTGCAATAACATGGCTTTATTGACAGCCACAGAGTTTATGGTGGCACCTTTACAGAGACAGTCCATTATAGCCCCCTGAAACTTCTGCATTATGATGCATGTTACACACTTTTCTGACTACAGTATTTAGCAATTATTCAATTGGATTTCATCTTGAATTTGTCTTGTATCTGGTTGGCCAATCTTTCATGGAAAGCCTCGGCCTCATGATGGAAAGGGGTAGGATATATAACATTTCACATGATCAGGTTTGCCGAGGAGAAGAAATGGGTTCTGTAATGCTTCACCTGACATAAAAGGCTTTGGATTTGCATTCCAGACCTCTTAGTAGTTACCTATTAGAATAATACTTGAAATGAATAAAACAATAAATGTTAAATGCTAATAGGAGTTGTTGCAAATTATTTGGGGGAATGTGGCTCCTAGACCTGTTTAGATTTACAGCAATGTCAATATATGGGGGATTTTTAAGCATCATTATACACTGTATTCCTGTTGCTGCTTCTCCACTTATTGCTGTGGTAATACATTTGGCACAAGGGACATATATAATGCTAACATTTCTATGATATACATACCCAATAAAAGCTTTTTCAATTTCATTATTTTGACAGGCAGATTCCATTAATATATCCACAACAATAATGTTCCTTTTCTTCAGGATCTAAGAGAAGAGGATTATTAAAAATTACAGACAATACCCCTATACACTTAATCTCTCCAAATTCACTTTACAATTGCTGTCAACATCAATAATGTCAGACAGTATAATCAGGTTTGTATAAAACATCAGAACTTGTGTATTTTCCAAACGGGATTTGTTTCCCCATCTAACAATACAGCTGTTTTGGTTTGGGGCTTTTTTTGTGGTTTGTTTTTATGCCAGAGAACGATATTCCTAAATGCCTGTGGAGAATATAAGTGCTGTGAGACAGCCAGGCTGCAGGTCCTTCATCTCATCCCATTCTCCATCCTGTACCCTTGGTCCACCTTTCAATTTCCAAATTCATGTCATAAATAATGAGAGGAGTGGGGAGAGGAGACAGCTCCAACAATCCATGTCCCTTCTTCAGCTGTCACAGGTTGCACGTGAGCAGCCAGAAGCTCGAGGGCTTCCCCACAGGCCAGTGGGCAAATTGCTGCAGTTTCCCTGAGAACTCATTTGTTTGTACCACTTTTTTACTTCTTGGTATAAAATGGAAGTTAAGATAATTTCTGTGGCCAAATAATAGTGCAAGTAATTTTTCCCTGGTTTGGTGTGGATTTTAAAGGGTGTTTGTTGGCTTGTTACTAGGCTTGGTATTTTCAGTGCATGAAAAGCATTCTCATCACTGACAAGACAAGGATGCTGCAGGCCCAGCTGCTCTGGTAGAATTCTGAAACAATCCAGCTCCTGCTAATTTCGATACAAGCAGCAACTGAATCCTTTTGAAATCCATATTTCCATTAAGATACTCTGGAAAGAAAAAATTACAGTACCTTCATGTGCATTGCTCTTAAATCAAACTACGCCTAGTGATTTATTTTTTATTTCTGTTGATATTACCTTTTCAGTGTCAGTATCCACTCTCACTGGTGACCAACCTTTTATGTAACATTTAGAAAATCAGTTTCTCTCATGCCTTTGAACAAAACAACTGTGTGCACCCCCTTTCATGCCAGACTTATCAGCTAATCTATCAAAAAAAATACAATTTATTTTTTCCATTAGGTTCCTGGAAAGTCAAGCTAAGTGAGAGCAACTGGAGTTTGTTGCTGGACTCTGATATGTTTTTCCAACAATCTAGGAGTTGTCAGGCAACGATTGCTAAGATACAGGGGCATTTGTATCTTAAACCTGAAGAGGCTGAAACTGGCAAGTGCCTTACACGCTGCTGAATGTTGTCTGTACAACAGGTTTCCAACAGCGTGCTGTTAATAACGATTGCTTATCAGCACCCACTTCAGATGGAACAAAGGGCTTTTATCCTTTTATATTCTGGTGTTGTCTGAATTTATTGCAAGCATCTCTGACAAGGGAGACCTAACAGAGGATGAGCCCGGTGTTGGGGCAATAACGCGTCGATAACGCGCGTGTTTCGTGGGTTTCACAGCAGCAGTGGCCCCTGCTCCCAGCACAGCCAGGGCTCCAGCACAGACTCTGATTCCTCTCTTTCACCACCCAGTTTGTGAACCCTGGGACAGACGCATGGGAGATGTGTGTGTGCGGATATAGATCAAAAGGGTGACTGCACACATTGACGGGACACTAATTAAATTGATCCGCAGTTAGTGATTACACATTCTGAGCGGTTCATTCCGCATGTGGTGGGATTGGCTGCCTTCTGTCTCCTGGTTAAAGAGGCACCAGCACCGTCTGTCTGCTCCAGACACTGAGTGCCACCTGCTGTGCACCCACAGCCCGGGAGCTGCCAGCAATTCCTACCTCAGTGTGGATGCACCTCGACAGACACAGCCCTCTGCAGCAATGCAGAGCCGGCATCACAGTTCTGACCTAAAATATGCAAAACACCTCTCAGAACAGATAGGAAATAGACTGGAATTTCTATGTCAGTTTACGGGAATTTGGTTAAGTAGTGGTTCTTCCCTCAGCTGTCCTACGTGGTCATGGAAGTGTTTTAGGAAATAGAGGTTGAGGGAATCTAAAAGGCACTTGGTATTTTGCTAAAGGTTCCAGAGATATGCTCTGGTCAAATCGTGATTAAGATCAGTAACTAAAAGTAGTGAAATAGTTGAATGTGTTGATATTTGGCAAAATAAAACCTGTTTACATTTCTTTATCTCAGTAAACCAAAGCAAGAAAAAGACAAAAGGCACCTCAACATTTTTTTACCAAGAGAAACGTTGTGGTTAATTCTCAAAAAATGTGCTTTGTGGGGGTTCAACAAACCCTTAAGTGACAAGCACTAGAAGAACTCTGCCAGAAGTAGTTGGATTTAATAACGTATTTAATATTCTACAATACGCCAGACAGAGCTATCATTTTGCATCCTTAGAAACTGCGCTGTTCTCTCAGCGAGACAGAGAACAATACAGAAATAACAGAGAGAGGGATTCCTGACAAACTGCTACCAGAGAGGCTACGCAAACGCACCGTGTGCTGCATGCAGTTCCTTTTTCCACAGCAAAATGGCATCTGCGTGCCAGGAGGAGCTAGGCATGATCTCTCTGATGGCTGGGAAAGGACAAAGGGCTTCCAATCAAAAGGCAGAAATGCTGAAGTTCGACTCAAAGCAAAACAAATTAAGCAAGGAATCCTGGTCGGTCCATTGTGCTTGGAATTTCACTCCAGCGGGAGGTTAGAAGCTGAAAATGTGCTTCAAGTGACTACACAGAAAACTTTGCAACTGTTCTGCAAGAGGGACTTGCCTGTAAGCAAAAAGATACAGATTTGCCCACCTTGCTTAGAGCCAGTGAACATAGAATTAATGATATGATTTTTCTTACTTCAGAGAGCTTCGATTCAGATAGTTGGCCACAAAAAATTAAACAAGTGAAATTAAGAAGCAAAACCAGTTCAAGGTCAAAAGATTTTACAAGTGATGAGCTGACACTGGAGTTATGTATATTGATCAGCATCTCATGAACAAAGGATTTAGGCTGGATCTATACTTTATTGCAAACCTTTCTTTCAAACTATTAGATTTTTGTGTTTATAGACCAGATTTGTAATTTAAGGGAAGGATTTAGGAGCCTAAAGGATGTAAGCACTCAGCTGTTTATGAAGTTCAATGGCATTTGAGTGGCTGACTCCCTCAGGCTCCAGTCTGAATTTGTAACTTATTGACAATAGTTTTTCAGCTCAGGAAGCACAAAATGGTTGCCCTTTACAATAACAGCATATTTGTTTCATAGCCATAACAATAATCTAGTCTGGCTTCCAGGGACTATTTTGTGGTCAAAATCAGGATAACTGACAAAAATTACCCCAATGGAAAATTCAGCTCTGTGGATGTGGGAATGGTGACTTTAACTATAGATTTGCAATCACAGGTTCCTGCCTAGAGGACAGTATCACCTGCTCCAGCTTCTCACACCCAAAAAAACTTTTCACTCTTGTCTGCTCCCTGACCAGATCTCTTCAGCAGACCTTCAGCCCAGGCCAGAAATACTTCCTCAGCATCTCTAACCTGGGCCTGATCCAAGGCTTTATTCCCAACTCCCTCTCCCCAGGAGCTGGTTTGATTCCAGAAACCAGCCCAGTCCATCATCTCAGTGCTGCTGTCCAGCTGTGAGAGCCTAAATTACACCCTGGAACACAAACCCAAGGGTTGGGTGTGACGGGGATGGCTCTGCAGTGCGGGGTAAAGAGTCAGTGTGATTTTTGGGTTTTATAGGTAGATGTTGCAGGAGTAAATTCTAGTGAATATCTGCGTGTGCAAATAAAGGTCTGTCCCTTTGCAGGAGAGCTCACTTGGTGAGAGGTCTGGGGAGCAAACAGGGCTGAGGGACACATCCTGCTGCCCTGAGAGTGGGGCTGGCCATGGGGAGGGAACTAATGTCTGGTTTATGTCTCTTCATGTTAGATAAAGGATATTAAAGTTCACAACTGTCATTGCATCACATTCCCTGGCTGCTAAAATATCTGTTATAAAGTGCAAAGGGACAGCAGGGAAATGGGCAGGCTTTGCAATGGGGCCAAAATGAGGATGGATGTAGCTCTGATGAGAGCATTTAATAATGTCTCTGAGCTGCTCTTGCAACACAGTGCCTACAAACAGCGATTACTGCTTGTCTGAGGGTGTGAGGAGGGAAATTCTAAGGCAAAGTTAATTTACATCTTCAAATAGTTTCCTCTTAAAAAACACACCATGGTAACAAAATTTCAGTATTGTAATGATTAATGTCACCACACTGCACTGACTCTACTGCCTCGTAATTAAATAGCAGGTATTCAGTTGTACAGCACTTGAGTATGATAATGGTTTATGTATTAACTCATTCACCTTGCAATTTCTTGACCTATTTTTCATTTTTAGAGGCACATAATGATGGAATGTATACAGTAGCACAGACTCTGAAAACAGTCCCTGAGTTGTCCCGGGGGAAGGAGAGACACTGTTGCTGCTGGCTTTGCATAAGCCTTTCTTGAGCATTAAAAATAAAAAAAAAGTCCCAGTAGTGATGTTCCTCTGCCGTTTTAAAACCACCTACACTGAAAGATCTTGGGATTTTAAATCAGTGGATGTGTGTGTTTGGGTTTTTCACCTGTTTCTGTGAATGTCTCACTGTGATGTTTGCCAAGTATCTGCACAAACTATTTGAATGCCTAAAGTTACCCACCCAAGTTCGACAAGATACTGAAATAAATCTCAATTTTTCAACTCTCACACTCTCCATTCAAGTCAAGCACAAGATTGTTTCACCCTCATCATGGTCTTGTTAGCAAATACCCAGCAACCTCATAGCAGGGTGTCACTTTTCCTCCTCATTTCTCATATAACTGGCTTCTCTACATGAAAGCACAGACTATAAATAATATTGGATCTTTAGCTTTAAAAATGCATATCCTGATGAATATTTATTCAGCACATTAAAAATACTACCCATGCCTGGCTTTCATTTGGCTCATAAACCTGAATATTGCGAAAAACCTAAAGACAATATTTATTCAGCACATCAGCACAGCATCAGCTGAGGAAACTTCATATTTCTGTTTAGGATATGTGCACACTTCCTATTACTGCCCTGTCAAAACACTTCAGAATCTCTGGAAGTATTTCTTTGAGGCAGGAAGGACGGTTCTCATTTCACAGCTGGAGAGATGTAATAGACAGATTTATGACATTTAATTTTCACTAATTCCAAAGGAGGTAGATGTGAATAGTTTATTAAAATCCGTCTGCACGTCACTTGCCCAGGGTCACAGAGGAGTCTCACAGAGTGTGACTTTCAGAGCTGTGGATCAGCAGTGAGCCTGCTGGAACACAAACCATCCTGATTTTCCCCTCATGCTGAGGGCACTTTATATTAAATACCATGACTTGGTGCAGCAGCATTAGCTTAGGTTTCCAGTTCAGTCTGGAGCCAAACCTTCCCCAGTATCCATCCTACCACAGTGGTATTTGCTCTCTCACTCTGCTTTGGAGCCACCTGCATCTTGAAGCAAGAAAACTGAAATCATTTCTTAATTATTGGCCTTGGCAGTGCTTCCCAGCTCCTGTGATGGATGCATGCTCCAGTTACCTTTTCCTGTTCTCTTGGACAGGATGCAAACACAAACTGTCTCCTGCACCTGCGGTCCTGATTCTCTTGGGAGGAGCCACTGCTGTGTCTGGAGAGGGATTCTGCAGTTTTACTCTTCCGTGCATGAAGCAGAGATGTCTGTGTTTGCATCCCACCCTGCCCAGGACAGGGCTCTGCTAACAAGCAATATTAAACCTCTTCAGCTTTAGTGTTGAGTCACTCCAGAATTCTTTTTCCTTGTTTATTCCAGTTTAGATTCGAAGAGATTCTCCTTCCTACTGTGATTTCTGAGCATCTCTGAGTAAGGAGTTGCCCAGATTCTACAGTCCAGACTTTCTCATCCTCCAAGATGGGAAAGTTGAGATTGTTTTTTCCCAATTCCATGTGTCTCCTTTTGAATATAAACTTTTCGAAACGTCCTCTCTTCAACAAGACATGGTTCCTACTGTGTCCTGCTGGCATCTGTGAGCAGAATGTCCTGGTCACAGTCAGGGATGCTCTGACCAAGAGATGTGTGGAGCCCCATCCTCCCCATTTGCTTCATTCAATCACTCTGGCTTTGCCAGAATCATCCCTGATTTTCCCTAAAATAACAAAAAGAAGAATCAACCACTGGAGTGGGAAATTCTTTCCACTGTAGATGGAAATAGGAATTCACTTGTCACTACTGCTTTCAAATGAATTTCTAAATGAAAAAAAAACCCTTTTACACTGTCAGTACTGAAACATGGGGATGACAGGTTCTGTTGGTTTTCCATCAGTTACAGCCTGTGTCAGCAGCTCTGCAGGATCCAGGATACACTCCAGTTTCTACACTAAAAGCCATTTCTTTATGTTGCCTTTCTGCTAGGAGCAACTGTAAGTGCCAGTGCCTTGTAATATGTTTGCTATTATTTTTTCCATGTAAAATTCTGTAACATGTTCTTTAGAAGATTGGTTGGTGCAGCTTCCACAATCATCTTGTATTCTTTTCCTTATCTCTCCCAAATGCAATTCAATTAAGTAGTTTGATGGTGTTTGTATTAATCTAAGCAGCATTCTTGGCAAGATGACAAGCTGAACTGGACTGAGATTTTGTGGGTTTATGATGGTCCTGGCTACAGCTGATGGTTTTTAAACAAAAGGTTTGAAAACAAAAACATGGATGGTTTTAAACATGAGATTCCTATCTCTGGCTATGTAGAAGCTATTCTGGAAGGAATAGTTCCAGGAAGCAAATATTACAGGATAAAAAAACCCCAAAACACCCTTTCACAGATATCCTGCAAAATATGTTGAAAAAAATTCAAAAGCACAAACAGTAGTTCTGTGTCTATCTGTTACTGCTTTTCTTGCAGAAGCATCCTGAAGCCCCAATTAAGGACTAAAATCTCTTCTTTCAGGCTCTGTCGAGGATCTAAAAGATGCCACCTGCCCACACAATACATGGATAAGATTCACTGATGTTTGATGGAGATCAGGAAGGATGATGAACTGATGATCTACAGTTCCGAAAGACATAGGCAAGTTTAATATTTTTTCTTCTCTTTTATATTAATATGCTCATCTCCCCTAATCCTAGACATGGTACCTTTATCACTTCCATGTAATTAACTCAGATCTCAGAACTGTAGTGCTTGCCTTGCCAGCTGTTTACAAATCCCCCCACATGACTGAGCTGCTGCATCACTGAGCTGATTTGCAAGAACTCTTCTAACTCAGCTCTTGCCCTTTCACGAGGGGAGGTTTCCACTATGACATTCTGTGGCACCTTGCAAATGCCTAGGGGAAAAAAAGTGGATGCAGAGTCCATCAAGATCACTTCAGCATCTGCATATTCAGGATTTGACCCCAGGTCCAAGGAAGGGTTTCTTGTTTAATTGCATTTCTCTGTGGTTTCACTTCTGGACAATAACCTCAGTGTGACAGGCAGCAGGTTTCAAGTCAGGAAATTTCACACTAACCCCAAGTACATTTATATCATCAAGAACTGCAGTTTGACAGTATCAAATGTCTCCCTGAGCCACGATTTAGGCATTTTGAAACACTGGACAGAGAGAGGGAAACTGATCTTGAATTTTTGTTTCTTTTTTGAAGTATCCATTACCACAGTGTGCAGAGCATCTGTTCTGTTTATGGGATTGATAGGTTTGAATAGTGACAAAATATATCAGAATATGTAAAATGCTCAGATGGGAAGTTACATATTGAAGGCCAGTTGCAAACATTAATTCCTTCTCTGTGCTTGGAAGTGTTCATTTGTAGGTTTAAATGGATTCTACCATATCCTCTCCACTTTCAGAAATTCTTTGAATAAAATTCTTTGGCAAAGCAAACAGGATGGAATGAGGTAGGCAGAGGACAATGCAGATACAAACAGAGATATTTCTTATCAGTCATTGCTGCTGTCTCTTCTTCATAAAATACAGTGGACAAATGGAAAGATTTCTATATAATGGACGTAGCTTAAGGAAAAAAAACCAGAATATCTGCTTAGGATTTTCATTTTGGCCTCCTCACATCCCTTTTCCTCAGTGCTGCTGTATAGCTATGGACTGCTACCTTCCAGATGTGACGCTGATGAGGAAAGGGCTTTGTCTTGAGAAAGAAACCTCCTGTCCATTGACCACATCAAAATATACATTTTGTAAGCAGATTTGTTTTCAAATAGGGTATTAATAATCCTTCCTTGGTTTTTCTCCTTGGTACTGGGAGGTCGATAACTGGCCTACTTATGCCATCTCCTGGGTAATTACAGAACTGTCTCTGCACAGGGAAAGCCTCTATCAAGCAACATTAATGATTATCAGTGCCTTGAAATAATTTTCTAATTGAATCCCTGAAGTAATTTTCTTTCTTATTTTATAGAATTTAGAACAATTCAAAAACTACTGAATTATTAATAACATATCATATTCAAGTATTATGAATAATCAGTAGATGGTACCAAAAAGATCTTTGTAATTGCGGTCCCAACAATACTGATACATTTAGTGAAGTTTCATTTTACAAAAAAAAAATCAGGATAGAATTTAGTAATTACAGTAGACATTGTGAGTTATGTTATTCCAGGCATCAAGGAGGGATCCTGGTCAGGCCCAGGTCAAGGGGCCGTGTTTCTCTAACAGGAGCAGGTGTTTCCATTGTGAAGGCTTCTCACCACTTTTGAAAAGTATGAAATAAGGGGAGTGCAAAGAGCAGAGGCAGCACAAGGAAGGGATGTTCAGCACCTGCTCGACTGTGCTTTGCATGTGCCTTCCCTCAATTTTCCCCAATCACCAGTTTTCTGTCCAAGTGCTATTACAGGCTGAAATGGAAAGCCATTGTGATGGCATAAATCTCTCATTTTTCTCAGTCGTCAGCATCAGCAGCTGTTAAAAAAGGTAAAGCCTATTTCCAGTTTCTTTGAAGGTCATCATGGCCTTTGAACTCAGTTGGGAAACTTTGCCATTATCGCACGTGCTACGATGTCTGGTCCCTGCTTGCTCTCAGAAAACCTTGAGAAAAGCCTCCACCTTGGTCTGTGGGGTTTCTTTAAACACTAATCCAGCACTCTGCTACTAAGTGTTTAATTATTAGGATTGTGAAACACAACAACACCTAAGGCATTAATCGAAGGAACTAATTATACCCCTCTCAGCATGTGGTTTCCCCTTCACTTATAAAATCTCTTGTCATTTATCTGTCCTTTAAATGACTTCTTGTAATACCTTAATCAGGACAAATGGATCCTTCAGAGGGAAGAAAATGACCCCAAACTGGCACAGAAAGATTTGATTAAAACTTATACTCCTTCTGTGGCAGCCCAGAGATCCCAGGGGATCCCATTGCTCAGCAGAGTAGAGGAAATAGCAGACAGGGAAAAGCTTTCTGTCTGAGGCAAAAAGACTTTATCGCTGACATGCTGACATCCCCTCTCTGTAGGACCAGCCTGTGATCAGTGTCTCTTGTTTCCTTTAAAACTCAGCGTCAGAACTTTGGTTCCAGCATGATTAATTTCCCCTTTACTGATTGTGTGTCATTTGCTTTTAAGTAAGATCTTTATGAACGAGGCAAAACAAAGACAGAGATGAAGATTGTGCGGAGATAAACATTTGTGCTGCTGGGACTCCCACTGGCTTGGGCACAGCAGGGGCCAGAAGTAATGGGGGTTCACAGGAGTCCTGATTAGGCCTCTCGCTGTGAACAGGTAATTGAAACACCGCAGCCCATCACAGCGGTGGGAAAACAGCAAGCCATGGAGGCACTCAGTTTAAAGCAGACCCTGAACAAACCAGAGGCTCCACACACTCCCTCTGCCAGTGGGAATGAGCCAAGCGTGGGCTGAGGCCATGGATAGGACACAGCTGGGTGTGCACAGAGAGCATTTGGGCGCCGGGGCTGCTCCTGGCTGATCCTGCGGGCACCGCAGAGTTCTCCACCTGCCTTGGGGACAGAAGGCGCAAGCAGAGGGGCCTTGGGAAGAAACGTGGCACCTGCCTGCCCTGAAGGTCAAATCCAGAACCTGCGAGGCACAGGCAGGGATGGCGTGTGTCCAGCAGGGACAGAGCAGCAGCCTCCCTGTGAACCTTTGAACCTCCCTCAGTGACGGGAGGCTGATGGTTCTCCCTCACACCCTGTGGAGACAGGGCAGCAGCAGCTGTGAGGCCCAGCCCTGCTTGGGGTGTCATCATCACGTTCAGCATGGCACGTGGCACAAATAGACCCGCTGCCTCCAACTCTTCCCTCTTGGTTTGTCTCCTGGTGTTGCCTCACGTGTTTAAAAGCCATTCAATGAGCAGCTTCCTGCAATAGTGTCTTTAAAAGTGTGATTGATGCAGGGGAGAAATGCGCTGATTTATGCCTCATTTTCACTTCTTAGTAATCACTTTTCCTCGCAGAAGCCTCGAAATAAACCTTTCTGATTGTAGTAATTTGTTAGTGAAGCTGTTCCTCATCAGCCTGGGCCTCCCTTCTGCCAAACTCCTCTAAAAACTTACTGGTGTCTCAAGGAGAAGTTTCTAGTTTTAAAACAATGGGATATTAATAATCTAATTTAGGCTTCCTTCACTCCCCTTTGAGGAAAAATGTCAACTCAAACCTAATGCACAGATGGAGAAAGAAGTAATTGTCATATGGAGCTGACACACATATCTACAACCCAGACTTAGTGCTGGAGCTTTGCTGGGTTCCAGATCCCCCCGGTTGACGTATGACAGATTTCCTGTCCCTGTGCTGGAAGCAGGATTCATCACAGCTTTCAGCAGTTTGAGTGGTTATTTGGGTGTTGATACCATGTTTTGTCATTCCTACATAAAAGTATTCAGTGATCATTAACAGGAGTTCAAGTGTCAAATCACCAAATTACTGACTGCAAATTTTTAATGAGAAAAAAGAGGAATATTTTTGGCCAGGTAGTTGCATAAATGACAGGGTGTGCTGGGAATTATGAATATAATGATACTTCAATTATTACAGTGACAAAAGGGGATTCTGAAAATCTAGATCCATTCTGCAAGTCTCTTTTTGATTACAGGAGCTGACTTAGAATTTCTGTGCATCTGTCTCCTCTCTGTAAAATGAAGGTTTTAATTATTTGCTCTTTCCATCACTGTTTGCTCCAAGACTGTAGATATTAGGAATTTTGTACTGGTTTGATATGACCACAGCAGAGCACATTTCCCTCAGGTCTGCTCAAAAGGAAAAGGGTTAAAGCTGCTGCAAAGGTCAGCGTTGTTGGTGGAAGGCAAGATAGACATGCAGCACGATTGATAAGTGCCACTCCCTGGTTTGCCACAGCTCTCTGTGTGACTGTGGTCAACCAAGCAGCTCTTTCAGCCTAAATTTCTGCTCTTTGAAGTGTCAACACTGCATCTTTACCTCCCAGTGGTGCTGGGAAGCTGTATTAGCTTAGCGTGTACAAGTCTTCAAATCCGTGAAGACACTGTGATACTGAATGTTAGCACCTGTGTGGGCACAGGTGTACAACTGTGGGAACCCCCAGGGAACATTCTCATTTACCAAGTAATAAATAGGTTTTCATTAAAACAGTTCTTTGTGTCCCATGCAAGAGAGAGAGAACTTTACCACCAGTAGCAACCGTGGGCCTGATCACATCTCACGTTTGGGTGACTGCAGGCATGGTGTGCTCCAAACCCAACCCGAGTTTACACAAGCAATAAACACACTGAGCCACTTTCAGGATTATTTTCAGTCTTGCGTAATTTTCAGAAGAAATAGCAAAACACAGCATAACTCTAATCTTACCAATATGGTTATCATCTGCAATAAAAGTGTTACCTCAGTTATTAGCAGTGCTGCCAAATCACTGGCCTGGCTTGAAGTCCTCCATCTGGAGTTATAAGTTAAGGACAGTTTATCACAGGAGTGATTTATTGTGTAAACAGATCTTGCTGCTGGCGTTTAGGAACACGTAGCTGCCTGCCACTCAGCCAAATTCTTTTATCACACTTGACTGAAGTTCCCAGCCTTGAATTATTAGTTAATAATACTCGAGCGAAAGCATAATTTATTGTTTAAGTAAACTTTGAAACACAAAAATAGTGTCTTAGCTCCCAGACTTAGTGCTTGCCTTAGGCAACGCATTTTTCTTTCAGCACAGGATTGTAATGGAGCAGGAGCAAGATTTGTAACTAATTCCAACACTTCCTGCATGTATAACTTACCTAATGGCAGAACACAATCTCCTGAGCTATTCTTCCCCCATTTCTGTATTGTAAGACCAACAGCCTTCATGCCATAACTGAGCAGAGGTCAATCACACACAGTCAGACATGTCCAAACCTCAAAATTTAAAAGTAACACATCTGTGGTTTCCTGGTAGGGAAATTTGATACTGTCCCTTCTTTATCATTTCATCTCTTATCAACAGTGCTTGAGGAAACCCACGAATTTCCCCCTCAGAGGCACTTGTGGCTAATTTAGAGCAGGTAGTTACTTCACTGAAAAGAATAACCTTGTCTGACCACAATTTCTTAGCCTTTAGGGTATTATTTACAGCAGTGCCGTGATACCAACAGCCAGCAGATGCCAGCACAGCACATAAGCACCAAAAGTGCCTCTTTCATGCTAAAGGAAGGATGGCACAGAGCTCTCCCAAGTGTGTGGACCCAGAGAAGTGAACTTCCTCTTTGAAGTTTCAGGGTCATATATAAAGGATATAAAAGATCTGATCAAGTCAGATCTACACGGCACTGTACTAAAGTTAATCTTGGATTTAAAGAGACCACTGACTGGGAAAAGGACTGTATCACTGATCTAGCAGGTTACTGCCTTCTCTCTTCAAAGCTGACTTATTTCCATATGGAACTCTGCCTGGAATTTCAGGCCTAGTAGATCTAGGGTTTTTTTCCTTTTCATACTGAATTGAGGATCCTCAGTATCACATCTTCTATTTGTGTCAGTGTGCACAAATATGTCACAATCCTTCCATCACCTCTGCACAGCAGAGTGGACCCTCCAGACCTGCCAGGTTCTTGGCTGCCCACATGCAAACAGTGCAGGCAGGAAGAATGAAAGGCCAGGTACTCATGCTGCAAACACTGCAATGCTTTCAAATACAGATGGTTCTTTTTTTTCTGAAGTTGTCACTGCTCCTGCAAGAAGCCTTTGCAGCACCATAGTCACAGTCTTTTGACATTATTGAGTGATGGAGATCACTTCTGACAGATTTCTTCCAGAGCAGAAAACATTGGTCCCAGAGTGTTCAAAAAATCAACAGGCAAGTCCTCACTGGCAATGGAGATGGAGCAGGGGGAGTCACTGGGTTCTAGCTCCCCTTCCTCAGTGAATCTGCAAGGTTCACAGATGTCCCCATAATCCTCCAGCGTGCTTTGGTAATACACTTTCTAGAGAAGGCAAGCAACAAGGCAAGTCAGCACAAAAGCTCCTGCTGCCTTTTTGAAAACTAAAGGAAATAATGGCATGCAAATTAAGCAGGAATTTACAGGGAAGAATACGAGTCTTTGTCTGACGAGGAAAAGTCCTACAGAAACTTCCAGCTGCATAAGTGACCTTTCCTCAGGGTACAAATGAGGCAGGAAAGGGCATTTAATCTGTCCTGGACCAGAGAGCTGGCAATTGACCTTGGTTGGTAGGGCCTGCAGTCTGGCCAAGGAGGCCAAAGGACAGGATTGTAAACGTGCAGAGGTCAGACAGGGCATGGCAAGAGGAATCTGAATTTCCCTGGCAGCACAGAAGTGCAAGAGCAGATGACAAAACTTTAACCCTGCTCAGGCACAGAAAGCATTTTAGCCGAACTTCTCTCACCTGAACGGCAATTCAGCCTAGGAAAAAAGGTATTTTCAACAAAGTCTTGAATGTTTTCCCATCAAATATATCCCTTGCTTTCAGCTGCAGTGCTTCTGAGATGAGGAGTTCAACGCTCATTTCTTACCTGAGCCAGTGTTTTGTCCACTGTCTGTATGAAGCAATCCAGGTGTCTTGCCTGGGACATCTGGTAACCAGTGAAACGGCCATTCTGGAAGACAGAAACAGCAAATCTGCTTTGACCAGCAGAAAGTCACCTTCTGACATTTCTTTCACTTACAAATAACTCCAATTACCTTTCTCTCTGTTACATCCATTTCTTTCATGCTGCCTTCTCCAGTACTCCAAAAAGTCACAGTTATTTTCTATTTGAATGATACTGCATTATTCTTACCACTGTTATTAATACCAGACCTAATTCTTGGGATACCACTTCCCTTGGTATAAAAAAGGACAAATTCATCAAGAACCAGCCAGTTACCTCAGCAATCACTTCTTTTCCAGCCCCCACAGACACAGGTGGTGGAGTAGCACCATATGTAATATCCAGCCCAGCCTGCACACAGGGAGAGGAATGGTGTTAATAAGGAACTGAACTAAGTGTGAAGGATCACACCTCTGCAGACTATTCCATTTTCCACTTTCATTTGCTTCCTTGTTGCACACACCAGGATGTGTGTGTAGCAGAGTGACAAGAGGTCCTGGGCTTCCTCAGCTGTCAGATTGCCCAGCAGGACGAGGCACCTGGGAAGGTCCTGCTGATACTGAAGAAGGGTAGGAGTGGTAACAGTCTGTCACCAGAGTGGCATTATCCAGCCCATGCAGAGCACAGCTCCCCAGACTGGCTTAGTGGCAAAAAAAAAGCTTTATTTTGCTCAATACCAAAACCAGAGGAAATATAATTAAAGAGATGATTAGTAGCACATTCAGCTACACAGCACTGGTGGGGTAGTGTGGATATAATGCTGTCACACTCACCTCAGAAAAAGAACTTCTGCTCTCTTCATTGTAGTTGATTAAAGTCTGTTCACCTTCCTGGAGTGGAGCAATGGCTTTGCTTTTAGCCCCTGACCTGCAACACTGGCAAAGCACAATGCTGGAGACTGTAAAGGAGGAAGGGAAAGGAGAAATGGGCACTAGGAATAGATGGGTTTGGCTCAGCACAGAGGTGGGAGAGGGTCCCAGCCCACTTCCAAAGGAGCTCCCTTGGGAAACCCCAGCAATGCAGCTGTGCAGATGGAATTCTGGGTTGGAGTGGTGAGACTGAGCCAGCAGACAGAACAGATCATGCACAGGTAACCAGAGGAACAGTGCTCAGACAATCTATTCATTTTTCTTCAGATACAGAATCAGCAGTTCTTCTCTCCAGCATTAACCAACATGAGCTGGTACAGAGGAACCAGCTCCAGAACAAGGGTGAGCCTACGGGAGAATTTCATTCCTTCCAGTTTGCCAGGACACAGTGAATGTCAAAAAAGTCAAGTATTCAATTGTATTCAATGCAAATAAAAATACTTGCTCTGTTTTACCAGAGTTTAGCTTAATGACCATTTACATTTGCCAGTCATCATCTAGTTGCAAAACAATCACGATTTTAGTAGATTCGAGCTCATCAGCTGTGATTGCAATGAGACCCAGTGGGCAGAGGACAGAGAACCTGCGAGGTTGCTTACCCAGTAGCAATAGGAAAGCCATCAGTATTATCACAATGGCACCACTTCCAAGTCCCACTGCTGCTTGTATAACTGGTGAATATTTACATGTGTGTCCATCTGGGCAAAAGCAGAGCCTGATGTGCTGGTTCTGCCTTGTGGAAAATCCTTGACCGTCCTGAATAACGATGGGCACCAAGTAGCTGCCTTGTGGGAGGCTCCTTAACATCAGAAGTTCAACTGACTGCCCTAAAAACACAAGTGAATCATTTCAAGACTCACAGAAAGAAGTCTAATATTCTACAGCCCCTTGTGTTGATAAAGGAAACTCATTTGCACCCCAATTTCAAGTACTTTTTCCAGCCTTAATGCACCATAGTAAACAGGACTAAATTACATCCCACTTTATCACCTCTCTGAGCCTTCTGGACAGAGATCTGTCCCGGCCTGGCTGCACTCTGGCACAGCTCCCTGATAACCTCTGGAACTCCTTACGCAGTTAATCAAATGAAGAAGTGGTTCCTCAGCTGAAGTATCCCCCTTTCTGCAGCCTGAGCACATTGCTGCTGCTCCTGCCCTCAGCAGACATGAAGAGCAATGTCACTTTTTACAAACTGCCATAAGATATTTTGAAGGCTGTTCTTTGCCATCATTTCAGTCTCACTGAGACTCATCAGTAACAAACCATGAAGGTAAGAGGCAGTGAAATAACCAGAGGGCCCACAACTAACAATAAACTCAGGAAGGACACAAAAGGAAGAACTCACCAAAGTTCCTTCCTAATGCCCAGTTACGCTTCACATCTTCAGAGTCCTCAGCCAGCTCAAATGTAAATGGCCCCGAATGGGAACGGGCCAGAGCAGACTTGGCTTCTATAACAAGAGATGTCCCTTCTTCCTTGTCACACACGTCTAAAGAAGGAGCCACCAATGATGGCATGTGATCATTAATGTCAGACAAGTAAAGCAGGATGGTGCCAGTGCCAGTCTGTGGTGGAATGCCTGGGTAGGAGCAAAAGAAACAAAAAACCACTCACAACAGGGTATTGGCAAGTGCCAGTCCATCGGCAGGATCTGCCTGGTTTATCCTACCAGTCACACATAGCACAAGTTATGAACATTAAGGTGTTTTATGATCCAGTAACCACTTAGATCCTTAGTCTTGCTATCTTTTTATGTTCAACATGCACCTCATCTCACAGTCCAAATACTGCTTGAATATTCTCTGACTGGCTGCTTACCGTGATCAGTAGCATGAACAATAATGGTGTACAGGCTGTTGTTCAAAAAGGGGGATTCTTGATCAAATTCTTTTGCCACAGTAAGAACACCAGAGTTCTCTTCCACACTCAGCCAGCCATCTGGGTCGTGGGCTAGTTCATATCTGAAAAAGAAAGGGAAAAATTACAAGCTATTATCTTAAATGGATTTTGGGTACCAAACTACACTTGCAAACTTCTTTATTTTCCTAAGCTATTTCTTATTCTGAGAGTTGGAACATTGCCACTTACTTTATCTTATTGGGCACATCATCTGGGTATGTGGCAGGATACTTTCTAAAAACCCTCCCAGGCTTCATTGAATCTTCCTTTTGGACAACAAGTATAGGAGGATGAAACCTTGGAGCATGTTGTGACTGTAAGACCTTGATGGTCACATCTGTGTTTGTGGTTTCCAGATTAGAGATCATCACAATGCTGTTTTTGCACCAGAAGAAGGGTTCCTCATTTGCTACAGAAATGACAAGTCTCATCTCAGAGTCACCTTCATAGCTGAGAGGCTGAAAACCCGAGACAAAAACAGTTTAATTAGACAATGACAGTTTAATTAACAGTTTAATTAACGAATCAAATTTGTTTTGGCAGTTACCGCTGTTACCTGGAACACAGGTGAGATTAATTTACCCAATTCAGCTGACTCTGATTCTCACAATCAGACAGGCCATGTGACTCATTGTCATGCTCAGCTTATCTATCGCTGTTATCTCCTCACCTTGATAACACTCAAAATGCCTTCATTTGTGGCTGGGTCTGTCTCAATGGTGAACTGCTCCTTCTCATTGCCCTTTGCTATTCTGTATTTTGCTGTCCATGCTGGAGTGTTGGGAGAGTCATTATCTTCCACTTGGAGCCGTAACACAGCTGGATGTTCTTCTCCTGCTGAAATCTGCAGCTGGTACTGGAAAGGAAAAGGAAGGAAATAACCATGATATCTATCTATGTATCTATTTTGTGTAATCTCGTCACAATGGCGTAAGTTTTTGATGGTGCAGTGTAGCCACCAGCTTGCCTAACTAGCACTCCATAGACAGACTGAGAAATGCCAATTAAATTACCTAAGGAGTGATGAGAGAGCAATAATATGTAATTTGTTTGTCTTTCTTTGTTAAAATAAGTTTGTCACTGGTTGAAAGCTGAAAATTTAGACTCTTGCCTTCTAATATATAAACAGCATTGTCCTTGCATCACAGCTTTTAAAAATGCAATAAGGATGATATTCAGAGAGAGGGAACAAATCACAGAGGGGTCAGAATTTTACTAGATAGGAGTTGATGACAAAGCACAGGCTTCTTGTGTAAATCTGATTTTGCAGGTGATCTAACATTATTCTCTCAGGTCTTGCAAACACCACGTAGGAGACACTGGTGAAGGTGTTTGCTTTTGTAGGTGACTTTGTACATGCTGTTGTAACCCTGTTGTAACCCTTCCTGCCCTTCACAACCTCAGTTATTTACACAGCCCAGTACCTGGCATGACTCAGCACTCTGGGTACGTGTGCTTGGTTTGGCTGGGATAGTTTCTTTAGGATTATAGAATAGAGAGGAAATTGTAATCCTAGTTCCAACCCCCTGCCATGGGCAGAGACATCTCTCACCAGACCAGGTGATTCAGAGCCCTGCCCAACCTGGACTTGAACATTTCCAGGGGTGGGGCATCCACCACTGCTCTGGGCAGGCAGCACCTCAGCTTCTCATATGTCAGAATAATCTGGTCTATCAACTTCCTTATGCTTCCAGGGAGGCAAAAACCTTCTGGTGCTGTCCACAGAAAATTAACAAAGTTTAGCACTTTAAGAGATATTTCATCTGACAGATAAATCTCATTTGCACATGTTGTGGCCTGGTTCTGCAGTGTCTGAGGGTTTCTGTTTCCACTGCTGAGTGCATTTAGCATTTGGAAGGACTGGACTGTATTTAGGCTCAGTTAAGTAATAAAGTTTTCCCTTACATTATCACTAGTAAATACAGGGAGGTGGTTGTTTGCATCTTCAACAGCGATGGTCACTGTTGCAGTAGATGACAGCTGGGGCCTTCCATGGTCACTGGCTTTAATCAGAAGTTTGAAAGAGTTGGCAGTCTGAAAAACAGAAACAAGGAAGTTCCTGAAACTTAGTTCAGAAGCGGTTCCCACAGCCACAGCTGGATGTGAGACTCTCCTTCCCCTTGTACCTGGTAACTGCACAGTGAACATGTGCCATGTATTAAATGATGAGAAGATGCTAAATATACCTCACCTGATAATCCAGGCATCCTGACAGAAATACTGATCCTGTGGTAGGATCAATGTTAAATGTGAGTCCAGCTGGAGAGGGCGTTTGCATACTTATAGAATAGGACACCCGTGAATTCGCAGTGCCGGCTTCGTCTTTGTCCAAGGCTGTGACTTGGATAACTGGCTCATCTAGGATGAAGAATTGAGATATTAATTGGAGTGTTTAGTCTTGGTGTGGAGTTTCTCAGGCTTGTCTGCAGGCTCTTAAACACACAACTCCTAAGAAAACCTGCAGCTTCTCCTGTGGCCATGGTTATCCCTGCACAGACTCTGGCCACTACTTCATTTGGGTGGCAAATCTGCCTAAAGAGCTGTTAGACATCAGAATTGCCACACTCCTGAATTTACTTCATCAAAAACACATGCTATTTTTTCATGCCAGCTCCCGAGGAACTGATACTATGTGTGTACACACCCACACTAAGTATTTGTATTTCTGAGCAATGTCTGACTACCTCCTGTGGCGCTGGGTGCTTGTGCAGCTTCCAGATCCACAGCTGAGATCAGCCTGCTACAGTCTTGGCTTGTAGTTGAGACAGAATATCTTGGAAGTTTTTCCAGAATGTCTCCAATGATATTCTAATGTACATTGAGGTTAATCAGAAAAGAGGTTGACATGCAGGAAATGGAATTGTCCCTAAATTCATGAGTGTTTAAGTAAAAGGTAGAGAGAGGAACAGATTTAGTAGGAAAGGGATAAAAACAATGAAGGAATTAGGACAAGAACAGTCATACACAAACCAGCAGTACTCGTCTGGGCGGCACTTACCTGCACTGTGGTTCTCTCTTATTGTAGTGCCATATTCTTCCTTGGAAAACTCAGGTGCATTGTCATTAATATCTTTGACCTTTATCTTGAAAAATATAGGGCGGTCCAACAGCTCACCAGATTTTCTGTCCTCAACATCAAAACGAATCTAAATGAGTGGCAACACAGACATCAGAATGAACTGAACAGCACCGTTTAGATATCAGAATAGAAAAAACCACTTCAGTTTTGAAGCTGCTTCCATCAAATTTGATTAGCATTGGCTTTCAATCACATGGTTAAGTTATTATTTCACCTTTCAAAGGTAGTAGATTCATAATGGTCATCCTAGGCCTCAAACAACATTTTTAAAAGTAAAAAAAGATTTTTATTGGAGCTGGATTATTTGAAATGGCTGCCTGAAAGGCAAGATGTTGCACAGAATACCACATGGAGAACTATAATTTGGTACCGTTAACCCACAGAGACACAAATAGAAATCATTACAGAATAAACATAAGGAGACCACAACCAAAAAAAAAATTTTTCAGGAGGAAAACAAACCCACATTCCCATATTTCATTCATAAACTTGTTATCACATTTATTTCATTGCACTTCCTGCTTGTGAACACTTTTCTGCTTTTTAAGGAGAAACATATGCTTCCTCTTATGTAAAGTTACAGTAACAGAGCTTTGCAGCTCCTCCAGGATTACCCAGCTTTTTGTAACACATGACTATCTGCTTGCATTCTCCTGACTAGGAGGTTGTGTTTATAACTCAGTGTGCTGGCCACTAGAGCTGTAACATATTTTGAATTTCAGGACAGCTTTTTAAGTTTTTGGGTTATGATCAGGGGTGATACCAGAAAGGAGATCGAAAAGGAGTGTGCAGATATTTGTGGAAGTTCAAAGAAGCCACAGAGATTTATAATGAATAGTGATGTGGAAGTTAACTGGTCTCTGCTGAGCCAATCGATTTAGCATTTATTGGTAGGTAAAAGATAAGAAAAGCAGCTCAT
Organism: Oriolus oriolus; assembly: GCA_013400235.1. Lineage (NCBI taxonomy): Eukaryota > Metazoa > Chordata > Aves > Passeriformes > Corvidae > Oriolus > Oriolus oriolus. The sequence goes on from VXBT01006018.1 coordinate 286,413, forward strand.
GAAAATATTTATCATTATAGGTGTGTCTCATTCCTGTGAATCATTTAGCCATGAGAGAACAATTAACCTTTGCAGCCAGTTGGGAGTGTCCTGTCCAAGTGTGCTACCTGAAATGTCGGGGTCCTCTCCCTGTCGATGGTGCGATGGACGTACACGTGTCCGTTGGCATCATCTTCTATGGAAAACAATCCCACCTCTGGAGGCTCATCTACCCCAGGTCCGCTGATTAAATACTTCAGTGAGGTATTATATGCTCTGTTATTGAACAGCTTTTGAAGAGAGAAGTAGGACAGTGCAACGTGAGCAGGGAAGATGGAAGAGAAATCAAAATAATTTAGATCAATTTTCTTTCTGCCCCCCTCCCCTTTGCAGATGGGGCCTCTCCTGGTCTCAGCCAACCCCACAGCACCCTGTCTGCAGCACCACTGCACTGTGTGGAGGGGGACCCTCTTGCCATTCCCACTCCATAATCTTCTTTCCCCTGGTTGTCCTTGCAACTTCCCACGGGAAGGACCAGTAAATCCCTCCCACCTCGCAGTTCTGTCCATCTCTGTGGGAATTAGACAAGTTTGGACAAGTAAGTTTTATAAAGCTGCTGTTTAATGCACACTTCTTGCCCTCTTCTCCCTGTGGTATTTTATTGTACAATTTGAGGTGATGAATGCCTCACTGAGCTTCAAGCAGAACTTTTCCTACAAGGTGGTTTGTACCTGTCCGGCATATTTGGGGAATGGTCCTTTGTCCTCCTCTTGAACGTCAATGGTGGTGATAATCCAGGTCCTTTTTGTTCGCTTCAGAGGTGGCAGACTGTCTGACTGATAAGAATCCATCCCCTGTTGGATAAAGAAGGAGGTTTGGTGTCACAGTTTGCACAGTTAGCTGTTGGGTATCTGTTATTATATAATTATTATATAATAAAAAAACAGAACCTGAATACTCTTCCTTCTGATGGCTTGTCTTAAACTGAAATCTTCAGTTTCATGAGAAAAACTACCAGCAGCAGTAACCTTGTGAAAAAAAGAAAAGTGATTGAGACAAGTGTGGATCACTAGAAAACCTTGATGTCTTGTCTGTGAGGAATTTGCCTTCACAGAAACATATTGATCCAGTTTTGACAGTATTGTATTGAATTGTATCTAACCCTTAACTCCACAAATATCATCACAAATACCATCCATCTCCTTCCAAATGAATGCCACGGCAGCTGTAAGGGCAATTCCTCTGGTCAGGCAATGCCAGTCCCCATAAAAATGCTGTGTCCATGCAGATACCAGGCCATGGTATCATCTCTGTGCCTTTTCCCAAATCAAGTATTTCCAGTTTTTTATTCACCCCAGTCTCTCTGTATCCAGTGCTCCTTTAGAAGTTGTCTGGTATTGACAGGACATAAACTGACTTTTGCGAAAAAGAGTTAAGTCTGGGGAGTATTTCAGAGTCTCAGGGACTCTGTGGTGTGACTTGAAGTGTTCCAAAGACAGCTGATTTACCAGAAGGTGATCACTGGACCAAAAATCTCTAATTCAGATGAGTAAAATGAGTCACTGAGAATGGTGGCTACACCCAAACTGGCACAATTTGCCTTTTTATAAATGCAAGCTTCCTTCCCTGCCTCAAACACTGCTTTTTAACTGGAAATCTTTCACCTCCGAGGACTATGACAATGCTCAAATTAAACCATTGTCATTGGCTCACAGGTAACTTGGACACCTTTCTCCTCCTTCTCAATACTGACCTTGAAAATCTTGGGGTTTATTACTACTCGTCCTATCAAATGCTCCTAAAGGTGGAACAGATCTCTGCCTGCCCAGACTCAGGCAAAGGCCGTGGATTCTGAGTGTCTCCAGGGAAGGAGACTGCAGCACCTCTCCAGGCAGCCTGTTCCCGGGCCCAGCCACCCGCACAGTGACATTTTCCTCGTGTTCAGGTGGAACGTTCTGCTGCCATCTCCCGCCCATTGCCTCCCATCCTGCTGCTCTGCACCCCCAGAGATCCTGGCTCCATCCTCCTGCCGTGCCCCCTGTGCAGCCGGACCCCCTGCCCACATCCCAGCCCGCACCCACCTGCAGGAGCAGCAGGACCATGAGCAGCTCCAAGGGGCGCAGCGGGACCATGGGGGATCTGGGAAGGTCCTGCCGTGGGAGGTGGGGGCATCCAGGTGCAGCAGAGCCGGGTCTGTGGAACGCTATGGGATGGCTCCCCGCAGCCCAGGGCTTTTCCACCCGCATTTGCACCTGGGTCCAGCCCTGTGAGCAGCCCCAGACGACCGTGGGTGTTTCCACCCCGTCAGACAAAGTGAAAAAAACTGAACTGCTGTTTCTGTCAAACTGAACTGACTCCAAGCAAAGTTCACTCCTCCTGTGGTGTTGGGTTGCTTCAGTCAGTCTGCACCTGCCACCTCCACACACAATAAACAGGCTACGGCCGCAGCTTTATTGCTGTTTCATCACTAACAGGAAACACGTGTATTGATTTAACAGTTCCTTGGAAATGCCATTCCCTAATAACTTCACTGTTGTTTGCTAATAATAAACACACAACTTTACTTTCAGTGGGAGCTGGGTTTATCTGGGTTTATGCCCAGGAGAGCTGCTTTTCTATGACTTCAGACTTTGAAAGGAGAGCAAGTTCTGCTGAAGCTTTTTTGAAAGCTGATATAACAACCGGAGTGTCCTGTTCCACCCAAAAGCTGTCACGCAAGGATGAACAAAAATACGCCTTACATAAAACTACATAAAGAAGCAGGAAATTAAAAATTAAAAAACAGAGAGTGGCAGAGAGCAGGGGGAAGGTTCTGGCTTCTTTGAACACTGATGCCTGAAGTGGCCACCTAAAAACAGAGACTAGACAGGAGTAAGGGAACAAAGGTGGGTATTTATTTGAAGGGCCTTCAGAGGTACACCTTGGGCAGGCCAAAGGGGACACCCAAGATAGACCCCGAGTCACGAGTTCTTCACACTTTTGTAAGTTTGGTTCATTTGCGTATCAGAGTTAATTCTCCAATTAAAACTTCAGTTAATGATGTCATTTTCCCAAGCATAACCCTCCTTCTAAGTTTTTGGTTTACACGTTTTGGGCCTAGGACAGTCTGGGTGTCCTTGGAGAGCAAGCTCGGAGAGGCTTTGCTGTGTCTAACTGGCAGGAGAGAGCAGCAGCTGACAGGCTACAAGACACTTCAGTGTTACACACTGGGCAGTGCAGGATTTGAAAAATATAGAAGTTAAAACCTAAGGCATCATTCCCCCCTTCAGAGGCTTGACAAGGCCTCTACCTTGTTGAGACTCTATGCTAAATATTCTAAATATCTACTAATAATATGTGTCTAACAGCAGTATACATCTAACAATAGTATATAAACAAGAATTATAATTACAACTGCTATGAACAATTATTTAATCCAGGGTCAGTTTGTTAACTATGAAATCA